>JAZKJV010011230.1:0-391647 GCA_037367405.1 Ottelia alismoides
TGGATCCAGATGGTATTGGGGACCAGAGGAGGGCAGAGTTAGCTGCCCTGGAGGAGCTTAGAGATGCAGCTTTCTCAAGCAGCCTACATTATAAGGAGAAAGTGAAGGAGTGGCATGATTCTCATATCAGCCACAAGCATTTTGAGATTGGACAGAAAGTATGGCTGTTTGATGCGAGGCTTAGATTATTTCCAGGGAAGCTACAGAGCAAATGGAAGGGACCTTACTTGGTCAGAAAGGTACACGATAACGGAAGCATTGATATATCTGAGTTATCTTCTGAGAGTACCTTCCGAGTGAACGGCCAGCGGCTAAAACCATTTCTAGATCATGAGCCGCGGGACGTTATTATTTGTGCCCCTATTCATTTTGCGTGAGATGTGGTCTTGTGACTCACATCTTTTGCATCTCACGCCTGATTTTCACTGTTCCTCCGCCTGTATAGATCCAGTTGTCCATATCATTCTATTCTTTAGTCCCACATCCCTTTTCTCATCCTGTGATTATGCTATACTTAGGGTGTACTTTACCCTAAGTATAGGGGGGAATGTCGGACCTGCGAGTATTCTTTTCATTCTTTCTGCTCCTGTTTTTGCTGCCTATACTTAGGGATATTTTACCCTAAGTATAGGGGGGGCAGATTCTGTATCTTCTTCACTCGGCTTTCCCTTCATGTACAGCTTGCTATACTTAGGATTAGTTAATCCTAAGTATAGGGGGAGACCACCGAGTTCCTCTCATTCTATTCATTTATTCATTCCGGTACTTAGCCATTCCTTTTCACTTCCCTTTTACTAAGCACGAGTTATGTCTTCTTCATCGCTCTTGATCACTCTGAGGACATCGTTCGAGCTAAGTATAGGGGGGGTGTGTATATATTTCATATATACTTTAGCCATAACTCGTACTTTGTGTGAGTGTGTTAATAAATAAAATGGCTAAAAATCACAAAAATTTAAAAATTTTTTCATGTACATAAACCTCTTTTATCTTGCACATACATAGCTAGTGTACAAAGTATTTTTGTAAAAATGATTTCAAAAATCTTTTGTGTAAAGCTTGTGTAAATATTTTGTATCAAAATTATGTATATAGTACAAAATTTTTCCAAAATATTTTGAAAATCAAAAGTTTGCAAAAATCTTGTGTAAATGTTTGTAAATATCTCTTTGCAAAACTTGCACCTCATGCATCATTTATTCATGATTTCAAAACATTTTTCAAAAATTTTGCATAATTGTAAAACATTTGTAAATAGCATCTTATGTACATATATGTATATAGTTTTTCCTGGATAAGAGTTGACATTTAAACTAAGCCTGGAATTAAATTGAGAAATGGAGCTTGAAAAAGATCTTAATCCACTTAACTTTAAGAGGAACCTTATAGGACTTAGGGTTAAGGCTTTTCAGGTCCATAAGGACTTAATTCTTTGAGTCCACTAGGCCATGAGCATATGTCATCTTGATGAGCCTAAGTAGAGCACTTAACAACACACGCATGACTCTTAGAGACAATGGCTTGACTTGCACCTGCACTTACACATGGCTCTCCACGGATGAGGTGGTGAGGAGGCAGTTTCCTTTGGCTTGGGGTAGCATATGAGGGTAGTACTTCTAGGCGGAACCTCTCTTCTTCTTATAGTGAAGGAAGTGCACCTCAACTTGGTCTAGTGGTGATGAAGGCTAAAGACAGAAGCTGTGGGTTGCAATAAAGCTTCAAAAGAGGGATAGTCTACTGGCTCAAGAGGAAATTTCTTATATGCTGCACCATGTAGATATGTTGTACAGAAGTTCTTGAAAAAAAAAATATATGCAAAAATGCAAAAAGAACTCCAAAAAAGTGGTGGGTCGGATTGAAAATTTAATAACCCCACCGGAGTGTACATAATCAAATAAAGCAAAAGCTTATGGTATCAATGTTACATCTCATGAAGCTTGCAGCGGAAGACTTAGCTACACTGGCTAAGCTTCCAAAACTCTATACTTCTACCCCCTCTTCTTGAGCCGGTTGCACTTGAACTTAGAAGGGAATACCCCGCTTCTCGAGGAAAGAGTTGCTAGACCGAGGAATTAGAGTTACCAGGTTGAGGGAGGTTGTTTCTTTGTTACTTCTGAGGTGGGGAGCCACATATCACGTACACCGCATGGAAAGATTCATGGTCATTAGAGTTTGTGTATGTAGACTTGTTCTGATCTGGTTTATTAAGGAGTCTTGCCCATAGATTAGTGGAACTTGGAGACTGTTGAGTTTTAAGCTTAAGTCCAAATAAGGTTCCGACACATTAATAATCCAAAGATCTGATCGAGCTCCATATTTCAAGTTAATAAAGGAAAGTTTAATAATTCAACCTTGATCCATGAACATCCTCTTTTTCTTTTTCTTTCTTTTTCACTTCTTTTTCAAATAAGTGTTTGCTAAGGGACTAGCAAAGTTAAGCATAGGGGGGTGATGAATACCCATTCATCACTCTTTATTCTTCTATTTTAGCTACAAAAACCTTTGCAAATACATGTAGATATGTGTAAATACAAATAATTACCAAAAGCATGCATTGTGTAAAAACCTGTAATTAGCATGTTTTTGTGCAAAAATAAAAGAATAAAGAGTAAAAAGAAAAAGAGGGAAATATTTAGAATAAATATTGAGCAACCTAACCCAAGGGAGGGCTCAGCATGGGCCTGACCGCATAAAAGCCAAAGTAGAGGGAGATAGGAGCTCATGTGTACATACTTTTGTAAATAAATAAAATTATATTTTCCTCACCCAAAAATATGCTTGTACATATTTTGTATATATTTAGAAACTCTTAAAAAACAAAACAAAAATCAAATAAAAAATACAAAATTAAAAATACAAAAATACATTGTATAGATACCATGTATATAAATGTATACAACTATTTATTTCACCCTTGTGTATAAATAATTAAAATAAAATAAAAATACCATTTTGTTCTTTATTTTATGATGTAAATAAATAAAATATAAAATGGGCATAAAAATACATAAAAATAACAAATAAAAAATCAAAAATTAAAATCTATATAGTGTACATATACCTATATATATAACTACCCTATTTTTATTTCCAAAAATTAATTAAAAATCACCAAAAAATAGAAAAAAATAAAAGAAAAATATTTCATGTTTTGAGTTTTTCTTAATTTGGCCTTTTTCTACCTTAAATTAAATAAACAAAAAATATAAACGTGGCAGCTCCTGATTGGTCCACGGGGGATTGTTGACCCCAGGTCAACTCCCCGCGGACTCTTTCCTTTTGGGGAGACCCGCGCCCGACCCGACTTCGCCGATTTCTCCACGCGTCTCCAGCCTGTCGCCTCCGCAAACCCCGTGCCCGGATCCTTCGCCAATCATCCATCATCCTCGCCGGACCCTTCGCCGAAGGATCCACGCCTTCCATAGCCGTCTCCACCCAACCCTAATCGGCCCTGTCTCCATATATATCCCGACCTCCGCCGCCTCCGCGCCTCATCTTTGGCTCCCTACCTTCACTCCCGTGACCTCCATCGTAACCACCGAGGTGACAGCTCGCGTTGGCCCATGTTGCAGCGAGGAGTAGGTGGCCGGCCATTGATCCGGCAGCTTCACGCCGCCGTGCTCCGCCACTCGACCGGAGCTCGAGCCTCAGGCCTTGACGCCCTTCGAGGCTACGACCAGGAGTTAGCCACACTCCAGCACAGTCTCCCGCTTCACCCAGGTAACCCTTTCGCCCTCTCATTTTGCGTAATTTCTAGTTTCGCCCAAATCGACTCCTCGTCGTGTTCCTCTGATTCCGGCCATATCGTCCATCATCTCGGTCATCGGAGCACACGCTCACCTTCGCCAATTCCTCGCGCACGTTCTACGCCCACTCGTTCAACCCAGCTCGCCCCGGAGCTGGGAGTCGAGCTCCCCATCCCCAGCTTGCCGGAGCTCATTCGCACCGACCCACCAGCCACCTTCACCCCGCTTCTTTGGGTCGAGGCACTTTGCCCTCGACCCGCGAAGCTCTTGGTTCATTTTGCAGGTCCAAAGGGAGTCATCTGAGACCCCCACACGTTCAGACCAGGAGCTCTTCGCCGACGACCTCGCCGGAGCCCCTCCCGGGCTCGGGTGGGCCATCGGACAGTACCAGCAGCTGCGGGACGCCGTCGCTTATCTTCCCCGATCATCAGGAGCAGCTGAGGAGGACTGCAGCTCACGCACAAGGCCGACGAAGCTCGCCGGTGGAGTGTTCTTCCACCATCCTCCAGCACCGTCCGATCAGCCCCCGCTCCCAGTTTGCATCGTCACCGTCCGTTCTTCGAGGAGCAACATCCGTCGATCATCGCTAGGGGCTGATCAGGACCGTTCGAGCAGCGGAGAGAGACACCTGAGGCCATACCCGTTCGATCTTCCACGTGTCCTCTCCAGCACCGTCGATTCGGCTCGAGGTCAGACGAAGAGGAGCGCCAGCCATCTAGGACCGACCGATCTTCCACGTGGCGCCTATCCAGCCGTCGGCGAATAAAGGGGTAAATTGCTTAGGCCCCCTCGTAGTTTGAGTCTTTTATTTCTAGTCCTGTAAATATTTTAGTTATTTTATTTACGTTGGGATATTTGCATATTAAACCTCGGACTTTCTCGTATTTGCATTTATACCCCTGCCAGTTGTGGACACGTGCATCGACACGTGATATTTTGGTTTATTTGCAATAGAGACCCCTGTGGTTCTGGATGTTCTTTAACGAATGAAATCTTTTACTTATTTGCATTTATACCCTTGTGCGTGATTTATTTCCACATGTGCGTTTTATTTTGGGTATTTTGCAAGATAAGCCCCTGGACTTTTGGTACTTGTTACCAATAAGCCCTCGGAACTTATTTTTCTTACATTTGGGTCCCTGAGTGCCCCAGACACGCGCCTCGCGCGTGATTTCTTGGGTATTTTGCACCAGACCCCCCAGAACTTTTGGGTATTTGCACTTTGGTCCCTGTGCACAGTGCCCCTCCTTTGTTTTTGAATAAAATATCAAATCACCTCCAAATTCGATGAAAATTTGACACATGGCTCCTGCCATGGTGTAGAATTTTTGTGAATTTTTGAGGACATTTTTGATTTCATTTGCTATTTTTAAAAATTCAAAAACCCATATTTTTGCTACTGTTTAGATTCAAAAACCCCAAAAAAATATCAAAACCCTTTTAAAAATCCTATAAAAATTAGTTACTGTTTATTTGGTGTTCCTTGATTTTCTAGCCAATTTGGCTATTTTTCATTGAGTAAAAACCCTAAAAACTTAAATACACCTCAAAACTCCTAAAAATCTTAATAAATAATTTAAAAAACTCAAAAACAATAATTTTGGTGCTCAAATTTTCCTTGTTTTCTCTAGTATACAGGAAAATTACCTCCAGGCGCCTTTGAGATCCTTAGATATTTTATCTTTGGGTTTTGGGCCTGGCTGGACAGTACCCCTTGCTTTTCGCATTGTTTGATTTTTAGGAAATAAAATAAACATCAGAAAAATCTCAAAAATTCACCAAAAACATAAAAAAATATAAAATATTTTTGTCTGAATTTTTGCTTGCTTTTTAATGCATTAAAGAAATTGTTCAAGATAATTGTCTGTGTGCTTTTCCTGTTTTCTTTATATTTAAAAATCCTAAAAAAAAATAATATAAAAACCCTTAAAAACACTAAAAAAATACTCTCTCGGATTTCTGACTACATCGTAGGCCGAAAGGCCAATCTGTGCTCCTTGTGTTCGACCCTGGGTGCTATACCAGGTTAATCTCATAGCAGGACCGCTCTCTTTTGTGCTCGATTAGTTTTACATGTTCTGAGTGGTTGATTTTTCTTGATATACTTAGCCCGAGTGATTGAGGTCGCGACGACCTTCATTTCTTTACCTTTACCTTAGTCGTTCGGGCGGTTATCAATGCGCTGGAGGCGCATTGGCGGAATAGCTAGCGGTCAATGGAAAAATTTGTTTTTAACCACTTAAAATATATTCGAACAATTACAAGCAAATGTAAGCAGTTTCGATATTCTATATACCTGGTATAGAGACCAGGATCGAACACAGGGAGCGTGATTTAAAAACTAAGTAGTCAAATTCCCAAGATAATTTTTTTGTGGTTTTTGAATTTTCATTTTTTTTAAATTTTCAAAATAAGCACAAAGGATAAAATACACAACATCACACTCTTTTAGTATTTTTCAGACTAGTAAAAAATACTCATAAAATTACAAAAAAAATGTTTTGTGTTTTATATGTTTTAACATATTTTTGATAATTTTTTTTCATTTTTTAATGTTTTTATGATTTTATAAAAATCCAACAGTAGAAAATAGAGGAAAAGTGCACAACAAAGAGTATTTTACAACTTAAAAATACTTTAAATATCCAATATACCTGGAACTTATTTTTAATCTAAAGTGCAATTAAACAACTACAATCAGAGATACGTTAAATACCCACTACTCCAGGACCTTATTTTTAATCTAAAGTTCAATTAAATAACCACAGTTAGAGACTGAAATCTGATTTTTTTTAGATTTTTCTAGATTTTTCTACATTTTTTAATATTTTTCATTTTTTGTAATTTTTTGGAGTTTTACAAATGATCTACGCACAAAAAGTAGATATAAATTAAAAGATAACAAAATACACCTACAATAGTTTTTTGGATTTTTAGGCTAATTTTTTGAATTTTTATGTTTTTTCTTATTCTAGACAGAGAAAAAGACACTATTTTTTATTTTTTTAAAAATCAAATAAAAGCAAAATGCGATGAAATTTATGTACAATGACGAGGGACAAGTCAGGAGCACATATAAATTTTTGTAAAAAGTTTCAGAGAACAAATAACATTTCTTTCATTAAGAAGAACATGCAAGATAAATAGTTTGGACACCAGGGACTAAAATGCAAATATTTGAAGTTTCTGCATGAAATATTAACAATAATAAACCTTCAAGTAAAAAGCGTAAATTACCCAAGTATAGGTGTGTGTGTGTCGCACGTGTTGTTCCTTAATAGGGACTTCTTTGTATTTTTCATAACTTTTAGGGGTAGCACTACACTTTGCCCAATGATTATAAATTTTTTTCTTGGGCTTCTTTGTTGTTGTCTCTTCTTAGCTCCCAATCCAAAAGAGGGGTGTCACCCCCTTCTTGTCTTCTTCCCAGACGATGGCAGGCGGCAAGGCGGAGGGTGTGCGGGGGCGGCGCAGAGAACGGTGGTAGCTGAGAAGACAACAACACCAGGTGACCGGTTGAAGGAGGAGAGCAGGATGGCTCCAGGCGATGGCAACTTTGCCCAATGCGGAGGAGGAATTGCTTTTGTGGGGCGCGACAGATGCTCACATGATTTTTTTGTTTTTTCATTTTTTAAGCTGTAAACAGTAGTGATAAAGAAAAAAATTATATTTTTTAAATAGAAAATGTAAATGGAAGTAAGAATAATAAATTTTTTTATTTTCTTGTTTATTATATTTTTTTATTATTTTGATTCTCCTGCAAAACAAATGTTAGAAAGATAGAAATAATTATATGTATTTTTTTATTTTTTATCTATTTTATTTATAAACAAAAGAGGATGTGAATACGTGGATCTTGTGATATGGAAGATAAACCGAGGATCCAATCATCGTGTGTGGTTGGATGTGATAGGTTGCGTGAGATAGAATATGAAATGTAAGGATAGGAAAATGAGGTGAAAATCGATTTCAAAGGTAGATCAAAGTGTGATGGATAATTTTTTTTGATCTTTAAGGATCTAAGAAAAAGTAATCAAATCGAAGCAAATATTAAACCTACGATTTATAGATGAAAAATGACGAGAAATAAAATGGATCTCACCTCGGGGTAAGATATGGCGTGATGGCCTCGACGAGGGCCGACGCGCTGTCACCGGACAGCTTGGAGGCTGGGCACCCTTCTTCAACAAGATGACTCTCGGAGACCGGGCTCCTCTCCACTAAAGATTGATCAAGGAAAGAAAGGAGGAGGAGGAGCCCATTAACATGAGACGAAAATTCAAAAAGGATAGATATACAAAATGAGAAGGTATTTAGTGGTGAATTAATAAAATTAATTAATTAACTAATTAATTAAAAACGAATTTTAGAATTAATTAAAATAAATAAATTAAATAATTTTCAAAAATTAATCAACCACCTTAATGGTGGTTATTAAAGATATGAAATAAAATCTTGTATACATGGTAGGTTCTTTAAATCAAATAAATCAATTAATCAAATAATTGAATATAAATTTTGTAATTAAATTAATTAATATTAGATATTTTATTTTTTGATGATTTTTATATAAGGAAACTAGTTTTATACAAATATTATGTACATATAATACAATATACACAAGTACAAATAAGGAAATATTTTTTTATATCTTTTTTTAATTTTTTAATTTATATATTTTTTATTTTTAATGAAAATAATATTTACAATTATATAAATTGTGTATATAAAAATAAATATGAATAAATATGTACAATAAATACTGGTGAAACTAAAACACCCCAGAAAATTGACCTTTTAACAATAACTCCAAAAATTATGAAATCATAGTTGTTTGAAAGATAATTTAATTCAGAGTATAATGGAAGTGAGTTTGGTTCAATTTGAGCTCGTATGGATCTGATTGGTTTTCAATTATCGTTTTGTGATTTTTTTTCCGAGTGTGATTATTTGTAATATGCACATTATTTTGCTTTGCAATTATTTTTATTATTTACAACACATTTTTATTTACAACTTTTATTTACAAAAATAATTAATTTGAGGTCAATTTATGTACAAATAAAATAGTACAAGTTTTATACAAATATACAGGAAAAATATTTACAAAATATGTTTTTGGATTTTTGAATGGAAGGCCCTATCTCCCCCTACTTTATTCTTGGTCAATCAGGTCAAGTCTTGACTTCTTTCGGGGTTCGGGCCCATATGTATTTATTCCATAAATTCATCCTTTATTTTTCTTTTCTTTTTTTTCTTTATTTTTTAATTTTGAATATAAAAAGTGTTAAAAATGCATATTTAACAAATGCATGCAAAATGATAATTCCATGAAATTAGTAGGTATTTTTAGGTGTTTGACCACGGAAATGAAGCTAAAATAAAAGAATAAAGGCGATGAATCATGGATTCATCATTAAATGATTAAATAAATTTTATTTAATTTACTTTAATAATTAAGTATTAACAAAATATTTAAATATAATATACAACAAATATTAAGTAATATAAATTAAGGTATGTTATACAATATATACCAATATGGTCACGAAATCCACATTTTACATATTAACTCTGATTTTAGTGAAATTAGTGTCACTAGGTAGATAATTAAATAAAACAAACTTTAAAATTGAGTTTGACCAAATCAGACTCCATGCGATCAAGTTATAAGGTCCAGAAAATTTAGGTAATGGCTACGTGGCCTTGAGATATATTTGCATTTTTGACTTAAGTTATATTTTTATATTATTCTAATGATATTTATATGTATTTTGGAAAAGAAATTAGGTTAAATGGAGTTACAATTAATTAAATAAAATTCGAGAAGATTTTACATATAATACATATATAACGGGGCCCAAACACCAAACTCATGCATTTTATTTTAATATTTTTTGATATTTTTAATAAATAGTATTATTAATAAAACGAAATTTAAAAGTGAGTTTGGTCTATTTGGAGTTTTATATAAATAGTTATGAACCTCGAAATTCGACTTTTATGCTTTTTCGATTCATCGTAATATTTTATTTTTATATTGAATATTTTTCTGATATTTTTTATAAATTAATATATATTTTGCAGACAACTTTTGGAAAGAAAGTTTTTAATTTGAGATTTTCTAAGTTGTAAATAAATTAGGTAAAATATTTACATGGTGAAAAATTTGTTTATTGTATTTTTGGTCTTGATTTCTAATGTTTTTATAACTTAAGATCCTTATCTCCTCCTACTTATTTGTTTTGTCAATCAAGTCAATATTGATCCGATCTCGGGGTTAGGATCAATCTATATTTATTATATACATCATTATTTTCTTTTCTTTTTTTATTATTTTATTTTGGACAAAATAAGTGTTAAATATATAATATTAACAATTGTGGTTAGAATATGAATTAGGAGAAATTAATGAATATTCACATGTATTTTACCAAGGATTTTATCTAAAATGAAAGAATAAAGACAATGAATCATAGATCCATCACCACCCCACTTTCCGATTTTTTTTATTTTTTTAAAAATATCTCCATGTATATTCATCAATATATCACTCCTAGATGTCATTCGAATTTCATCTAAAACAGAGATAACTATGCCCTTCATCTAGAATATGTCGATTACGACAATGTTTAAACCATTAAACTTGTTGTTAATGAAGGACATAAGAGTCTCTGTTTCTGGCGAAATTTGAACAACATATAAGAGGGATATATAGATGAATTTACTTGGTGATTTTTTTATTAAAAAAATAAAAAATGCAGAAAAATGGGATGGGGCAACCATGTTGGCTGCCCCTGTAGGCAGCTCCATTTTCACACACACACACACACACGCACGCAAGCAAGCACACACACATGGGCCTTTCCAATAAGGCATAGTCCTTCAAACTCTAAGGAAGGTCAACGGTCATAGCCATTAGATTCAAATCTAATGACATCATCAATTTGTTTGCCGAAAAAAGTATTTTGATCTTCATCATTTGCATTAATTATACATATGGTAATTTTTTGCAATGCTTTATTTAGATAATATCCTATTTTATGCTGGACAACATTACGTGTGGTGGATGTATGTATTCTTACGTGTTTTTTTGTAGAATAAGAGGTTCCTTTTGAAGCGATTGAATGTTTTTTTGTATAATCTGTGGTTCCTTCACTATTCATCAGTCATTTGTAATGTTTGTGTGGTACTTTGTAGAATATAATTCATATTACTATTATATTAATGATTTATGAGAAATTTGCAAATCTTTTGTAAATGTTGCATGATATTCTACAAAGAAACGCCAATTTTGTAAGATACACATCCGAAATGTATAATACTCGTCCAAAATGTATAATACACATCAAATATACAAGATGTCTAAAAATTGTAATTGTTATCCACGCCCAATCGATATGTAAAAATACACATCAAATATGTATAATACATATTACAACTGTATTATACACTTAAAAAAATGTATAATACACATGAAATATATAAGATATAATGGTTGCATGACCTCCTTGCGCTATCACCACCGTGCTACACATGCCGTCGTCGATCTACGCATTGTCATTGTCGCCTGCGTGAAGATCTACACATACCATCAGCGATCTACACATTGTCGATGCCACCTGCGTGAAGATCTACACACGTCGTCGTCGATCTACACGTTGCCGTCGATCGACTTCCACATTGCCATGATGTCGAACATGACACTAGAATTGCTCCAAGAACCACCTTACCATATGTTGCCACCATCAACTTTGCTCACGCGTCAATCGGAGTACATCTTTTGATGATGGCGGAGACGAGAGACGTCTGCCATCATACGCATCCTCCTCTTCTTCTCGTTTTTTGTGCATATGAGGTTAGGTTTTTGAAATGGTTTGTTGGCAACATGAATGACGAACTAGGAGAGAGAATAATGAATAAATATTTTAGGTGATTACATAATATATTTAGATAATGAATAATGATTAAAATAGATTTTTGATTAAATAAATAATAATAACAACAACATATCTTTAATGACAATCGCCGGATTATTTATGGATGTGTGAGATCGTTGGCCTTCTATAAGAATGAAATCATCATATCATATTGGAAAGATATCCTATATATATTCATTCTTACATGTACATATATCATATTTTTAGAAAACCGATGAAGATATGATTATAAACTTTTATAACACGATGATCTTTTAGATTTTACCATTCATAAGTTATAACCCGTGCAAAGCACGAGTCTGCACCCGTAAAAGTGGGGTTAATTCTTCCCCGATTGCTTCCAGACAGTATCTTTCCTTCGTTGGAACTCCGTCGACAATACACCTCGTGTTTCCCTAAATTTACGCCCCAAGTATTGAGAAGCAGGAGCTAGGGTTCCCCTAATATAAGCAGCATTGCTTCACCACCAGAAGGATCGAAACCTAACAACTTGTTCGATGCAAAAGGGTGCAGGAAGATGCAAACAAATTTTAGAATATCGAGAGCAAGCTCCACTGACACTAATACATGAAAATGTGCCACCGTGTACTATGTAGCATATACTAATCTTACTTTAGGTTTCCCATCGCACTCGTCCCCATTCTCTTGTCCATTTTTATACTGAGATTCAGGAAACCCATGTTTGGTGGGTTGGCAAAAGCAAGGGCAAATCACACCGTCCATCTCCTCTTCTTTCAGGTTTGTATCCACAATCTCGTTTTTTTATTCTCATATCATTGGAAAAAGTTCTGCATTATTGCTGCATATTCACGTATCCCTTTTAATATGTTCCTGTTCTTGAAAAATGGAGACAGAATCAGCACTGATTAATTCCGTGTGTATGCGTATCAGAAAATATAGGTATTTAATATATGGCAGAGAGATCCCAATGTATACAAACACATGAAAAAGGATTATACCACGCACAGTATACATATGTACACGGCAGAAACTATGATTAAAGATCGTATTTAGATGAACTCGGTATATTTAACCGACAGAAAGTCTGAACCATATTAGAATATCATCACTTTGATATTGGATCCTGACTTCTGTCATCGATCTTCGGATTGCACTGGAATTAATGTCAAACTCAACTCTGGAAAAAGGAGAGGAGGGAATGTGAACCTAAGATTTGACTTGACAGTTATGTCTCCACTTCTGCATATTTATAAATTCACATCTACTTTGAAATCTCTTCCTCCTCTCAACTTGACATCTATTTATGAGAACAGACATACCTCAAGAGAAAAGAGTTGATGGCATTAGTAGTGGGAGGAGTTGGTGCTTTATATCTTCTATTAGGGTTTATGCTGTCGACAGTTGCTCTTGGAGGATCACCTACCCCACTAACACACCAAGGTATGTACTGGTTAATATTGTCACTTGTTATCTCAACATCTAGTTTTCTTACTGGACACCACTTAATCGACTTAATTTCTTGTCGATTAGGTAACCTTCCTTACGTCCTTGATCCCAAGGGGGAACTCCTCGACACAAATACGGTAAGCAACAGGCTACTGTGGCACCACCATCGATCATAACTAATGTTTTCTTCTTCTTCTTCTTCTTCTTCTTATATTCCACTAAGGTCTTACAAGAGGTTCATGGAGAAGTACGCTTGGTGCCAAGGATCGTGCTCCAAAAAGGGAGGAGAATGATGGTAGGGAAACAAAAGAAGGCAGAGACGAAGGAAGAAGGAGCTACAAATTCATGTGCAAGCCCTTGCAATGGGGAAGATGCACAGTTTGAAATGCGAGAGGAGATGAATACAAAGTATGAGCCAAAGAGGAGAGGTAGTGTGTCCTATACACCCAAACTGACGCGCCTTACTCCTTTCACATTTGATTACCGTATACCCAAAACTCACCCTCCCAAAAACAATTGACACAAAAGAAGAGAAAAGATAGAGGGACTTAACGGAAGGAAGGATAGCTGTATACTCGCTTCTGCCTTTTGTTTCTCATATAGGCGAGGAAGAGAAGTCCTTTAACATTGACACTTATATTATAATGTTGTTAATTATAAGTTCTGATAATTGACATGATACTGTAATTTTTGGTAGTTTTGAGGATATTATGTATACAAAATGGAAACGCTAAAATTAAAAGGTTGATGGGATATTCATTTGAGTTTTATGGTCATTTTATGTTGGATATTACTTTCTGTTGGATGCTGTAGCACCCGTTCTCCTTCGATCTCTGTCATTTTGTAAAGCTTCATTCTCCCTTGGTAACTCTTCAATTCCAACCAACCGACCCCCCCAGCCTCTTCGGACAACTTGCGAGAACTGGAGCCTTTGCAGGGAAGGACGGGAAGCGAGAGTCAGAATTGGAGGCCTTGCTTGATGATGATGATGATGAGGACGATGACGACAGTACATGTGATAAGAAAACTATGGTTATTCAGGATGGGGTTGAAGCTCGAGCAGGTGTACTTGGATCATAAACTCTAGCCATTTAGAAGATAAAAAGTAGATCATGTCCCATATATGAGATAGTCCATTTATAATAGTACCTTTTCTCTTTGGGGTCACTTGATCATCTGCTTTAAAATCAAATCAATATCATTCATCAGAAGAAAACCAACCAAATGAACTCGAGGGTTCAATAGAGTTTTTTTTTTGAAAATTACAGGCCATATTGCTCATCGATCCCTAAATGGATCCATCCCGTTCTTTAGTAGGCGCCGTTTTTTGTCTAGGACATTTTTCGCTTTTTGGAGATATCGGAAAAATGCAATTAGAGGGTAAACAAATCTCTCTATTGTCTTGGAGCTTAAGGGGCTTCATGAAACTAAATATGATCCAATCATTATAATAAAATTGAGCTATAGTGATGTTTTTTTCAAAATCTATCACTAAATTAACCGTTGTTAAATTTATTAACGACGATATTATTCGTTGCAAAATATATTTTCATATTTGAAATTAGTGACAAATAATATATTTGTCGCTATATCATTAGAAACAATCCATATAGCAACATTTATCTGTGGCTGTTTTTCATAATATCAACCAATCGTCAATTTTTTAGTTCAAAATTTAGCGGCGATTAATTAAAATTTTGAAAAATAACAACGGATAAACGTTGTTATGTGAATCGTTGCTAATGATATAACAACATATATGATACACATCGCTAATTTCAAGTACGAAAAATAATTTCGCAACGAATAATATCATTGTTATATATTTAACAACGACTAATTTAGTGACAGATTTTGAAAAATAAACGTCACTACAGCTCAATTTTGTTGTAGTAAACAACTCCCTCGAAACTCCCTTGAATCAAATCACTAACTTTGATTGCCGTGCAAGAAAACAAGAAGCTAAGAGCCTAGTGCATCACATAGACTTGGTGTTTAGACGATCTACAATGGCATTCCGACACACGATGTTAATCCTAAGGCAGTCTCAAAGGTTGGAAGCCCTTCCATTTTCCATTGCGAAAAGTATTCCGGGTATGGAGTTTTGTTTGATTAATTATCTCTCCAACGTGACCTCAAACTTTAAGTTTCGACTGGTTAACATCTATATATTCTGGAGAGTTATTGGATTTTATTTATTTACTTCTAGGAAGGAGTGCTTTTCCCTCTCTGCTTTGAGTAGGCGACTAAACCTTATTAGGAGGTCTATCGATAGATTATCAAATGGCATTATTAACATATTCAATCAGATCATTTTTTATATTATCCGAATCCGCTTTTTATTTATTTAACATTTGTATTCACTTTTTAAAGATATCGAAATATAGTTTTTGTATTTGTCAATATTTATATATACATCCGTGTTCGAAATTAAAAACAGATAAGAAAATGGTAACACCTGTACTACATACATAAATATCCTACCGTTTACAAACACATACTCGTATCTTGTTAATCACGTTATATTAAAGAGGGGCGTCCGACCACATTCTATTAGTTATGTTTTATCCTAAAATTCCAGAAATGTCCTTTTGTTTCTGCTCGAAAATTGCAATTCGTGGAATGCCCTTTCCCTCTCTGCAGGATTTCCTCGAGCAGCCGTATCTTCGTACTAGAAAATCGGTATCTATCTCTTGTGGTTGTTAACCACCATGTGTCATTCAGGCTCAGCTACTAGTGGGTGCTTTACATGCCATGTTTGGAGGCGGATCGTCTGTTGTAGGTGTAGTGCAGCAGATTCTACTGCAACCGCATGATCTTGCACTTTTTGTGGATCCGTAGCATGCAAGATCGAGCAGCTCGAACGGTTACAACAAGCGCATCACCACAACAGAGGATCCTCTCTAGTGTCTGCATGCACGATATCTCTCGGATCTTTCACCTTTCACCGCACTTGGACTAGGAAGTGGATCGTTTGTTGTGCCATGGACTACAGCAGACTCTGCTGCATGTTCGGGAGCCGCTCGATCTTGATCGAGCGGTTCCCACGAATTCGCATGATCCGGACCCACAAAAATACAAATTCGTGGGAACCGATCGATCAAGATCGAGCGGCTCCCGAGCGTGCAGCAAAGTTTGCTGCAGCCCATGGCACAGTAGACGATCCTCTTCCCTTGGTCTATCCGTCCTCCTCCCTCCCTAGTTTCTAAAGCTCCTCTTCTTTGCACTTCTTCCTCCCTCGTCCGTAGTCCTTGAAGCTCCTCTTCTTTGTAGGCAACGGTCCTTCGAAATGTCTTATCAATCATCGCAAAGATGCAGCTGCCCCAAACATCTGCCGAGAAGAAGGTACCCATTTTTATCTATTGTCATTTCTCTTCTTTGTCGATGTCATGTTTACTCCTGGTGCTTATGATCGTTGCTCATGTTCTCAACTCCATAGCTCTCTACGTGTATTGTTCCTATTAGCGTTCAACTTTAGTGCCCGTCAACTCTTGCATGGTATGTTGACAAACGCCAATGGTTGTTTTTGCATAGTGTCCTGATTATGAACTGGCCATTTATCTCATATCTATCTTTGGGACGCCTTTCATACATTGATCTGAAATTCTCGCTTCCACATGATCCCGGACCTTTACCTGATCATGATCCCATCAATTTTGTAACCAAGCTGGGGTGTGGATTTTGTGTTATAAATCAGGCTTCAGTTGTATTCTCTTCGTGTAAAAAGGTTCTTCTCATGCTTTGTATTAATTATGTGATATGTCATCAAAATATAATGCAGCTTGATACCGTATAAGATTACTCAATAAGTAACATAATGTATTAATGATATTTTTGTACCTTTTGTATCTGAGCCATGTTCAAAGATTTGTTATTTCCCTTTGCTGCATATAGATGCATTGAAGAAACATCTATGTGTATTTTAACGACAATTCAAATATGGTATTTTACGGTCCCTTCCTCATTTTCCCGTGTCCTACGCTTTTGCCTTTTTCTTCTCATGACCATCAACATGTTTGTTTCACATGCTATCTGAAAAATCACACCTGACCTAAGGATAACTATGGTCTTTCAGATAACTATGCTATCTGAAAGACCGACCTCGATGCGGGGGTGGTCGTGACCCGGGCTCTGAAGATTTTGCTAATTTTGTTCATTCATGTGGGCTATCAATCTTGGATGCAGCAGGTTGTGCTTACACTTGGCGTAATGTTAGATCGAGATCTCGTTTGGACAGATTTCTTATCTCGCCGGAAGGGATGGAGAAATTTCCTCTTTCACGTGCTTGGGCTTATTCAGATCACACGCCGATTCTGTGGTCTTCTGAGGAGCATACACGGACAAGATCTATCTTCAGATTTGAGCGGTCTTGGATTCTGGAAGAAGGATTCAAGGAAGACGTACGTTCGCGCTGGGAGGGGTGGAGTCTAGAGGGGTCTGCTGTGGTTCGACTGGCAAGTAAGTTGACTCTGTTGAAAAAATTCCTGTCGGCTTACGGAAAAGAGGTAAGGTCTAGGCGAAGAGCCCAGAGGGAGGTTGCCTAGGAGGGTGTTGTACGTCTGGACGGGCTGGATGACCAGAGAGGACTAGACCAAGATGAGTTAGCAGAGAGAGCACGGTTTTTAGAAGAGCTGCGGCTAGAAGATATGAAAGAGGAGGTCGAATGGAGGCAAAGATCGAGGCAGAAGTGGTTGCGGGAAGGAGATGCGAATACAAAATTTTTTCATTCTATGGCATCGGGGAGAAGAAGAAGGAATCTAATCCAAGAGTTGGAGGTTGGGGAGTGAGGGTGAATGGGGACGCACAACTAGGGTGTGCTCTCAGGGGACATTTTGTGGAAGCGTCCAGGAAGAGGCGTGGGGAGGGTTGGGGGTGGCTTGGAAGAGGGGTGGAGGAGTTATCAGAGGAGAAAGCGGTGGGACTTGAAGCGGCCTTCGAGGAAGAGGAGGTTAAGAAGGCGGTTTGGGGGCTGAATGCGAACGGTGCACCCGGTCCAGATGGTTTTCCTGTTTTTTTTATAGAGAGTTCTGGAGCATGTTGAAGGAGGATGTTCTTGCCGTGATCAATGAGTTCAGGGAAGGGAACATGGGCTTTGAGAAAGTCAATAGGGCGTTGCTTGACCTCCTGCCTAAGAAGGAGCACCCGTTGAGAGTGGAAGACTACATGCCAATTGCGCTGTCAAATGCCATCTACTTAATTGTGGCAAAAGTTCTGGCAAATAGACTCAAGAGTGTTCTTGACTCAGTTATTCTGCAGGGCCAGTCTGCTTTCATACCTGGACGTCAGTTGGCTGATAGTTTGATTATGGCATCAGAGATTTGCCTTCAATGGAGGAGGGAAAGAAAAAAAAGGTTTGATTTGGAAAATCGACTACGCTAAAGCCTATGATTATGTGGATTGGGGCTTTCTATGGGTGTCTCTCAGGAGACGAGGATTTACAGATCTTTGGATTTCTTAGATGAAGAGATGTATAACGACCTCTTCATACTCAGTTATGGTGAACGGGAAACCCGAAGGGGGATTTTTCCAGCCTCAAAGGGGAATTCGACAGAGTTGTCCTCTGGCACCGATGTTGTTTGTCTTGATTGCGGACGCTCTTTCGGTTCTGTTCAGGCGAGCAGTGGATGAGGGGTGGTGCGAGGGGTTCCGCTATGGGGACATCTCTGTGCCACTCCTACAATATGCTGATGATACAGTGCTCTTTCTGGGAGGTACAGAGGATATGAACAAAAGGGCAGCTCAGATTGTGGAGATTTTCAGCAGTCTTTCGGGTCTTCAGATCAACAGGCAGAAGTCGGCGGTGATTCTGTTTGGGATGGAGGATGACGAAGGCGATAGAATGGCATCAATATTGGAGTGTCCGAGGGGCGAATTGCCGATTTCCTACTTGGGTCTTCCCCTGGCGGCGGGTAAGCTAAAGATATCACATTGGGACATGGTGCTGCAAAGAATGGAACAGAGATTGGCGGGGTGGAAGGCAGCTACTCTTTCTAAGGGGGGGAAACTGATCTTTCTAAAACATGTGTTGTCGGCGATCCCTATTTTCTTTTTCTCCACTAGATTGATGCCAATTGGAGTACGCAAGAAGATTGAAGCCTTGATGAGGAGATTTTTCTGGGCAGATGGCAAGCAACAGAGACAGGGGATGCA
This sequence comes from Ottelia alismoides, assembly GCA_037367405.1. Classification (NCBI taxonomy): domain Eukaryota; kingdom Viridiplantae; phylum Streptophyta; class Magnoliopsida; order Alismatales; family Hydrocharitaceae; genus Ottelia; species Ottelia alismoides. The sequence continues at coordinate 19,244 of JAZKJV010011230.1, forward strand.
TTTAGTCAAGTGGGAGGAGCTGACTCAACCAAGGAATGAAGGGGGATTGGGGGTTCGGGATGTGGAGTATATGAACAAGGCCTTGCTGGCACGATGGGTCATTCAGATTTGGGGCAACTCGAGAGTTTGGTGGCCAGGTTATTGCGATAACTCTACAGTGTTTGGGGATCCTTGGAGGCAGAGAAAACGCGGTTCGAACCTCCACTATGGGGAGGAGTTCGGGAGGTTCTACCTTTGATGGCTCCAAAACTGCGGCCGAAGGTCGGCAATGGGGAGAGCTTCAGGTTCTAGTTGGATGATTGGACGGGGGATGGATTGCTAAGCAGCAGGTTCCCGAGGCTCTTCGCGCTTGCAGCAACAAAGGAGTGCTCCTTGGTGCAGGTTAATTCGTCGGGGGCTTGGGTGCCAGAGTTTAGAGCTATCCTTTCTAACCGGCGTTCGGAGGAGCTTGTCAGGATGCAGTCTGAACTGCCATCGACAGATTGCATCACGCAGGGGAGGGACCATTTTGTGTGGTTGGAAGGCAAGTTCTCGACGAAGAAGGCGTACAAGGAATTCAAGAGGACCGCAACAGTTTTGGATCCAGAACTATGTCTGGATACAAAGATTATTTGGGCTAGCAAGGTCCCATGCAGAGTTAAGGTCTTCCTGTGGTGTTTGAGAAGGGGAAGATTGTGCGATAAAGCAAGGAGGGGGAGACTATTTGGCATCTCCGACACTCAGTGCGACAGATGTGAGGAGAAGGTGGAAGATGCAGATCATTTATTCTTCAGGTGTCCGATGTCTGAGAAGGTTTGGAGGGAGATCGAAGTGCCGTAGTGTTCTCCGGGAGGTGTTGTGGATTTTTGGAGGGCGGTGAGGTCGGTGGGGGGCAATTCCACGGACGATTGAGCTTTGCCTTTTGCGGTTCTTTGGGCCATTTGGGGGGGGAGAAATGATCTAATTTTCAAAAATCAAAGATTTTACCCAGAGAATGTACTCGCTCTCTCAAATTCTTTGTATCATTTCTGGACCTCCGGGTAATGTAATCACCTTATATTTTTAGTAATATATTTTTGAAGCGGTGAATCCCATCTTGGGATGTCACCCTCACGTTTTTTCAAAAAAAAACTATGGTCGTTGTATCGACCAGTTGGATTTTACCAGAAAAGATTAATTTTTAGTTAATCTTCTCATTTTTATTATTTATACTCCTAAACAAGATGTAAAGTGTCCAGTGTGAGAGTGTCGAACTCAATGAGGCAAACTCTTGCAAAACTAGGGTTAAACTATAGACAATATAAGTAAAAGGTTTCCAAATTTTTATTTTATTTTTAGAGATTTTTTTTATTTTTATGTAATCTTTATACTTTTTTATTATTTTAAGTGTTTTGTGGTTTTTTTGTACTTTTTTTATGTTATTTTTATTTTGTATTTTTTTTTCAATTTTTATGGATTTTATAAGGCGTTAATGATTTTTATGCATTTTTAATTATTTCTAATATTGAAAATTAGTTTTTTTATTGAAAATGGAATATTATGTCAGATTTTTAAGATATAAAATAGTAGCAAAATATTTTTTATTTTATTTTTATTGAAAAGTAGTCGAAATTATCTTTAAAACGATAGGTTGTGCATTTTATGTGATTTTTATTTATTTAGTTATGATTTTTACAAATTTTATGAATTTTATATTTTTTATTAGTTTTATTATTAAATTTTAATTTTGTTTTTGGTTTAAAATGTAAAATATAGTGAGATATGATTAGGGTAATTTTTATTAGATTTTTAAAAGTGTTTTTCTATTTTTTATAAATTTTAAATTTTTGTTATATTTTTATGGTGTTTTTAATGATTTTTTAAATTTAAAAAAACTTTTTTTCCAAAATTTATTTAATACTGTATATAGTATAGTATATGATATTTATGCATAAATTTATTGTATTTTGTATTTGATATGTATAAAGTATGTATAAGTATATACTGTTAGGGATATTAGTGTAATTAACTGGAAACTGAGGGAACGTGCTATAATATGCAGATTTGGAAAAGTCATTCGTGCAAATATGCCCAAGTGAAAAACTCGTCACCCAGCCTGCTTCTTGATGACCCAGAAATCTCGATACTCGGGTTAAGTAATAATCACGGTCGTTGCGACCCGAATAACGAGTCGAAGTCAATTACGAAAAACAAACCACCAAAATAAAAATCAATCAAGCAAAGATAGCGGTCTCGCTAATTTATTTTACATGTTATAGCTACCAGGGTCGAACACAAGGAGCAGGTGATGCTAACGCTACGAAGTAGTCGAGAATCCCAAAAAGATCAAAAATGATGGTTTTTAAAATTCTCAAAATTTTTTTGTAATTTTTAATATTAAGAAAAAGGCTAAATGGAACCAAAAATCAACACTTAACCAATTATTTGAAGACTAAAAAATACTCAAAATTCAAATTAAAAATATTTTTGGGTTTTTAAAATATTCAAATGTTTTTCTGGATTTTATGGAATTTTTCTGATTTTTAATTAATTTTTTAAAAATGAAATAAAAGAAAAAATAACAAACAGTGTACAGTTGAGATCTAAAGGAAAGTTAAAATTATTTGAAATGCCTTAAAATCCCAACAACAATTTTTATGATAAATACAAGCAAAGATCTAACTACAGAAGAAGAAAACACATTTTTTTGAAATTGTACTAATTTTTAATAATTTTTCTAATATTTTTAGTCTTTTTCAAATTTTTTGGGTTTTATAAATGGGAATAAGATGAAAATGGGAAAAAACCACACCAAATAAACACACAAGGATTTGTTTCAGAATTTTTTAAGGGTATTTAATATTTTTAATTGATTTTTAAGTACAAACAATAGCACTTTTTAGGGTTTTTGAATTTTTAAAAATATTAAATAGAAACAAAATTAAACCAAAAATTCACAAAAATTCCTACACCATGGTAGGAGACATGTGTCAAAATTTCATGAATTTTGGACAATATTTGCTATTTATTAAATTAAAACTCAAACACACAACATATAGGGACCTAAATGCAATTATTGGAAAGTTTTTAGCCAAACAGTAACACGTGGAAATAGTACAAGTTTGAAATTGTAAAAAAATCCAACTCCGCACGTGGGCGGCACGTGAACCAGGCACTCAGGGGTATAAACACATATACGAAGAATAAAACTTCATTCAATAACAACAACATATTCTAGGGTTCAAAATGCAAATGACCCAAATGTCACGTGACAGACCACGCGATGCTCAAATAGAGGGACTAAAATACAAATACTAAAAATGCAAGGTCCAGGATGCAAATCCAAGATAAAAATAACTATAGAAAATATTTACAGGACTAAAAAATAAATGCAAAAATGTAGCAGGGCCTAAGTGCAAATACCCTTCTTTATTAGCGATCCAACGGTCGACTTCATCCACTTATGATCGGACGACTGAGCGTAGGAGATACCGGTTCGGTGATGGATGGCTGTAGGAAGATCCTCAGATGGATCGGACAATCAGGGACTCCCCTAAGATGAACGGGCGAGATTAGAACTAGAGGGAGCCCTGATCCAACGGCAGAGACGCCTCCTGGAAGAACGGCGAAGAACTCACCTCCGGCGAGCTTCAACCAGCTGCTACGTGCGGGTGAGACGTCCTCCGTGGCTGCTCAGTTGGGGAAAAGAATGCTGGCGATGGTCCGTAGTGGTGACAATGCTCCAATGAGGCCGAGACCGTCAGGAACGACCCGACGACGCTGGTAGACATGGAGCTATTGTGCCTTGATATGCCGACCTCCAAATGAGGTCCTTTCGATACTAAACCTGCACCGATGAGTTACTGGGTCGATGGCAAAGTGTCGCGACCCGCCAGTACGCGAAATGTGTGGCAGATGGGGCGAGGTGTAGCCCTCCGGCGAACCGATGGTGGGGGAGGGCTCAATCCCCGTTCTTAGGCGAATTGAGGTGAACGGAAGGGCGTAGAAGATGGGGAGAAGATCGGCGAAGGTGCTACGATCATCGGAATGACGAATGGATGATTCGATCATGGTGAACGGGGTTGATGAATGCAAGTTGACCCAAAATCCAAAATCTTGAATGACAAGAAAACAAGGAGAAATCTAGGTTACCTAGTGAATGAAGTCGTCTAGGCTGAAGGTCAGGGACCTCCGGGGTTCTTCGCCTCGATGGTTCGACGGGTCCAGAGGATGGGCTCTCCTCACGGCGAAGCACGGTGATGTGTTCGCCGAACCTAAGGCTTCCGGGCTCGAATCCTCTCTACGACAGGCTCAATCGCACGCCGTCACTCGTGGGAAGAGGTGGAGGTCATCAGAGACAAGGGGGCGGCTAAAGATGAAGAGGAAAATGGGGCTCGAGGAGATTTTATACTCTGTAGGGTCCGAGAAGTATGGAGTGTGGGTGCGCGAACCGAGGGACGGATCCCAAGGGATTTCGTCGGGCGTGAATCATGGATCGTCCCTCAATAATCGGAGCGATGAAAGGAAGCAGAAGGCGGTCGGATCGGTTCGGGGAAATTAGGAGAAAGTCGGGTGAAAATCGGATCCGGGCGAAGAAAGGTCCAGGGGGCAGTTGACTGAGGTCAACAATCTGCCCTAGACCAATCAGGTGCGGCGGGGGAAGAAGATAAAATTGGCTAAACGACAAAATAGCTGAAAAATAAAAAATAAATAGATTAAAAATAATAAATGAATTTAAATTAAATGAATAAAATAAAAATTGTTTTTATTTTTCAAGGAATATTTCTGTGATTTTCATTTATTTTTATGAAAAATAAATTAATCTATATACAGTATATTGTATTATATACATGTATAATATACCTATGTATTTTGTACAATTATTTTTATTTTATTATTTTTACATAAATACCCTAATTTTATATTTTATTTATTTTCCACATAATATTTGGAGTATAAAATAATTTTTGATTTTATTTTTTATTGGTTATTTACAAGTATAAAATAAATAGAGAGTAATACATAGGGTAAAATGGGGATGCCCCTTGGGAGTAGCCAACTTGGCTACTCCCACCCCTATTTTCCTCTCATTTTTTATTTCTTTGAAAATAAAAATTTGTATATTCATAACTATATCCCTCTAACATTTTATTAAAATTTCGTCAGAAATAGAGACTCCTAGGCCCTCCATCCAGACGTCATTTTTCTAACGGTCGCGGGATTTTTTAAATCGACCATGTTTGGATGGAGGGCGTAGGAGTCTTTGTTTCTGACGAAATTTTAATAGAATGTTAGAGGGATATAATGATGAATTTACAAATTTTTATTTTCTAAAAAAAATAAAAAAAATGAGGAAAAAATAGGGGTGGGAGTAGCCAAATTGGCTACTCCCAGGGGGCAGCTGAAGGATATTGAGAATCCTCAAGCACCACGGAAGCGTGTCGATCGCATCGTATGCAATCGGGGCAACTAGTCGCACTAGTCGCTAGATGCAGCGGAAATTAAAATTTTTAACTTTAAAGATGAAACCACATGATCACGAGAACACTTCTCGGATCGTTTCATCAAACCATAAAGTACAAGGAATACCTCTTGGAGCGTGGTTGTGATCGCGAGATCCCAAAGTAGAGATCCTCCTATCTTAAGTCCGATCCACGAAGAACGTACTTGCGGGCGTGATGAGGAGTCACGTTCCTTCCCGCAATCCTCGATGAAGATCCAAGCGATGGCTCCCCCGATTTCGTCAAACGAAATCCGTCGTCTTCCTTTTAGAGTAATGATGACACGAAAACCCGAGCGACTAAGGTATAAGGTACAGAAAATAGGTCGTTGCGACCTTGGTCACTCAGATGTGTCAATCAAGAAAAATGAACCACTACTGAAAATAAAATCAATCAAGCACGAAGCAAGCGGTCCTGCTATGAGATTAACCTGGTATAGCACCCAGGGTCGAACTCAAGGAGCACGGATTGGCCGAGAGGCCTACGAAGTAGTCAAAACAAATACAAGAAAAGAGGAAAATGTTTTTAGTGGTTTTTAATTATTTTTATATTATTTTTGAATTTTTAAGTTTATTAAGAAAATAAGAAAGACAAAAACAATCACACTTCAACAAATTATTTAATGCATCAAAAATCAAGCAAAAATTCGAACAAAAATATTTTTGTGTGTTTTATAATTTTTTTATGTTTTTGGTGAATTTTTGGGATTTTTCTGATATTTATTTTAATTTCTAAAAATCAAACAGTAGCAAAAAGCAATGGCACTGTCCAGCCAGGCCTAAAGTCCCTAGATAAAATACCTAAGGACCAAAAGGCCTGGAGGTAATTTTCCTATAAAATAGATGAAATAAGGAAAATTTAGGTACCAGATTTATTGTTTTTGGATTTTCAATGTATTTATTAGAATTTTTATGGGTTTTTTGGAGTTTTTAAGTTTTTAGTGGTTTTCTGTGATGCAAAATAGCCAAAATTGGCTAGAAAATCAAACACACTAAGTTAAACAATATCTAATTTTTATAGAATTTTTAGGGGAGTTTTTATATTTTTTTGGGATTTTTAAATCTAGACAGTAACAAAAATTGAGGTTTTTGAATTTTTAAAAATAGCAAACAAACTCAGAAATGTCCTCAAAAATCTACAAAAATCCTACACCGTGGCAGGAGACATGTGTCAAATTTTCGTTGGATTTGGAGGTGATTTGATATTTTATTCAAAAATGACAAGAGGGTACTGTGCACAGGGACTGAAATGCAAATACCCAAAGTTCTGGGGGTCCAGGTGCAAAAGACCCAGCAAAACACGCGCCAAGCGCGTGCCTGGGGCACTCAGGGACCTATCTGTAATAAAAAGAAGTCCCAAGGACCAATTGGTAACACGTACCAAAAGTCCGAGGGCCTCAGCTGCAAATAACCCAAGAAATCACGCACATGCGGAATTAAACCATTCACATGGGCATAAATGCAAATATTAAAAAGATTTCATTCATTTCATAACAACCAGAACAACAAGGGCATCGACTGCAAATATCCCAAAAATACACGTGACGAAGCACGTGGCTCACACAGGCAGGGGTATAAATGCAAATAAACTAAGCTCGAGGTCCTCTATGCAATTTACCCTACAGCTAAACAACATATTTAAATATTTACAGGACTAATGCGAAATAAGATGAAGATACGGGCCTAAGGGTAAATTACCCTTTATTAAGCGGAGCTGATGGATGGCCGCCACGTGGCGATCGAACGGTCAGGAGGGGGCGGCTCTCGACGCTGCTGCTGCTCTGCACGATCCAACGGTCCAGGCCAGGACACGTGTGGATCTGACGGCCTGGATCTTTCGCCTCAGATCTGACGTCAAAGGGGGGGGGCTCCAGCCACCAACGGTCAAGATGGCACCTGGAGCGGGAGGGTAATCCGACGGCTCTGGAGGGTCCTGGAAGAACAAGAGGCCGGCGAATACGCGCGCTCCGGTCCTCCGCGGGGGCTTCTGGTGATCGAGGAAGCTTCGCCTTGGCCTCCCGCGTCTGTGGGATGTCTCCGATGAATCAACGAAGCTCCGGAGAGCTCTGTCGACTCCGGCGGAGGAGAAGCTCCGGTTCTCAAGTAGGAGGGCCTCAGACAGCCCTCGATTGACCTGCAAAACGCAACCAAAGAGCTCCTGGGTCGAGGGCAAACTGCCTCGACCCCGTTAGCAGTGGTGTGGGCGAACGGTGCGGTGGTGCGGGCGAACGGTGCGGTGGTGCGGGCGAACCCCGGCGATGCGACGGCGAAGGGGTTCGAATCCCAGCTCCTGTGCGAGCTGGGTTGAACGGAGGGGCGGAGAAGGTGCGCGGGGGAAAGGCGAACGTGATGGGGGATTCCGATGATCGAATGAAGGGGGAAGATGGTCGGAATCGATGATGGTCGGCGACGGCGAGATTTGGGGGAAATCGAAAATTAGACTAAATACCTAAGCTAAATGATTACCTGGGTGGAGGAATGGGCTGTGGTCGAGCTTGCGCAGCTCTGGGTCTTCGCCTCAAGGACCGCCGACGTCCGAGGCTCGAGCTCCAACTCGGGGCGGAGCACGGCGGTGAAGAAGCGCCGGATCAATGGCTTTCGCCTCCTCTCCTCGCTACAACAGGTCGAGGCGCGAGCTGTCACCTCTCTCTCTCTCTGGAGCTCACTGGAGAACGAAGCAAATGGCCAAAGATGGATGAATTAGGTCGTCGGAGACGACAATATATATGGTGCTGGGTCCGAGAAGAGGGGGTCCGGGCAAGCTCAGGAGCGCGCGGATCCCGAGGGAGCGGCTCCGGCGAGGTTGCCGGATGCAAGGAGAATGATTCGGACCCGGGGTTTGGGTTAATGGCGGTCGGGTCAGTCGGATAAAAACAAGAGAAATCGGGTCGGGCAGGACGGACCCGTCTCTGGTGGTCCTGGGGGGAGAGTTGACCGGGGGTCAACAATCCCCCGTGGACCAATCAGAGGCCGCCAAGCAATGAATTTTTATTTAATTATTTTGGGTTAGAAAATGACCGAATTTTCAAAAACTTAAAACATGAAATATTTTTATTTTATTTTTTTCTATTTTTTAGTGATTTTTAATTAATTTTTGGAAATAAAAATAAGGTATTTACATAGTATGTACCATATATAGGTATATATACAATGTGTAGTGTTTTGATTTTTGATTTTTAATTATTATTTTTATACAATTTTATCCTTATTTTATATTTTATTTATTTACATTATAAAATAAGGAATAAAAGGGTGTTTTTATTTTATTTTTATTATTTATATACATAGGTGAAATAAATAGATATGTACATCTCTACACATAGTATATGTACAATGTATTTTTGTATTTTTGATTTTTCTATTTTTAGTTTACTTTGATTTTGATTCTTTTTATTTTATTTATTTACAATATATAGCATAGAATATTTACAAAAAGTTTGGAAAATGACTTTATTTATTTACAAGGCTAAATAAATATACAGGCATGGTTTATGTAACTGATGAAGGGGTATTTTTAATCTTTTTGATTTTTAACTTTTTATTTTGTTTTTATCTTTTATAAATATGTAAAAATATTTACAAGCATATTTTTGGGTGAGGAAAATATAGTTTTATGTATTTACACAAATATTTACACATGAGCTCCTATCTCCCTCTACTTTGGCTTTTATGCGGTCAGGCCCATGCTGAGCCCTCCCTTGGGTTAGGATGCTCAATATTTATTATAAATATTTCCCTCTTTTTCTTTTTAATCTTTATTCTTTTATTTTTGTACAAAAACATGCTAATTATAGGTTTTTACACAATGCATGCTTTTGGTAATTATTTATATTTACATATATCTACATGCATTTGCAAAGGTTTTTGTAGCTAAAATATCAGAATAAAGAGTGATGAATGGGTATTCATCAAGTAAGCAACTCCAAAGAAGATGGAGATCCACGAGTCGTCGAAGAAGAAGCCGAGAGTCTCTCCTTTCTCAATACAAAGTGGACGGCCACTTAATGGAGAAGAAAAAGAGAGAGAGGGTGAGAATGAGAAAGAGAGAGGGAGAGAGTTGTCACCTTGTACAACTCTTAATGATGTCCCATGGAAGGCTACCCTAGCCCTCCTTTTATATTAGTTTAGGATCCAATGGATCTCAATCCATGGGACACATGGATCCAAGGGCTATGCTTGGTCCATGCTAAATCAATGGCTATGATTGTTGTTGGTTAAAACCAACAACATTTATTTAAATTAAAATATGTTGCAATATTATCAACATAATTTAATTTAACTATTTAAGAGATAATGTGACAACAAAAAGGGAGTCAACTAACCTCCCTAAATCATAGGGGGCGTCACCTATGAATGAGTCATAGGTGGCGCCACCTCTTATTTAGGTGGTTAATTTGTCTCCTTTTTATTTATCTTATTATTTCTTAATTAATTTTGCAATAACAATTATCACAAAATTATTCACCAAATTAATTCCAAATTAATTTGTGAATATTTCAATCATGCCATTGAATATTATGTGAATCATATTCACAACCCAAACTAATTAGTAAATTGCATTTCCCATTAATTAATAAATGTGAATCCAATCCACATTATTAATTAACAAATGCTATTTACATAAATTCTCTCTCTTATATATGTATATTATAAATCATATTTATAACACACATATATCATGGATAGTATTATCCACATTCTCTTAATCCTTGATAATTAAATCTCATTTAGTCCTTGCTTGGATATACATTTCATCAAATGAATTATTCTTGAACCCTTTCAAGAATAATGTGCTTTCTCCGCAGATACTTGGAGATAAGGACAGGGCGATTGTATTATTCCACGTATAGTGACTTGGATGTTGAGATCTTATCTCAAATCCAGATCTTACGAACCTCCCACAGATGCTTGATTAAATCAAGACCGCAAATCCAATCTTCTCATTGAATCTGAATCTCATTCAGATCAATGTCCAACACTTGGACTAAGATCGGATTGCTTCTCTACTGAAAGGAGTCACTAAAATCCAGACCTGTTTCATCACTCCCTCGGAATGGAAGCGTCATGGATATACAATCGTTTATGATCACATCACCCTTCAGGTATTCCCAATACCTGTACATCCTGCATACTGGAAGACCCATGGTCAACCCGAAGATCAAGATCTATTTTACACTGTCTTCTTCAGGGTTTGATCACCAAGTTTCTCATTTGATCATTGGGATTTGGTATCGATCATATACTTTCCAAAAGCATATATCATACCTAGGTCTTGATCATATACTTTCCAAAAGTGTATATCAAACCTACAAATTCAGTCAAGCTTCCAAAGCGAGACGACCGTGCACGGAATTTGATTCTTCCCAATATCTCATGAGTGAGCTCATGTCTTCCGGTTCAGTAGTGAACCTGTATGATCCCTTTGAGAGATCGTATTACTCATATGCCCTTATATGCACACCAGCTCGTCGGTGTATAGACCTTGGTTAGGTCATTAACCTATTGGTCTGCCAAATGTACATACTCAGACATATAGCAATACATCTGTCTCCGGTCAGAGGATGCGTGCCTATGCTGTGACAGCATTCAACATAGGACTTAGGTTATCTCGATCTCGTTAAGTCAAACCATTGACCTAACTAATCTGACACCTCCGAATCTCTATTCCTATGCAAAGGACCTACATCAAGAGGTCGGTCAGATATCAGCCTATGTAAGAAAGGATTGTCATCTCCTACTCAGGCTGGAGATCACATCTTAACAATCATTTGACGGTGCTTGATGAGTCCTCAATCTAACTCTTTAGATATTCATCCAAGCACCAGCCTCTATGATTCAATAATTGAATCAACAGCTGTAAGATCATTAAGATAGCCATGGTACATAACCCTAATTGTACAGAGGGACCTATTATGCAAATTATTTATTCTTCATTTCAGATCAGGGAATGATATTCGCAATAACATTTATTGCATAATGGCTCGCCGTGGGCTCACAAGTCCAACAATCTCCCACTAGCCCAAAGAGCCATTAATGGGCTAATCATATAAACCCATACTCATGTGACAATCATAGGCTATTTAGAAATAGCTAGGTAAGCTGATCAGTCACTCTGTTCCCAAAAGGCTATGCCAAGTCCTTTTACGGTACTTGCATATCCCTAGGTAACAGTGCTCGCATTCAATGCGAATGTTGCATCTAATGCAACCTATACTCAATCTAGTCAAAGCAGTTATAGTGTCCTTGACACTATTGCTCAATTATTATAACCAGTATTTCCATAATCCTTATCAGAATACCCTTATTCCAGGAGATCACTATCTCTTAAGGTATCCACAGTTAAGATCTTTTAGATCTCTATCTATAAAGTCTTAAGCTCTTGTAGATAAGACTTTGAGATCACTATCTCAAAAATCTTGTCATCTATGAAGATTTTATTATTACTGCAATCAAGTGTTCTTTCTCCATAGTAGGATTAGTAATAGTTTACTGCTCCCACTGCATGGCAGAAGTCTGGCTTTTGTACACATCTAGCATACCTTAGCTTCTCGTAACTGATGCACAAGTGCAAGCAGCTCTAGCATTCACTACCTCAACTCTTTGAGGTGCCATCCCTTTAGATAGGTCACTACCAAATCTCAAGGGAAGGGAGCCTTTCTTGGAATTTCCAAAAATGGAACATATCCAAGGTGTACTACTAATGTGACAATCCCAATACCCTCTTCTCTTTGCTTCTGAACAACTTCAGAACTAAGATCTAAGAGGTATTCTTGAGATCATATCTCAAGGTATGGAATAGCCAGTCTATAAAACACTTATTATCATCCTTATATCATTCCAAATGATTAGGATATTATCTACATTTAGCACGATGAACACAATGGCACTCCCACTAAGCTTCACATGGTACATCAAGATTCTATTTGAAATCATAACATTTCATCAAATCTTATGTTACAACAACAAGAAGCTTATTTGAGTCCATAGATGGAGTTTCTTTAGCTTGCACATCTTGCTTTCCTCAACCATGAAGCCCTGGGGCTACTTCATGTGAATATCCTCAGAGAGGTATTCTTTAGAGGAATGCAATCTTGAATTACATCCTGAAGATGCAATAGTCAAGTTGTGTAGCTAATTTTAGCAATATTCTGATGAGTTCAAGCATGGTTTCCGAAGAGCAAGTCTCATTGCAAGCAATGTCTTCTCTTATGGTGTGTAGCTCATGGCTACGAACCGAGCTTTGAAGGTCTCTACCTTCTCATCAGGTTCCCTCTTCTCTTGAAGATCAATTTACACCTTTATGGGTCTTACCCATATGGGTGGATCCTCGAGGGTCCATATACAACACTTGTATATGAAGTCTACTTTAGATTTTATTGCTAATATCCATCTTTCCATGTCATGATCCTCAGGAGCTTCATCACATGAAGTCTGACACATGGAATACATCCTCAAACTTATTTGAAGAGGTATTAATGTTTCATCTTTAATTATCCTTTTAGTTCCCGATTTCAAGAGCCTCATTGTCATCTCAAGATTAAATGAGTTCCTTCACTTCATTTTCATCTTGATTCTCAAGAGTCTCAATCGTCCAAGAATCACATTCTCAGAAATGAGATCTTTTAAGAATCTCAAGGTCATAAAGTAGATATCCAGTACCATCCTTTATTTTCTTAATGAAGTAGCACTCCCAAGTGCTCGATTCCAGCTTACATGCATGGAACCTTATTAAGGATATATATTGTAGTCTCTACTACACATATATACTTGGAAACTAAGGGATAATTATGCTAAAAATTCATCATTGACCAAATCATGTCACACATGATCCTATTGTATCTTCCTACAACTTCATTGAGTTTAGGTGTGTTAGGAGGATTGAGATAGAAATGATATTCATATCTCCATAAGGTATTCTTTGAATTTTATCTAATAGGTACTTGCTACCTTGCTTAGATCAAATTCATTTCATCTTTCTTCAAACTTTGGTTCTAAACCAAAATTGTGAAATCTTTGAACATTTCAAAGGTTTCTCAGGTGAAGAGAAGAAATCTCATATCATACGTAATCATCAATAGATATCACATATCCATAATGTTTACTATGATATAGATGATCTACATACATCAATATGTATGAGATCTTGAATACCTCGACATCTAACACCATTCCCAGAGAAGGGCATATTGGACATTTTACTTTGAATACAATATTCACAAGTATGTAAGATTTGAAATTTTAGACATTCTAAAGTTTCATCTCTTACTAGTCTATTGATCAAATCAATAGACAAATGTCCAAGGCTTGATGCCAGATCATTGTCAAATGATCTTCATCCTCCTATTGATCGTATAAGGTTTGATTTTCAGTATTAGAAATCTTAATGAACCATTCATTAATTTTCTAATTTTGTGGAGTCCACTAGATGTTAGATTACTATCTGAAATATTTCCATCATAACTCTTTATGATAGTTCTATCTCAGAATTCATGTTTATTTCCATCATTTAGAAATAAACAATGAGTGTACTCTACTATCTAGGTCATAGAGACATTCTCCAAGACTAAGGGCTCTCCCACTGAGAATATGAAGTCTATCTATCCAACAGAGATTGCTGCAACAATTACAGCAATATCCATGTAGATGACTACTAAACCTTAAGATCAAATATCTAATCTTCTAATATATATATGCAACCAATTGCAAATGTCATTAGAAGATTGAGATACAATTGTCAGACTTTATCTTATGAAATAAGAAAGTCAGAGTCAATGATTATATGTAGATTATTCTGATGCTCTATCTGAGTCCTTCACTAAGGATTTTAGACAGACTTGATAGTCATATTATCAACACATCAACTTATTGCAGCATTGACATTCATCCAACTCTTTGGATGTGATATGGAAGTCACAGAAGTAGGTCAACTCTTTGACTTTCCTTCTTACTCGGGTCCGACCCATGCTTCCACTGTGCTCTCTTCATCAATAAACAACCATTGTTTAAGACAAAGAATCTCTTATGTTGAATTCAAAGGATTTCAATACAAGAGTATTTCAACATTTATACATGCTTCATTAAATTCATTCAAAATGATTATTATGAATCTTCATGAATGACTTGAGTATAGATAGTAGAATGATGGCATTCATCATATCTACATACATCTTAACTCTTAGACACTTAGGTTCAGGTAGGTATTCAAACATTTTGAATACATCATCTCTTTCGAGCCACCATTCTGCATAATGCAGAGAACCATGTCATTCATGATTAAATGTCTAGAGCACATATGTATGCCAAAATATCTTCTTTTATTTTATAAGGATTATTCGACAATTACGATAACCATCGACATGTCACTTCCAAAGTACACTCGATGAAAGATCAGGACTATAGAGACATACAAACCCTAAGGTGATGTCTTATTGTCTTATTTAATTGCCCTTCCTCATTATGTTGAGGGGACTTGCACACTGCAACCACATACATTATGTGTCCAATTGCATGTACAATATCTGGATCATGAGTCAATCCATGATATTTTACTGGTTATTATTGAGTATAACATTGAGTGGGTTTAATGATGGATTATCTGAAATAAGAAATTTGCATAAGAGTATATATATTATATATACATGTTTTACTTTGATTTAGGAATTTTATATCAAAGTTGTCTTGCCTTGTCAACATTGAAAGTTCATTCCCTTAATCACTTTCAATGTAAGAGATATTCTTACCATTATATCTCTAGCAAGATCTGGGATCTCCTTTCCTATCTTCGTTGCATCCCAATAATATGAGAACCTACAACTCGGATAAAAAGAAGCGGGAACACATTCCGCCTTGCAAGTCCAACTTGCATCTCCCAATTCGGTCTTTAACACCCGGGCCCACCACCCCTAAGATGATGTTGACCCGTCATTAATTGAACCAACCGTCAACAGGATTAATACTCGCTATACGCAATCCAATATCGCCCCAATAATATGAGGACCCGATATTGGGGTCACTACGTATACGGCCTTACTCTTTCGAGAAGCAAAGAACCCGATCCAATTAAATCATGCACAGGATCTGTCACTTCGGACAGGCGTCTCCCATACACAACAACTGACGACGGAATCCTTTGCCTTGACGGGAGACCATGGATGTCACTTATGTGATCCTCCACCTCATATTCAAATTGTAATTAATTATTGTGAATCATATTCACATAATTAATTCTTCCAAGGGAAATACACATCTATTCAAAAATAGAGTGTTTATTGGATATAATTAATTTAATCACATTAAATTAATCATCAATCCAATCATCAATCAACAAACATGTCTTTTACTTGAATAGTAGGTATTATCTCAAAATACGTATTATTCGAATTTTAATAATTAGAAAAATACATATTGACTTTCTCCGGTATTATACAATCCCTACCCGCTGTCATGGCCAGTACCGACGAGAGTGGGACGGACCACATACGTTGCAACCCGCGACCCCAATGCTCTCCGACTAGGCACCACATCTGCCTTGGGAAAGGATAATACCAGATGGATCATCATGTACTTTGAGATGCTCATCGGATTTTTTTCAACCGAAATTATACCATATAATATAAATCAAAACATTTTTGATTATAAGGAGATTTGCTAGACAAATCCCCAATCCTATTTAAGCAAAAGGGTTTTTCATGTAAAAGTTGTCCTACAACAATTGTAGGATAAACTATAGTTTTCATGAAAGCAATGTTTGTTGATGAACCAATGATCAAGATCTAATATCTTATCATTGTGATTTAGGCAAGTATCATTCAATGAAATAATTATTTCTTTAAATATTTCACAAATATTTATCACTAATTATTCCAGAAAATTAACAATTAATTTTCATCATGATAATTGAATGACATATCACAAGGTTCAAGATCAAAAAATGTTAATTTCCAGCAGTGACCCCCAGTCACTAAAATTAACTTATCTTGATCAATTTAAATCCAAAAAATGCAAACTCAGTTTCCAAAGATTGCCTATTTGATTTATTAAAGAACCCAAGTGATAATTCACGCATTTCAAGGCGTATTAAAACCGTAATTATCTCATTAATCACGTTCAAATCCGCAGTTCCCGCAACAGTGAATATAGTCATATTCAAAAAGCCATATCTTGATCAAATGAAGTCCAAATTTAGTAAACTCAAGTCCTATGGTTTCCTTGTTTAATGGGGAACAAAATCCAATTGAAAATTTCGTGTTTAAACATTTTAAATAGAGCCGAAAAATTCAATTTTACAGAGGTGCGAAAAATTGAAATGCAGTAAAATTTCGCAACCCTTTCAAGAACCAAATTGTCTAAGGTCTATGGATCATATCCAAAACCTTATTCAACCTGGCTCTGATACCACTTGAAGGATATTGAGAATCCTCAAGCACATCACGGAAGCGTGTCGATCGCATCGTATGCAATCGGGGCAACTAGTCGCACTAGTCGCTAGATGCAGCGGAAATTAAAATTTTTAACTTTAAAGATGAAATCACATGATCACGAGAACACTTCTCGGATCGTTTCATCAAACCATAAAGTACAAGGAATACCTCTTGGAGCGTGGTTGTGATCGCGAGATCCCAAAGTAGAGATCCTCCTATCTTAAGTCCGATCCACGAAGAACACACTTGCGGGCGTGATGATGAGTCACGTTCCTTCCCGCAATCCTCGATGAAGATCCAAGCGATGGCTCCCCCGATTTCGTCAAACGAAATCCGTCGTCTTCCTTTTAGAGTAAGCAACTCCAAAGAAGATGGAGATCCACGAGTCGTCGAAGAAGAAGCCGAGAGTCTCTCCTTTCTCAATACAAAGTGGACGGCCACTTAATGGAGAAGAAAAAGAGAGAGAGGGCGAGAATGAGAAAGAGAGAGGGAGAGAGTTGTCACCTTGTACAACTCTTAATGATGTCCCATGGAAGGCTACCCTAGCCCTCCTTTTATATTAGTTTAGGATCCAATGGATCTCAATCCATGGGACACATGGATCCAAGGGCTATGCTTGGTCCATGCTAAATCAATGGCTATGATTGTTGTTGGTTAAAACCAACAACATTTATTTAAATTAAAATATGTTGCAATATTATCAACATAATTTAATTTAACTATTTAAGAGATAATGTGACAACAAAAAGGGAGTCAACTAACCTCCCTAAATCATAGGGGGCGTCACCTATGAATGAGTCATAGGTGGCGCCATCTCTTATTTAGGTGGTTAATTTGTCTCCTTTTTATTTATCTTATTATTTCTTAATTAATTTTGCAATAACAATTATCACAAAATTATTCACCAAATTAATTCCAAATTAATTTGTGAATATTTCAATCATGCCATTGAATATTATGTGAATCATATTCACAACCCAAACTAATTAGTAAATTGCATTTCCAACTAATTAATAAATGTGAATCCAATCCACATTATTAATTAACAAATGCTATTTACATAAATTCTCTCTCTTATATATGTATATTATAAATCATATTTATAACACACATATATCATGGATAGTGTTATCCACATTCTCTTAATCCTTGATAATTAAATCTCATTTAGTCCTTGCTTGGATATACATTTCATCAAATGAATTATTCTTGAACCCTTTCAAGAATAATGTGCTTTCTCCGCAGATACTTGGAGATAAGGACAGGGCGATTGTATTATTCCACGTATAGTGACTTGGATGTTGAGATCTTATCTCAAATCCAGATCTTACGAACCTCCCACAGATGCTTGATTAAATCAAGACCGCAAATCCAATCTTCTCATTGAATCTGAATCTCATTCAGATCAATGTCCAACACTTGGACTAAGATCGGATTGCTTCTCTACTGAAAGGAGTCACTAAAATCCAGACCTGTTTCATCACTCCCTCGGAATGGAAGCGTCATGGATATACAATCGTTTATGATCACATCACCCTTCAGGTATTCCCAATACCTGTACATCCTGCATACTGGAAGACCCATGGTCAACCCGAAGATCAAGATCTATTTTACACTGTCTTCTTCAGGGTTTGATCACCAAGTTTCTCATTTGATCATTGGGATTTGGTATCGATCATATACTTTCCAAAAGCATATATCATACCTAGGTCTTGATCATATACTTTCCAAAAGTGTATATCAAACCTACAAATTCAGTCAAGCTTCCAAAGCGAGACGACCATTCACGGAATTTGATTCTTCCTAATATCTCATGAGTGAGCTCATGTCTTCCGGTTCAGTAGTGAACCTGTATGATCCCTTTGAGAGATCGTATTACTCATATGCCCTTATATGCACACCAGCTCGCCGGTGTATAGACCTTGGTTAGGTCATCAACCTATTGGTCTGCCAAATGTACATACTCAGACATATAGCAATACATCTGTCTCCGGTCAGAGGATGCGTGCCTATGCTGTGACAGCATTCAACATAGGACTTAGGTTATCTCGATCTCGTTAAGTCAACCCATTGACCTAACTAATCTAACACCTCCGAATCTCTATTCCTATGCAGAGGACCTACATCAAGAGGTCGGTCAGATATCAGCCTATGTGAGAAAGGATTGCCATCTCCTACTCAGGCTGGAGATCACATCTTAACAATCATTTGACGGTGCTTGATGAGTCCTCAATCTAACTCTTTAGATATTCATCCAAGCACCAGCCTCTATGATTCAATAATTGAATCAACAGCTGTAAGATCATTAAGATAGCCATGGTACATAACCCTAATTGTACAGAGGGACCTATTATGCAAAATATTTATTCTTCATTTCAGATCAGGGAATGATATTCGCAATAACATTTATTGCATAATGGCTCGTCGTGGGCTCACAAGTCCAACAGCAGCCCCATTTAAATATTTGGAGTATAAAATAATTTTTGATTTTATTTTTTATTGGTTATTTACAAGTATAAAATAAATAGAGAGTAATACATATATATATATGTATTATATACAAGGTGAGAGAGAATTTTATTTTGATTTTATTTTATTTTTTTAATTTTTGTTTTATTTTTATAAGTATATACATGGGGATAAAAATGCCTTTTTATTTTATTTTTTGTAAAAATAAATTATATACACAAGTGGTAATTATGTACAAGGTAGGGAGGCCCTATCTCTCTCTACTTCTTTTATTTGGCGATTAGATCTATGCTGGACCTTCTCTTGGGTTCAGGTCACTCAATATTTATTCTAAATATTTCCTTCTTTTTCTTTTATTCTTTATTCTTTTATTTTGGTAAAATATATGATAATTATTAAATATTAATAAATGCATACTTATTGGTAATTTATTGTATTTACTGCTATATACATAATGTTTTGCCAAGATATTTAGCAAAAATAAAAGAATAAAGAGTGATGAATGAGGATTCATCACTTCTTCTCTGAACCTATAAAAGAATCAGAAAGAAATATTCCGCGGTCGTTGTATCGACCGGGTGGGTTCTGTCAGAAAAGATTAAGATGAAATAATCTTCTTTTTTTTATTTATTCTTCTAAACAAGATGCATAGTGTCAAGTACGAGAGTGTCGAACTCAGGGAGACAAACTGTTGTTAAAATAGGGTTGAACTATAGACAAACTAAGGTTAATGGTCTCCTAATTTTTATTTTATTTTTAAGGATTTTTCTGATTTTTGCTTGAATTTTTTGAATTTTATATTGTATTTGTATTTTTGTGTATTTTGTATTTTTTAAATTTTAGAAAATGTTTTAATTTTTTATTTGATTTTTATATTATTATTTTTATGTTTTGAGTTTTATTTGTTATCTATAGGATGTGTATAGGTAGTTATGTACTGTTGTAATAATCTGAAAAATTACAGGCATGCGTACAATATGTAACGAATTTGGGGGCCAGATGCGTAAAATTCGCGAAAGGAACGTGCTCCTACACGTGCTTGTTCTGCCACTGGACCTACTCGCGAATAATGGAAAGCTGGGGGTACAAGTGAAATATGCAAGAAGTCGAGGGGAGGGCTCGTGCAAAAGTTCCAGAAGCAAATGTTGCTTCACGTTTTGGTCACCTGGGAGATTTCCATTTGTAATTGGGTAAATCCTGAAAATATCGGGACACCACATGCGAGGCTCGTGATTTCTTAAGAGGTGAACGGCTTTTGGTGTTGTTGAGTGACTTGCGTGAGGTGTCCAGTTCAGGTTGATCGGATCTGTTCAATCTAAAGGTCGGTCTTTATCTTCCCTAATTTAATTACCTGCGACGGGACTTTTGAGCGCAGCGGAGGAAAATGGTTCCAGATCAATTCTCGATAAGGTTTTGCACGTGAGGAGCAGGGGCGTGGTGTTCTATTCAGATTGATTGTCGCTCAAGGTAACGAAGAGGCTCGAAGGTACCCGATAGTTCTCCATTTAATACTTAACATGCGGTGGAGGAGGTGCTTTGATTTCCAGCGAGACTTTGTACTTCGACGTGGATGCCTCGATTTTCAAGTGTTCCTTGTGTCGTGCTTCAGGTTCACACGGTGATGGTTCTCCAGTCGATGCTGTGCTACGATTGAATTTGAGCTAATGCCGTTCCAACCACTTATTGTTGCAGATCGTATGTCCATGAAGCATTCGAAATGGAATTGATATCTCGTTGCCAGAGTACTCTCTCTGAATTATTTTAATAGAAATATATCAGTGCATATCACCACCATTTGTAGAACTCCCGGAGTTGTATATATTAGCAGATCATTAGTGTTCGGTTGATGATGGAGCTCTTCGATCTACAGCAAGGATGAAAATCTGTTGCAGGTTCTTTGAATCCTCGATGAATGATTGATTTCCAGATGATTCCATCCTGCAATATAAAATCGGACTCGAGTGCACGACTCGGTCCCAAACATGCAAGCAGAGAGAGTGAATCTGGAAATAGAACAAATTGAAGGAATTTCTGATCTGAAGGTGAATACGAAAAAAATGACGATCGGAGCACGTCTCTAATTTGAGACGAGCATAAATAGAAATAAACTTGAAATCAAATAGAAATCAATGGATTTCGGCTTGAGATTGGATCAGAATCGAAGAAAGGAACGAAGGAATCAAATTGGAATGAAACGAGAGGGATTGAGAAGAGAAACGAGAGAGAGGAAAACAGAGAAATGTATAGATTTAGAAGATGAAAACGGAGGACACACCTGGAGAGGGATGCGTTGATGAATGATATCGCCTATGGATGGAGCTCGTAACTCTAGTAATTGATGCCCCTTCGCACGGCGACCCGGGGGCTCGAGCATGATGGAGCAAAGCTACGACGCCGGCGTCGATCTCGCCTCCCCTCGTCCTCTCAATCACTCGTTGCTCGACGGGATGACTGAGCACGACTGTCACTTGCTCTCTCTCAAAGGAACTGAGGGAGATAGAAGAAGAAAATGGCAGATCCTTTGACATTGTGGGGTTCGACGGCTATATATAGAGGAGGCGAGGAGTCGGGTCGCCGTAGCGGTGACCGGATCGTGGGTAGTTGAGACAACGACCGGCCAACGGGGAGCCGTTAGGTTGTTGGCTCAACGGCGGAGCGGTTGGCGACAATGTGGAGGAGAATAACGGAGAGGAAGGAAGAATCGAGAGGAAGGGGAAGAGGAACTAGGAAAGTAGGAGAGAGAAAAAGAAGAGGGAGAAAAGGAAGGGGAAAATTAAAATAATTAATAATAATAATGTTAATAAATAAATAACTAAATTAGTAATAATTATATTAAATTAATTATTTAATTTAATAATTTCGTAATTAAATAAATAATTAATAATTAAATATGATTAATAAACTAAGTAAGTATTAATTAAATAATTAAGTGTGTAATTAAGCAGTTAATTAATAAATAAAATAAATAAATAAATAAATAAATAAAATAAAAAATATTATTTATTTTAGATAAATAATTAAGTAATAAAAGTATTAATGCATTAAATAATAATATAAGTTGCGGTTTATTGTACAATATACCAATAAAGACCCGAAAACCGCGTTTTTCGTACTAACTCCGATTTTAATGAAACTAGTGTCATTTTGTAGATAATTGAAAATTATAATTTTAGGGATCGAGTTTGCTTAATGCGGAGTTCATACACCCGAGTTATGAGGCCCGGACGTAAAAAATAGCAGCTTCGGGCCTCCGAATTTTATTGGTATTTTAACTTAGTTTTATTTTTATATTTTTACATATAATTTTAGATGATTTTTGGAGAAGAAATTAAGTTAATCAGATTAAAAATCCAGGAAGTTTCTACATATAGTACATATATACAACGAGTCCAAAAAGTCGAAATTCATTGGTTTTATCCGATTATTTTTCAGATACTTTTAATAAATAATACTAAGTATAAAACGGACTTTATAAGTGAGTTTGGTCTTTTTGAAATTTTCTATAAATAGATATGAACCTCGGAAGTTGGCTTTTGTGGCTTTTATGGTTCATTGCAGTTATTTTATTTTTATGTCGAAATATTTTTCTGATATTTTTATAAAATAATATATATTTTTATGAACTTTAATAAAAGAAGTGTTTTGGTTTGAAGTAGTTTTGATGATAAATAAAATAGGTAAATTATTTACATGGTGAAAATGGGTAAATTATTTTTTATCCTAATTTTCTGGAAATTTTTTTATAAGTTATGATCCTTATCTACTTTTACTTATTTCTTTTGTCGATCCGGTTAATATTTACCTGGTCTCGAGGTTAGGATCAGTCTGTATATTACATATACATCCTTCTTTTCTTTTTATTTTCCTTTTTCTCTTTATTCTTTTATTTTGGGTAAATTAAATGTTAATTATATAATATTAGGATTTGTGGTTAGAATGTTAATTAAATGGATTTAGTGATTATTTTCATGTATTTTAGCAAGGATTTTAGCTAAAATGAAAGAATAAAGGCTATGAATCATGTATTCATCACCAGAGTACGACGCACGTGATTCAGGCTATGGAGGACACGCTTGCAAATTTCAGAATCTCCGAAGTTGTTCCACGTTAAATTCCCAGTTGTCACGTGGACTTCTTGTGAAATCCACCACGTGCAACTCAGTAATATGAACCAATTAGGAAGCAAATAAAGGTTGAGGGGTTTTCCGGCAAATCGCCTCCAAAAAAATCTCGAACAGATGCCGTGCACGTGCTTAGCTAAGCGGTGGGGCGGCTAATCCCATATAATGGCAATGCGTGAAAGAATGATGTCCGTCGATCCTCCCTTGATCGATGGAGCTACTGCACTCCCTCTTCGATGATCGAACAACGTAAATGGATTCTAAGAAATTCTCGTTTTTTTCCCTTTTGACTATTCCAGAAGGTGGAAAAGTCAAGATAACTATTGTCAAGTTTTAGTGGTGTTCTTCGTTCAAGGGGCACAGAAGTTTGATTTCGTTGCATGTGTAGTTTGGAGCGAATTCAGGTTTCCAAGCAGTTCTCACATGCGACAGTGGATGTCGAATGATCTCCTATCTTCCGCAAATCAATTTTCCCCGAGTGATAGACTCGCAACGAAACTCGATTAACATGTGCTCGGATGAAAGTTATCTCGAAGTGCGGCAGTCATGCTCGATCACCGATTTCAATGCGGCGGTGATTTAGATCCTGCATGTATGGTTCTCAATTTCTGCAGGAGATAAGTAAAATTTAGGACTTAATAATTCAAATCAATTGAGAAATTTTGTAAATGTTGAAGGATTGGAGATCTGATGCTCTGTTGAAGGCAGCTGCTGTAGTTTATTCTCGATATTGCTTTTCAACCTCCAGATGCTTGTTATGTTCCAGACAGTTGTCTTATTCCCAGCGAACACTGTTTTCAAGTGAAGCCCGATGATGATCGGATCTTCAGTTGCAGATGTGATTCGACAAAATTTTCAACTATAAGTAATTGTTCTGTGATGCTCATTGTAGTTGATCAATGGTGATGTTCCAGATGATGCGTGAGATGGGAGAAATAACGCATAATGTTTTCATGATAATCCAAGTTTATTCTTAATCCTACAATAGAAAATCTAACTCGAGCGTTAGGCTCAGTCCAAAACAGACACAGAAAGGGTGAGCGGGGGCTCCGTCAATGGTGGGGAATTTGGAGCCTCGGTTCCAGATCACGATGCATGGTCATGAGGAAAGGTGCGTGAGATAGAAGGTGAAAATGGTAGGGAATCGAAGGGAATGAGATGGATTTGTACATTAATTAGAGAGGAATAGAAAGGTCGAGAAGAGAAGAGGGATTGAGAAGAAAAGGGGAACATGAAGAGGAGAGGAGTAGATAACAGGAGAGGAAGAACCTGGATGGAGATTGCAAGTGAAGATGGAGCTCGGAGGAGCTCCACGTTTTCGCCTCGACGGTCGACAATCGGAGGCTGGACGCAACGGAGGAGATACTCGATATCGGCAGTGACCTCACCTGAAGCTCGCTCCCAGACCTCGCTTGACAAACAGAGGACACCGTGGCTGTCACCTGCAAAGTCACGTGCTCGGAGCTTATCGGTGGGAGGAGTTTGAAAATGGACAAATATCAAATATATAGTAGTCTTCGATCACCCTTTCTACCCGTTTGAGAAAGCTTATAGCATCCCCCGGGGAATCTTCGATATTCTCTTTCAGAAGCTGCATCAAAGTCGTAGCTGCCCTTCTCATAGTCGACCCGTCGATCATCTTTCATTTGGGTTGACGAGTAAGCTATATATCTAAGACGCAGAGGCCGAGTACCCATAACGATCAAAGTCAAATCGGGCAAATTCAGTAAAACAACAACTAGTACCATATAAAAGCTGCCATAAACAGGAGAGTCTTGACCAATTCGAAAGATCATTGAATGTAGTTGAAATAACGGAATTGGAGATTGCTTGGTCAACTAACGGAAACTCAATCTAATTCATAATCGTCTCAATGTTCTCTTTTCCTTTCTTTTTCTTTTTCTTGTCTGAATATGAAGGAGCTAATACCATTCAAATGCCCCTTTTAGCCATGCATAAACTGAACCATGGGATAAGTACAAAAATGAAAGCTTCTATAAAGACGACATCAGAGACACTTTCTTGAGAATTGACTAGGTAATCTCTTTGGCATTCTTTGCGGAAGGAGACCCTACTTGAATATGCCTCTTCTTCTCCCCGGATTGTTGTTGACTCTGATGCCGAAAGTCGCAACCTGATATTCTCTTATTTAGACCCATTTCATAGGTCTATCAGTTATCAACAACGACTACTATTGGAAGTATGTCATTTCGAACAGACTCCCAATTCCAGTCTCTATGCCTTTATTGAAGGATATGGAGAAATCCTCAAGCGCATCACGGAAGCGTGATCGTCGTATCGAATACGACGAAGAACGACTAGTCGTACTAGTTGTTCGGTGCAGCGGAATTTAAAAAATTTTAAACCGATGAAACCACATGATCCGAGAACCATTCTCAAATCGTTTCATCTATAACCACAGCAAGTATAATGCAATACCTCTCGAAGTGTGGTTGATCGAGTCTCTACGAAAAGAGACCTCCTGTCTCAAGTCCGATCGTCGGAGTAACGGCTTGCGAGCGCGAAGATGAGTCGCGGTGTCCTCGCAATCCAAGTTGATCCAAGCGCGGTTGCTCCTGATCTCGTCGCACGAGATCAAACGTCTCCTTCGTGAGTGAAGCACTCCAAGAAGACAAAGAACCGCAGAGAGTCGAAGCGGCAGCACGATGGCGCGAGCGTCGACGTTTCTCTCCACCAAGGTGGACGGCCACCAAGAAGAGAGGGAGAGAGGGTTGTCGTGTATATGAGAAAGAGAGAGAGAGATTTTGTGCTACAATAGCATGTGTAAAGAGAGAGCCAAGTATGCCTCTCTATTTATAGGGTTTTGGGATCCATGGATCTCAATCCATGGGACACATAGAATCAATGGATGAGATTGATTTATGTTTATCCAATGGCTAAGATTGTTGTTGTCAAAAGCAACAAATTTAGGTCAAAATATATTTGATAAAATCAAATATAATTCATTCCTAAATCAACCCAACAAATAAGGAGAGAAGACACATGGAGATTTCATCTCCATGTGCCTTCCATGTAGGCGTACACCCACTCCAATTAGGAGTGGTGTGCCGTCCATGAGATGCATGGAGATTGCAATCTCATGGAAATCCATGAGATTGCATATCTCCATGAAATCTCTCTTATTTATTTGCACCAAATTTATTTGGGTTTTATTCTTTAAAAATAATTCACAATTATCTTTGAGAATATTGCAATCTTGCCATGGAAAAATTGTGAATCATATTCACAACCCAAAACAACATGTAATTCATATCGTTAATTAATTACACAATGTGTATCCAATACACATTATAATTAATCAACACATATAAATTATAATTAACTCTCTCTAATACATTATAAATCACATTTATAATATATTATGAATAATTGGATATTTCTATCCACATTATTCTTATCCAAAATAATTAAATCTCATTTAATCGTATTGGACAACTTCTCATACATCATGATAATTAAATCACATTTAATTATCAAATTCTCTTTGCTTAGATCTTATGGAATTGTTCTTAAACCATTTAAGAACAATGCTATTTCTCCTCAGATACTTGGAGATAAGGACAGGGCGATTGTATTGTTCCACGTATAGCGACTTGGATGTTGAGATCATATCTCAACTCCAGATCCTATGGACCTCCCACTGATGCTTGATCAAATCAAGACCGTAGACTTAATCTTCTCATTGCATCTGAATCTTATTCAGATCAATGTCCAGTTCATGGACTAAGATTAGGTCACTTCTCTAATGAGAGGAGTCACTAAAATCCAAACCTGTTTCATCACTCCCTCGGAATGGAAGCGTCATGGTTATACAATCGTATATGATCAAATCACCCTTCAGGTATTCCTAATACCTGCACATCCTACATACTGGAAGACTCATGATCATCCTGAAGATAAAGATCACTTTTACACTGTCATCTTCAGGGTTAGATCATTAAGTTTCTCAATCTTGGTCATCGGGATTTGGTATAGATCATATGCTTTCACAAAGCATATATCTTACCTTCAAATTTATGTCATGCTTCCAAAGCACGACGACCATGCATGGAATTTGTTCAGTCCCAATACCTCATGAGTGAGCTCATGTCTCCCGGTTCACAAGTGAACCTGTATGATCCCTTTGAGAGATCACATTGCTCATATGTCCTTACATGCACACCAGCTCGCCGGTATATAGACCTTGATTAGGTCATCAACCTATTGGTCTGCCAAATGTACATACTCAAACATATAGCAATACATCTGTCTCTAGTCAGAGGATGCATGCCTATGTTGTGACAGTATTCAACATAGGTCTTTGGTTATCTCGATCTCGTCATGTCAACCCATTGACTTGACTAACCTGACACCTCTGAATCACTATTCCCATGCAGAGGACCTGCATCAAGAGGTCAGTCAGATATCAGTCATATGAGATAGGATTGCCATCTCCCACTCAGACTGGAGATCATCACTTAATGATCATTTGATGATGCTTGATGAGTCCTCTATCTAACTCCTTAGATATTCATCCAAGCATCAGCCTCTATGATCCATCCAATGAATCAACAGCTGTATGATCATCAAGTTGGCCATGGTACATAACCCTTATTTTACAGAGGGACCCTATAGTGCATTCATTCATTAATCTCAGAAAGGGGAGTGAAAAATAATCAATAATTTTCATTGATAATTTATTCATTACAATAACATTTATTGTAGAAATGGTTCGCCCGGGGCTCACATTGCTAACAATCTCCCACTAGCCCTCAGAACCATTCAAGTACAATCTTTAAACCCATACTCATTACATGCTGGTTGAAAACCTTCTGTGTCAGAGGTTTGGTATGAGGATCAGCAACGTTGTCGGCAGAGGCCACCTTGGTGATGATGATGTCACCACGCTTTTGTATCTCCCGAATGATGTGGTATTTCCTTTCCACGTGCTTGCTCTTTTGATGCCATATGGGTTCCTTTGCCTGGGCAATGGCTCCCGTGTTATCGCAGAGTAATGGGATGGGAGTATCAGAGGAAACTACGCCAAGCTCCAGCACGAACTTGCGCAACCACACCGCCTCCTTCGCAGCATCCGATGCGGCAATGTATTCGGCTTCCGTTGTTGAATCTGCAGTAGTGTCCTGCTTCTTGCTTCTCCAGCTCACAGCACCACCATTCAACAAGAACACGAACCCCGATGTCGACTTTCGATCATCTACATCCGATTGGAAGTCAGAATCTGTATATCCCAAGACTTGGAGATCACCATCTCCATAGACCAAGATGTAATCTTGCGTCTGTCTTAGATATTTGAATATGTTCTTTACTGCATTCCAGTGTTGTTCTCCATAGCAGGATTGGTAACGACTTACCACTCCCACTGCATGGCAGATATCTGGCCTAGTGCACATCATGGCATACATTAAGCTTCCTACGGCTGATGCATAAGGACATCCAGCCATGGCCTTCTTTTCCTCAACAGTTTGAGGAGCCATTCCTTTAGACAGGTGGATACCATGTCTTAAGGGTAGGAATCCTTTCTTAGAACTATCCATACGGAATCGTTCAAGAATCTTCTTAATGTATCCATGTTGTGACAATCCCAAAATCCTCTTTTCTCGGTTTCTGAACAGCTTCAGGCCTAAGATGTAAGAGGCTTCTCCAAGATCTTTCATCTCAAAGGTATGGGACAGCCAAATCTTTACACTGGTCATCATCCCTGTATCATTCCCAATGATAAGGATGTCATCTACATAAAGCACGATGAACACAACGGCGCTCCCACTAAGCTTCTTGTATACACAAGGTTCATCAGGATTCTGCACAAAATCATAACTCTTTATGGTTTCGTCAAATCTGATGTTCCAACTACGAGAAGCTTGCTTGAGCCCATAGATGGATTTCTTCAGCTTGCATACTTTACCATCCTCAGTCATGAATCCTTGGGGCTGCTCCATGTAGATATCCTCCTCGAGGTATCCATTGAGGAAAGCCGTCTTGACGTCCATCTGCTAGATGTCGTAGTCAAGATATGCAGCTATAGCTAGCAATGTCCGGATGGATTTAAGCATAGCCACAGGAGAGAATGTCTCATCGTAGTCGATGCCTTCTCTCTGTGTGTAGCCCTTGGCTACGAGCCGTGCCTTGAAAGTCTCTACTTTCCCATCAGGTCCCCTTTTTCTCTTGAAGATCCATTTACACCCAATGGGTTTTACCCCTTTAGGTGGATCCTCTAGGGTCCATACACCATTCTTATGCATGGAGTCAATTTCTGACTTCATTGCTAGCATCCATCTATCCATGTCTTGATCCGCGAGTGCTTCATCAAATGAAGTAGGATCAATGTCAGTTTCACCTGACACATGGAATCCATACCTTTCAGGTGGTGCAACCACCCTCGAACTCCTTCGAAGAGGTATGGGTGTTTCATCTTTATTTATCTCTTCCGTTTCTGGTCCAGGAAGTTCAGAATCCTCAGGGGATTCAAAGAATTCCTCTACTTCATTGTTGTCTTGACCTTTATGGAAATCATTCTCCAGAAACTTCACATCTCTAGAAACAAAAACCTTTTGGGTCTCAGGGTCATAAAGTTGGTATCCAATACCATCTTTAACATACCCAATGAAGTAGCACTCACGAGAGCGAGATTCTAGCTTACTTGCGTCTACGTTCTTCGCATAGACCAAGCAACCCCAAACCCTCAAGTGATTAACACTAGGTTTGGTTCCATACCATAGCTCATGAGGAGTCTTAGGCACGGATTTGCTAGGAATCTTATTCAGGATATATATTGCAGTCTCTACTGCATATCCCCAGAAACTAAGAGGTAAATTTGCTTTATTCATCATTGATCGGACCATGTCCATGATGGTCCTGTTGCGTCTTTCAGCAACACCATTTAGTTGGGGAGTTCCAGGAGGAGTGAGATTTGAAACAATTCCATTCTCCTTAAGGTATACCTTGAATTCATCTGATAGGTACTCGCCACCTCGATCAGATCGAATCCGTTTAATCTTCCTATCGGTTTGGTTCTCAACCAAAGCCTTGAATTCTTTGAACTTTTCAAAGGTTTCAGACTTATGACGCAGTAGGAAGATAAACCTGTATCGCGAATGGTCATCGATAAACGTCAAATAATATCGGTATCCATTTCGAGTCGCGGTACTGAAGGGACCACATACATCGGTATGTATTAGGTCAATAATACCTTCGCATCTCGTAACCTTGTTACGGAAAGGCGTCCTAGTCATTTTGCCCTGTATGCAATGTTTGCAAGTGGGCAGAGGTTGAACCTGTAGAAAATCTAAAGGTCCATCCTTTATCAATCTATTGATCCTATCAACAGACAAATGACCAAGCCTTTGATGCCATATCTCATTTGAGATATTTTTATCCTCTCTGGATCTTTTAGGGTTTTTATTAGTGGTTGTCACATTCACAATACATTTATCAATGCACAATTCATAGAGTCCACCAGAAGTCAAAACACCATCCGCAATATATTTATCATAACGACTTATGACTAATTTATTACAGAAAAGAAAAGTATATCCGCTTCTAACAAGCTTAGATACAGATATCAAGTTCCTTCTGACTTCGGGTACATAAAGACATTCTTTAAGTATAAGGACTCTTCCACTAGATAATGATAGTCTACAAGTCCCGACGGCTACTGCTGCAACACTTGCATCAGATCCCATCTGGATGACTATCTCCCCTTCCTCAAGATTCCTAGTTTCCTGAAACAAATGCAACAAATTGCATACATGAAAAGAAGCACCAGAATCTACAACCCAACTTCCTTCTCGTCCAACGAGAAAGCTAGTTTCAATGATGAAAGTAGATTTCATACCTGCTGGGGCTTTACCTTTGTCTGAGGACTTCAGGTAATCTTGGCAGTTACGCTTCCAGTGCCCCGGCTTCTTGCAGTGATGACAGACGTCGGTTTTCTTCGACGCCATGAGAGTGGATGCACTGGAAGAAGAGCCAACACTTTGTCCCTTCTTCTTTCTCTTCTGGGCCGGGCCCTTCCGAGAACCATGCTTCCGACCGCGCTTCCCTTTGACCTGTGCAACCATTGCACTGCCACTGGGACCATCCTTCTTCATTACGTCCTCTGCGGACTTTAATGCAGCAAGGAGAGCAGCATTTGTCAATTCCAACTTGTTCATGTGGAATGACACTACAAAGTTATTAAAAGACTTGGGCAATGACAGCAGAATGAAGTCAGCTTGCATGTCTGCATCCATCGTTGCCCCAAGAGTCTCCAGCTCCGACAAGTACCCAAACATTTTGAGTACATGTTCACGGACCGAAGTCCCTTCCTGCATTCTACAGCGAATGAGGTCTTTCATAACATTGTACCGTTGAGTGCGGTTAATGTCACCAAACATATCCTTAAGATTCTGCATTATATCCTGACAGGTATTCATCTCCACATGTTGCTTCTGCAGAACATTGGAGAGAGAACCTAGGATATAGCACCTAGCCAAGACATGATCTTCATCGTACTTGTCATTAAATGCTTTTTCTTCCTTGGACTTAGGGTTCTCGAGCTTGTCCTCGGATAGCACATAACTAATGCGCTCAGCAGAGAGAACAAGCTCCAAATTTCGGATCCAATCCGAGTAATTTGGGTCGGTCAATTGGTTGACCTCAAGAAGCCTACTAAGTGGGTTCAAAGACTTCATTTTCTGAAATTAAGAATGCACTATATTAGAATATAGAAATATATATTCAAATTTATGATATTTGATTAAGGTATTTTAAATCAAATTATTCTTGCATTGTCGACTTTGAAAATTCATTCCCTTAATCACTTTCAAAGTAAGAGATATACTTACCGCTATATCTCTAGCAAGAATTGGGATCTCCTCTTTATCATTGTCACATCCCAATAATATGAGAATCTGTGACTCCAATAAAGAAAAGCAGGAACTCATTCCAATTTGCAAGTCCAACTTGCAATTTCCCAATTCGGTCTTTAACACCCGAGCCCACCACCCCTAAGGCGATGTTGACCCGTTGTTAATTGAACCAACCGTCAACATGAATAGTACTCGCTATGCGCAATCCAATATCGCCCCAATAATATGAGGATCCGATATTGGGGTCACTACGCATACGGCCTTACTCTTTCGAGAAGCAAAGAGTCCGATCCAGATGCGCTTGCACACAGGAGCTGTCACTTCGGACAGGCGTCTCCCACATGCAATCCCTGGCGACGAAACTCTTCGCCTTGACGGGAGACCATGGATGTCACTTATGTGATCCTCCATCTTCATATTGAAATTTTAATTAATTATCGTGAATCACATTCACATAATTAATTCTTCCAAGGGAATTAATAACTCTAATCATATTAGAGTATTTCAATTGGACATAATCAATTTAATCATATTAAATTAATTATCAATCCAATTCAATCAATCAAACTTGATTATTTTACTTGAATACATATATGGTAATATCTCAAAATACGTATTAATTTGAATTTTAATAATTAGAAAAAAATACATCTTAATCCCTCGGACATTATCCCGGCCCTACCCGCTGTCATGGCCAGTACCGACGAGAGTGGGACGGACCACATACGTTGCAACCCGCAACCCCAATGCTCTCCGACTAGGCACCATATCCGCCTCGGGAAAGGATAATGCCAAATTGATTAATTTGTACTTGAGATTATCATCGGTTTTTCAACCGAAATTATACCATATAGTAATAATCAAAACATTTTTGATTATAAGGAAATTTGCTAGACAAATTCCCAAATCCTATTCAAGCATCAAGTTTGAAGATTGTTGTTTCCAATTTATGATTTAGATCACATCTTAATCAATTAATTGGTTGGGGCCATGTCAATTAGGCAAATAATCATGTCTCAATATTTCACAAATATTATTCAAGATTATTTCACGAAATTAACAATTTAATTTCTCTAATTGACAATCACTTGGTTCTAGATTAGGAATGCAATTTCAGTATAGACCCCTATTCATTAAAATTGGCATATCTCAATCAATTTAAATCCAAATTAAGCAAACTCAATTTTCATAGATTGCTAACTTGATTTACAACAGAACCTAAGTGGATTTGCACGCATTTCGAGGCAGATGATAACAGTAATTAACTCTTTAATCATGTTAAAATCTATTGTCCCCCCAACAGTGCATACATGTCCATTAAAACAACCATAACTAGAGCATACGAAATCCGATTTACGCAAACTCAGTTCCTATGGTTTCCTTATTTAATGGGGAACAAAAACCAAGTTTTAAATTCATGTTTAAACAATTTAAACAGTGCCGAATTTATTTACTAAACAGATCTGCGAAATCAAATGCGATGAAAACTTTCGCGACCTAAACGAACCCAAGTCGTCCTCGGTTTTTCGAATCATATTCGAAACCGTCGACCTAAGGCTCTGATACCACTTGAAGGATATGGAGAAATCCTCAAGCGCATCACGGAAGCGTGATCGTCGTATCGAATACGACGAAGAACGATTAGTCGTACTAGTTGTTCGGTGCAGCGGAATTTAAAAAATTTTAAACCGATGAAACCACATGATCCGAGAACCATTCTCAAATCGTTTCATCTATAACCACAGCAAGTATAATGCAATACCTCTCGAAGCGTGGTTGATCGAGTCTCTACGAAAAGAGACCTCCTGTCTCAAGTCCGATCGTCGGAGTAACGGCTTGCGAACGCGAAGATGAGTCGTGGTGTCCTCGCAATCCAAGTTGATCCAAGCGCGGTTGCTCCTGATCTCGTCGCACGAGATCAAACGTCTCCTTCGTGAGTGAAGCACTCCAAGAAGACAAAGAACCGCAGAGAGTCGAAGCGGCAGCACGATGGCGCGGGCGTCGACGTTTCTCTCCACCAAGGTGGACGGCCACCAAGAAGAGAGGGAGAGAGGGCTGTCGTGTATATGAGAAAGAGAGAGAGAGAGATTTTGTTCTACAATAGCATGTGTAAAGAGAGAGCCAAGTATGCCTCTCTATTTATAGGGTTTTGGGATCCATGGATCTCAATCCATGGGACACATAGAATCAATGGATGAGATTGATTTATGTTTATCCAATGGCTAAGATTGTTGTTGTCAAAAGCAACAAATTTAGGTCAAAATATATTTGATAAAATCAAATATAATTCATTCCTAAATCAACCCAACAAATAAGGAGAGAAGACACATGGAGATTTCATCTCCATGTGCCTTCCATGTAGGCGCACACCCACTCCAATTAGGAGTGGTGTGCCGTCCATGAGATGCATGGAGATTGCAATCTCATGGAAATCCATGAGATTGCATATCTCCATGAAATCTCTCTTATTTATTTGCACCAAATTTATTTGGGTTTTATTCTTCAAAAATAATTCACAATTATCTTTGAGAATATTGCAATCTTGCCATGGAAAAATTGTGAATCATATTCACAACCCAAAACAACATGTAATTCATATCGTTAATTAATTACACAATGTGTATCCAATACACATTATAATTAATCAACACATATAAATTATAATTAACTCTCTCTAATACATTATAAATCACATTTATAATATATTATGAATAATTGGATATTTCTATCCACATTATTCTTATCCAAAATAATTAAATCTCATTTAATCATATTGGACAACTTCTCATACATCATGATAATTAAATCACATTTAATTATCAAATTCTCTTTGCTTAGATCTTATGGAATTGTTCTTAAACCATTTAAGAACAATGCTATTTCTCCTCAGATACTTGGAGATAAGGACAGGGCGATTGTATTGTTCCACGTATAGCGACTTGGATGTTGAGATCATATCTCAACTCCAGATCCTATGGACCTCCCACTGATGCTTGATCAAATCAAGACCGTAGACTTAATCTTCTCATTGCATCTGAATCTTATTCAGATCAATGTCCAGTTCATGGACTAAGATTAGGTCACTTCTCTAATGAGAGGAGTCACTAAAATCCAAACCTGTTTCATCACTCCCTCGGAATGGAAGCGTCATGGTTATACAATCGTATATGATCAAATCACCCTTCAGGTATTCCTAATACCTGCACATCCTACATACTGGAAGACTCATGATCATCCTGAAGATAAAGATCACTTTTACACTGTCATCTTCAGGGTTAGATCATTAAGTTTCTCAATCTTGGTCATCGGGATTTGGTATAGATCATATGCTTTCACAAAGCATATATCTTACCTTCAAATTTATGTCATGCTTCCAAAGCACGACGACCATGCATGGAATTTGTTCAGTCCCAATACCTCATGAGTGAGCTCATGTCTCCCGGTTCACAAGTGAACCTGTATGATCCCTTTGAGAGATCGCATTGCTCATATGTCCTTACATGCACACCAGCTCGCCGGTATATAGACCTTGATTAGGTCATCAACCTATTGGTCTGCCAAATGTACATACTCAAACATATAGCAATACATCTGTCTCTAGTCAGAGGATGCATGCCTATGTTGTGACAGTATTCAACGTAGGTCTTTGGTTATCTCGATCTCGTCATGTCAACCCATTGACTTGACTAACCTGACACCTCTGAATCACTATTCCCATGCAGAGGACCTGCATCAAGAGGTCAGTCAGATATCAGTCATATGAGATAGGATTGCCATCTCCCACTCAGACTGGAGATCATCACTTAATGATCATTTGATGATGCTTGATGAGTCCTCTATCTAACTCCTTAGATATTCATCCAAGCATCAGCCTCTATGATCCATCCAATGAATCAACATCTGTATGATCATCAAGTTGGCCATGGTACATAACCCTTATTGTACAGAGGGACCCTATAGTGCATTCATTCATTAATCTCAGAAAGGGGAGTGAAAAATAATCAATAATTTTCATTGATAATTTATTCATTACAATAACATTTATTGTAGAAATGGTTCGCCCGGGGCTCACATTGCTAACATTTATTCCAGGGATGAGTCTCCTGAGAGGCCCTTTTCCTTTTAGCAAGCTCTGGAAGCGAGTAGTCTACAAGCGCTAAAGCCCAGATTGAAGCTCGCAGTCTTAGAAAGGACTAAATGGGGGGGGGGGATGGTGGTGCTCCTTATATAAGAGGGGTTGCTTGCGGCCCACGAAGGTGGATCTGGTCACCAATGAGGGATTCGGTGACCGAGGGAGGTTAGATGAACGGCTTAACGACTGTGTCATTGGCCGAAGGAAGGAGGAAGGGAAGCGAGGCGATGACTACGGGTGAAAGGGGAAAAGATGCGCGGGGGAAAAGGAAAAGGATGAGGAGGGAAGAGAGAGAAGGGAAAGTTAGAGAGAGGAGAAATTAAAATAAATTTATTAAATTATTAAATAAATTAATATTTATATTATTTTAAGAGTTAATTAGATATCTAATTATATGATTAGTAACTAAATATTTATTAAATATAACTAATTAAATAGTTAAACAATCTTAATGAGCAATTACATAATAATTAATAATAAACAAATTAATTAATTAATTAAATGGCTAAGTAATTAAAAAAAGTTATTTTATTTTAATATTACAAGATTAAAATATATAAATATATTAATTAACATATATAAAATAATAATTAATTACGATACTTTGTACAACATATCAATACGGTCCCGAATTATGCATTTTTTATACTAACTACGATTTTAGCGAAATCAATGCTATTTTGTAGATGATTAAATAATATGAATTTTAAGACCGTGTTTTCCCAATTCAGAGTCCATACGATCGAGTTATGAGGCTCGGAAAATTTAGGTAGTGGCTTCAAGAACTCAGGATTATTGGCATTTTGACTTAAGTTATATTTTTATATTTTTCTATACATTTGTTTGAGGATTTTTAGAAAATAAATTAATTTATTCGGATTTATGATTGTTTAGTTACAAATCTGGGAAGTTTCTACATATAGTACATATATACAACGGGGCCCAAACGTCAAAATTCACCCATTTTGTTCTAATATTTTTCTGATATTTTTAATAAATATTATTAAGTATAAAATGAAGTTTAAAAGTGAGTTTGGCCTGTTTGGAGTTTTCTATAAATAGTTCTGAACCTCGACTTTTACGGCTTTTTCGATTCATTATGATTAATTATTTCTGTGTCAAATTATTTTTCTGATATTTTGTTAAAATAATATATATTTTTATGAATAACTTTTGTAAAAGAAGTATTTTAGTTGAAATGATAAAAGTGATAAATAAAATAGGTGAAACATTAATGTTATAAAAAATAGGTAAATTATACTTTGTCTTGGTTTTCTTGATATTTTTATATGTTAAGATCCTTATCTCCCCCTACTTATTTATTTTATCAACCTAGTCAATATTGACCCGGTCTCGAGGTTAAGATCAATCTATATATTTTTTATATATCAAGTCTTCTTTTCTTTTATTTTTCTTTTTGTTTTTATTCTTTTATTTTGGATAAAATAAGTGTTAAATATATAATATTAATGTTTGTGGTTAGAATGTTAATTAGTTGAAATTAATAATTATATACATGTATTTTACCAACGATTTTTAGCCAAAATGAAAGAATAAAGGCGATGGATCATGGATTCATCATTTCTCAATACTTTACCTTTGTTAGTCCCTTAACAAATACTTATTATATAAATAAGTGTAAGAAAAAAGAAAAAAGAAAAGGAAACTAAAAGAACTTAGAACATGCTTGTTTCTTTAAACCAAATTTCACTTCACCCAAAATCTAGAACTTGGATTCAGACCTTTGAATATTAATGTGTCGGGACTCTATTAGAATTAGGATTTAAGCCTTGACATCCCTCAAGTTCCAGAAATCCTTGTCCAGGTTCACCTTAACAACCAACTCATATCTATTCATCCATCACGCAAACTTTTCAGCTTTGAAAGAAACTTAACTATGTGTGAAAGGTTTTATCTCTTCCTGCTTAAAGAAGCGAAGAAACCGCCCACCCCAGTAATACACTCCCATTAGACCCTCATCCATCAACTCAATCCTCAAGGAGGGATGTATTTCCTTCTAAGGTCAGGTCGTGTTGTGTCCACAATTGAATAGAAGAAGAAGATAAAAGAATGAGAAGAGAACTGGAGTGTGATCAGTGTAATCACATATCCTGTGAAGTCTGGCCAGTTTAGCCAAGTCTCCACTAAGACATGCAGGATTTTCTGAAGCTCGGATCATTGTGGTCATTTTTTTGTATTTGATGTATTTAGCTTCTTTTTTATAGTAATGATTGTTGCACTGCATAGGTCGTTTAAGCCCTGACGGATATAGCATTTTTCATTTCATTCATTTTTTTGGATCTTGGAAAAATTGTGCCAGCAGATCCTTTCCTCATCTGAAGCTTTATTTCAACTCCAATCTCTCTCGTCGTTAGACATCACCACTGCCGGATAAGGATGGAAATGCACCATCGAAATGGATTACCCTTTGCAACCCCATGTAAGTTGAGCTAAGTGTAGAGTGCATGGAAGTAGGGGGAGATAAGGGCCAAAATACAATAAAAATACCTTTTATTTCATTCATTCTTTATTCATTTTGAGATCTATTTTTAGTTCTACTTTTTATATTTCAAATAAAAAACCATAAACATAAAGCTGTAGATAATTAAATATAGAAAAATACAAAATTTATTTTACTAGAAAATAATGTACCAATAAAAAGTTATGATCTGAAAAAGATTCCAGAATCCTAACCCCAGACATGTATCTCTCAAATAAAAACTTCAAATGTATCAAACTCGCCTTTAATTGTATATAATTTGAAATGAGCTATTTAATGAAGGTGGTTTTGTACTGGAGCTACGGTTAGAAAGTTGAGTTTTGGACCCCTATTGTATACTTGTACAGATTAAAATATTCATTTTATTATTTAGTTCACTATTTTCATAATTTATGTTTCTATAATTTTGTAAATATTATTTATAATATATATGTACATTAAAATCATAATAAAAATACTAAAGAAAATACAAAAATAAAATACTTGTATATAATACATAGGTATCATAAAATTAATACTTCTATTTTATTAAGTTTACAAAACACTTCAGAAATATAAACTAAAAATATATTTAAGTGCATAAAAGTATTTTATAAATTTATAAAATAATCAAAAAATAAATAAAATCAAATACATAAAATAAAAATAAAATAATAAAATATATAGATAAATATACCTATATAGTTCATAAAGGTAACTTGTAATTATTAATCTCGAAAAAATAAATAAAAATCATAATAAAATAATTTAGAAAATAATAAATATTTTTTATTTAATAACCTAAATTAGTAAAATCAATTACTATTTTTAATTGAATATTGAATTAATGTTTTAGGAGATTTTCTTGGTTGGTCCACGTGGACCAAACAGGTGGCTCTGACACTGACCCCCTCCTGTTCATGTCAGAACATGGTTTTGTCTCATTTTTGCGGATTTTTCGAGATTCTTCCTTGCATTATCTCGTGACGCTTCCTTGACAACTTTTTCTCCTCGACAATCGATCTTACACGCCTAGCCTTCACCTCGTGGATTGGATCAGCGATTCGTGAGATCTGCATCGATCTTTGGAGCCTCCAGCCATTTGTACAAAAACCCCCTTTCTTCCATTTTCAAACTGTGAACCCCTTTTTGACTGAGCTCCCCTCCCCCTCTCGAGTGTGGTGGCTTGAGGAGGATGACAGCCTCCTCCCCACTCCTTTTGCGGCAGATTTAGGCGAAGTTGGGGGCTGGTTCCTCCCATCTCCGGCGAGTTCCGCTGTGAGGTCTCCATCTCGCAGCTCCGGCGGTTGAGGTTTACTCTTTTCTCGTCTTTTCTAGCATAGAATAGCTCTTAGGTTTAACTCTAGTGATGTGTTTATACTTTAATCATGTTTTTAGCCTTCAAGTCATCTCCTGTAGATCGTCGGATACTACGCCGACAAACTCCACCACCGTGTGTCCGCCCAACTCCTCCCACCTCACCCTCTTCCATTCCATCCACTGGAGCTCCCTATAGCTCCACCTTTTTGCGCTAATCATTTCCCTCCAGGCGATCGCTCGAGAACTCTTCTTTGCAGGGGCCCCGAGGATAGAACGCTGCTTCCTCGTCCAAGGTCTCGTCTGGGATCTGGACGTGATCTTCGGAATTTTGGAGGAGGTCTACAGTTGCGGGGCAGGAAGACGAAGATCCGGGGCATTAAAGAAACCTCCTGGAGGGTCAGAGCAAGAAGATATGGCGAATCGAGCGAGCTCCAGGGGAGCATTCTTCCCAGTTCTTCCAGATTAATCAAGAGCTTTCGGATCCGCCTTGTTCTCCCAAATCTACAGTGTCCGT
This sequence comes from Ottelia alismoides, assembly GCA_037367405.1. Classification (NCBI taxonomy): domain Eukaryota; kingdom Viridiplantae; phylum Streptophyta; class Magnoliopsida; order Alismatales; family Hydrocharitaceae; genus Ottelia; species Ottelia alismoides. The sequence continues at coordinate 60,024 of JAZKJV010011230.1, forward strand.
TGGATCCGCGCCTTCCTCGACCATCATATCTCATCTGTGCTTTAATCATGGGTGTTGATCCACGAAGGGGTATCGTGCTCCCAGGTAACTACACGTGGATTAGTGGGAAAGGCCCCACCGTTCGATCAACAAAGAAGGGGGTATTTTGCTACTTCACCCCCTTCATTTTTGTATTTGCATATTAGTTTAAAAACCTTCATTTGATACTACATACTTTCTGTAATATTTGTATCCAGCACCCCAATGTTTTATTTATTTGCATTTAGACCCTCATCCTGGTCAGCTCACGTGTCTGCGCACGTAAGGTGCACGAGAATTTTGCAGGGGTCCCCCAATTAGTTTACATATTACCGTTAAGACAAGATACTATTTATTTTAGAAACAACTTTTGTGTAAAATTGCAGTAGGACCCTCCAATTTCTTGAATATTACGTCTAGGTCCCTACCGCCCACGTGCGAGTCACGAGGGCCTTGGTCTTTTTGCGCAAATGCTCCTGGGTTTTTGTTGATTATTGTTTAGACCATAAAGATTTTTGTGCATTTATTATTCTCTGGTAAATTACATTCTGGCCCTTACACTTTCTGCTAATTACGTAAATGCCCCTGCCAGGACTGCATTTTCTTTTTGTTCCGAAAAAATCCACAAAAATTACCTTAGGTTCCTGTTGCATATAGTTCCACGCCATATTTTTGTTGTGCATTTTTATTGCATTTTCATATTTATAAAAATTGAAAAACATGCATTTTTGCTACTACATTAGCAAAATACATAGAAATTATAAAAACTTTTTGAAAAATTCCAAAAAAAATATTTTGCGTATTTTGTTTTATTTTAACTTCACTCCAAAAATCACTAAAAAATACAAAAGAAAACTCATAAAAATTATAAAACCCCAAAAACCTCCATAAAAATATTAAAAATTCCTAAAAAATCCTAAAAATATAATTCCAATTTCTTAATTTTCCCTATTTAAGTATCTTTACTTTAAAATTAATTTTGAAGAATTTTTGGCTCTATTTGATACTTTTTATCCTCTTTTTAATTTCGACCAGCAATATTATTCACTATTTTTAGTATTTTTGCCTTTAAAAATTTAAAAAATATTAAGAAAAATCTAGAAAAATTACAAAACATTAGAAAATATAAAAATCACAAAAACATTTTATTTGTTGTATTTTGAGGATTTTCCCCTATTTTTATCTCTCTCTTATCTCTAGTGTATATATATTCCTTTTATATTATCTCTTTATTTAGTAGAAAAGGAAAATATAAAAAATATAAAATATAAAAAGAAAGAACAAAATCATCGAATTAAAAATCAAAATATAAAAATATAAAATCAGAAATTGAATAAAGAATATAAAACTAAAAACCCACAAAAAATAGCATTTGTAGACAAATCATCGCATTCACATTTTGTCCATCATTGCCCCGTTCTACCTGTTTGCTCCCTGTGTTCGACCTCTACACATACTTGCACCTATACACACTTGTTGTAGAGTTATAATTAATTTTAACTCCACATTCACCTTCATTGCGTTATTTGATTGTTGTGGGTTAATTGTTGTTTGAATTCCAGGATTCGCGTAGTCGCCACAACGACTTTGTCTCCGCCTTCTGTGAGACATATTTAGACCGTCGATTTTTGGGTTCAACAAATGGCACCGTTGCCGGGGAGCAACAACGCTTAGTTCGGGTTTTTGCTTGATTGTGATATTTGTCTATATTTGTTCTTCATTTATTGTCTTTATTTTTGATATATCTGTTTGAGCTGTCTAATCCCGTCTCTTTGTTGACTTCGTACGAGGGGAACCACTGATCAAGGGAGGTGCTCTACCCTAGGCGCCTGGGCACCCATGTGAAGCTGGCGACATTCTGCCAGCCTAGCACCAAGGAGACTTAGAGATTTTGGAAGACCGAGCTCCTGTTTATTTTCTTGTATTTATTTTGTAATTTGAAGTGAGAGAGAGAGAGACTTTAATTTGTAATAATATAGGTACTCGAACTCTTGGACACTCGAGCCTAATTTCCAAGTGTTTGTACACTTGGGGGCTCACCGCGGTTTTTGTCGGTTTTCATTGCTTCTTTTTTTTATTTTGTTTTCCGATTTTGTTTTCTTTACTTTGTGTGATTGAGCCCTTAGTTTTAGGATTGCTTGCGATAGATTAAGGCCAAACACTTAATATATTTGTCTATGCCTATAGACTCGTTTGGACTTAGTCAAATTTAAATTGCTTCTCACTTAGTCTCGGAACCACCGCATCGTGAGAGTTCTTCATACAGCGCGTGCAGGACCCACCTTGGTGGGCACCGAGGAAACTCCAAGACTGGACACTTCGGTTCCATTCAAGTCATTAGCATCGGTTCTTCACGATAATAGCAATTTATAAAACTTAGACCGATTTCATCGGCTTGCATTTGCATATAGATAGGTTTCAATTCTTCTGAGTATCTTTGCATGTAGAGTGCTGGAGGCAAGGTGAGCATTTACGCTTTAGCATTCATCATTGTTTTGCCGCTTGCATTGCTTTCCCGCCTCTCTACCTCTGATTTTGCCAACCAAGGTGCTAAGTGAAATTGACTCCTCGTTAGGCTCGTGCATTTCTCACTAAAAATCTAAAAAAAATGATAACCACTAAAATTAGGACTGCTAACATTACTTGACCCAAAAACGACCAAAAAGAAAAATCTTGTATTGGGGCGAGTAATCCCCTCATTGTCTTCGTTTTTACTTGCTCGCGCACACACTAAGGATAGTGCCCAAATCCCATTTCAGCCTCCTAAGTGTTTGTGCAACTTTTGGACTTCTCACCTAACTCTAAAACATACAAGATAAAAAGACCGCTCTTTTACGGTCTCTACCGAGCTGAGTAGATGAATTGAGGGTTTGTTTTGTGTGAGTTTGTTTGTGATTGTTTGTGTACTTTCTAGATCATCTTTGCGCATTTGCGCCTTGTTTCTCACTCTCTTGACTTGACCTTCGTGTTCTCCCAATCATTTACCTTTTGTTTCGAGATGGCCGATTCACTCCAGCCGGACCACCTCCTTTTTTCCGGAAGGACTTTTGTAAATATCTGCCTCAACCACAGTATCGGGACTCGGACTTCTATCCACATCCACCACCACCTCCACAATTTCCACCTTCACAGTCACCCGAAACTGATCTGTTGGAGTCACCTTTCATGGGGTCCACCCTTGAGAACTTGAACCCAGATGATGGATCATATGAGACAGAGGATTGACCACCTCACTAGCCCAAATAAGAGCGACCATGATATTCCACCATTTGATGATATGGGTTCACTCGAGGATTTCCATGAGAGCTTGCAATCGTCCAAAATACAAAAAATGAGAAAAATCTAAAAGTCCAAAAAGAGTTCGGGAGACCTTTGGTTGATTCAGACTGTGAGGAGAGTGCCCACTTGTCAGATCCTTTGACCGCACATTCATTCACACCCTGTCCCACCTTTGACCCCGAGGATGCCGCTGTACAGACTGCTCTTAGCATGCCTCGTGTAGATGTTGATTCTGACTTCCTCCCTTGTATGGAGGAGGTCCAAAAATTCAAAAAAATGTTGACTGAACCCGAAGTGGTGGCCACTATTCATGAGATTATCCGTACCCCACTTCAGCAGGCCATGACCCATTTATCTGCTCCTCTTCCCAAGAACTTAGAGGCTGTTAAGTTTTAAGCTTAAGTCCAAATAAGGTTCCAACAAATTAATAATCCAAAGGTCCGACTGAGCTCCATATTTCAATTTAATGAAGGAAAGTTTAATAATCAACCTTGATTTTCCCTCTTTTTCTTTTTCTTCCTCTTTTGCACTTCTTTTTCAAATAAGTGTTTGCTAAGGGACTAGCAAAAGTAAAGTATAGGGGGGGGTGATCAATCCCTATTCGTCACTCTTTATTCCTTTATTTTAGCTAGAAACCTCAGCAAAATGCCATGTAAATATTTGTAAATATCATAAATTATCAAAATGCATGCATCATATAATTAATCATAATTAGCATGTTTTTTGTGTAAAAGTAAAGGAATAAAGAAATAAAAGAAAAAGAGGGAAATATTTAGAATAAATATTGAGTGACCTAATCCCAAGGGAGGGCTCAGCATGGGCCTGACCACAAAAGAAACCAAGTAAAGAGAGATAAGGTCAATCATGCTTGCACATACACTTATGTATATAAATAATTTTATTTTCCTTTAAATAAAATTATGCTTTTAATACCTTGTACATATTTATAAAAAATAAAATAAAAATAAGAAAAATAAAAATGGAAAGAAAAATAATAAAATTCATTTCCCACCATGTATATATACCATGTACATATGTATATAGATCTAATTATTTAACTAATGTAAATAAATCATAAAAATAAAATAAAAATACATTTTTATTCCAAATTTTATGTTGTAAATAAATAAAATATAAAATTGGAATAATTTTACAAAAATAAATAATTAAAAAATATAAATACTTATGTACATATACCTATATATAATAATATAATGTAACTACATCATTTATTTCTCAAAAAAATAAATAAAAATCACCAAAAAATAATTTGAAAAATAATAAACATTTTTCGTGTTCAAACTTTTTTGAAATAAAATTGTTTACTAATTTTAAATGAATTCTCAAATAATTAAAAATAGAATTTTCCTATTGGTCCACGGGGGATTGTTGTCCTCCGGTCAACTCTCCCCCGCGGACCTCTTCCAGGCGGATCGTGTTTTCGACCCGACTTATCAGATTTTTCGTGCCTCGATCCGACCTCTATTCATTCAAACCCCGTGCCCCGATTATCATCGATTGATCCGAGACCCTCGCCCGGGGATCTGCCTAGGGGTCCGTGCATCGACGAGCGTGCCCGACTCCCATCTTCCCAGACCCCTAGCATTATAAAACCTCAGCTCCGCCGCACTTTTCTCGTATCTTTAGCCCTCGTCCTCCAGTCCCAGGACCTCCATCCTTCTTCTTAGAGTGACAGCTATCGAGAGAGGGTGTCGTAGTGAGGAGTAGAGGGCTATAGCCACTGATCCGGCGAGCTTCGCCGTCGTGCTCCGCCACCGAGCGAGCTGAGCCTCTGGCCTCGACGAGCCATCGAGGCAACGACCCCAGGAGCTCCCTGACCTCCAGCATAGTCGATTACGTCCACCAGGTACCCTCGATTCCCCTTAGGTTAGCTTAATTTCCCAAATCCCCAATTTGTGCCGCCGGCCTTTGCCGTCCGATTCACTTAGCTTCGACCCCTGATTCGATCATCTGACCCCCGATTCACATTCACGAGATTCCTCTCCATCTTCTACACCCCTTCGATCAACCTGACTCGCCCCGGAGCAGGACCCTCGCTTTCCTCCGCCGTCGCTTCGCCGGAGAGCACCGCCCCGCTTCATCCGATCACCGATTCCACCTCTCACCAGGTCAAGGCACTTTTCCCTCGATCCAAGAAGCGTTCTGTGCAGATTGCAAGTCAAGGCGACCCCATCTGGGGGTCCAACAACTGAGGCACAGGAGCTTCGTGCCTTCGTCATCGCCGGAGCTCTCCAGGGCTCCTTGGCTTCATCAGAGCATAGCAGGAGTTGCGGACGACCGTAGGGGATCTTCTCCCCATCTCAGCAGCTCCGGGGAGCCCTCAACCGCACGTATCGGGCCGGCGAACTTCGTCGGCGGCCAATTCTTGGAGAGCCTCCAGATACCATCCGATCGAGCCTCCCGCCCCAGATTAGATCGTCACCGTTCACTTGCGGGAGCCTCCAGCCGTAGATCCATCTGAGGATCGAATCAGAGTCATCCGTTCGCGAAGGGTTACCCACGCACCACAGCCGTTGGATTTCCACGTGGCACTCCTTCGTCCGTCAGATCTGAATAATAGGGGTAATTTCACTTAGGTCCCTTCTCTTTTGGCATTTATACAATAGTCCTGTAAATATTTTAGTGCGTTGTTTTTAATTAGGATAATTTGCACTTTGAACCCTATGTTTATTTTATTTGCATTTTAGTCCCTGTCTACGTGGAACACGTGCGTCGACACGTGAGTTTTTGGACAAATTGCATGTAAGGGCTTGGGTTTTATGCCATGTTATGAAATGAAGTTTTAATTTCTATATTTACATTTATACCCCTGTGCGTGGATTTAATTGAACATGTGCTGATTGTTTGTGAATTTTACACTTTAAGCCCTAAGGTTTTCGCACATGTTACAATTTAGCCCTTCGAACTATGTTTTCTTGCAAATAGGTCCATGTGTGCTGTAGCTCTTTTATTGGTTGAATAAAATAGCAAATAAACTCCAAATCTAGTGAAATTTGGATATGTGGCTCCTACCACTGTATAAAATTTTCACTAATTTTTTGGGACATTTTCCTTGCCTTTTGTTATTTTTAAAAAATCAAAAACACATATTTTTGTTACTGTTTGGAAAAGAAAATCAAAGAAAAATATAAAAACTTTTCAAAAAATTCTAAAAAAATCAGGGTTAGTTTTTTTGTTGTTTTCCACTTTTTGTCAAATTTTTGGATCATTTGGATTTATAAAACCCATAAAATTTGAAAAATCCTAAAAATCTTATAAAAATCATTAAAAATTCTATAAAATTCAAAAAATGCAAACTCTTTTTCTGTATTTAGTTTTTTATATATTTTTCATAAAAATTATCTCTAAATTTTTATAGGCCAATTATATATTTTTAATTAGCCTTTCAAGTCTGGATGCACATTGATCCACTATTTTCCCCTTTTTCGATTTTTAGAAAATCAAATAAAAATCATAAAATTTCCATAAAATCAATAAAAACACTTAAAAATATAAAAAACACAAAAACAATTTTGTTTCAATTTTCTGAGCATTTCTGAGTGTTTAAATAAATGGGTTGAATTTGCCTTTCTAACCATTTTCTTATATTCTCTTATATAATTAAAAACATAAAAAATTTAAACAACATTTAAAATCCACCAAAAACATTTTATTCATTTTTTATATCTGTTTGACTACTTCGTAGGCCGTAAGGCCAACCCGTGCTCCTTGAGTCCGACCCTAGTCACTATACCAGGTTAATAAACTAGCGAGGACCGCTGTTTGATTTCATTGATTTATCTTTCGATTTGGTGGTTCCTGAATTTTTCTTGTTGACCAAGTCTCTCTATTCGGGTCGCAACGCCACCGAACACTTTTACCTTGGCCCGATAGTGAGATAACCTGATTTATTCAGTCATCAAAATGGCGCCGTTGCCGGGGAGCACGGCTTAGTAGTCTTTTTATATTTTTCGTGTTTTTTCGCGGCTTTTTGTGCATATTTGTAGATATTTTTCTATCTGATATTATTGGTTTATTTTTATAATAATCTGGTCTGACACACTTCTATTTCTATTTCTTGCGAGGGCTCGAGGACCGAGGCGTCTTTTCGGAAGCCGAAACAACTGTGGGGATTCGGAGGCGGCTCTCTTCTGTACGGAGCCGCAGGAGAGCGCGAGGAGAAGAACCGAAGTGCGGGAGCCGCGAAATAGCCGTAGTCTAGATTAGTTTCATTTTATGCAAACTATTTACTTGTAATAATACAGGGACAGAGACTTAGACTTTGGTGACTTATCGGGGTCTGTTTCGTCGAGCACCGGTGTGCTCGGGGGACCTCACCGTGGTTTCTCGCCGGTTTTGTTTTCCCATCTTTTATTACTGCTTATCTGATTTGCGCGGATTTAGCCTTAGCTTAGGATTTTATTGATTGTGGCGTAATTAATTAAGGCCCAATCCCTAATTATCTGCTTGTACCTATAGATCGATAATTGGACTTAATTAATTAAGTCACAAGAAAAAGTCGGATTACCTAGGCTCTAGTCCACGTGCCTTGAGGAGTCACATACAGCGCGTGCAGGATCCGTTGTGGCGGACACCGAGTGGCTCCCAAGATAGGACTCCAGACTTAGGCTTGAGTACCCGGCTACCGTTCTTCACGTGTAGAATTGCTTCGTTAAGGCCGTTTTCCTTGTGCATCATATATGTAGTTTTATTTCAGTCTTTATTTTATGCGTGTATCACTTTGCATGTAGACTGCTGGAGTCAGGTACGCATTTCTTACTCTGCATGCATCATTGATTTTATCGCGCATCGACTTTTTCGTTTTCTCCCCCTGATTTTTGGACTTAAATAACTAGGAGAATCGATAAATTCGTTAAGCACTGTTTGCTTGAAAAATACATAAAAACAAAAACTATAAAATTGGTACTGCTAAACACACTTGACCCTAAAAGACATCTCACTTAAAATCTGTCTTGGGGAGAGAAACCTCCTCATTGTCTGGTTTGATTGAGCGAGAGAGCGACCCGTATACTAGGTTAGAGCCATATCCGAGCCCCGATCAGACTACCGTCCTTTTATACGGGACAGTTTATTTGGCGGATTGGATTCCTATCAGCTCGCGTAACCGCTCTGATATCCTGGAATGATCACCTAAATAAAATCGACAAGATAATTGACCGAACTCTTACGGTCTTCAGCTCCACATTGAGTAGGTGAACTTGGGGTTTGTTTTCTCATCTTGAGTGTTTCCAGATCTCATCCGCCAAACTCGCCAGATCAAGATGATGGGCAGGAGGTCTCTTAGGCAGCCTCTGGCTGCACCATTTTTTAGCACTCCATCTCGTTCATCTAGGTTGGTTCGCGAGAGCCGAGACCCGCTCTCCGAACCCGAGTTCGATTCCGCCCTGTTCCCCCTTGACTACCCTTCTACCAGTCCTGAGATATCAGTGCCAGATGCGAGATAGCAGACAAATGATTTATCAGCACCTGAGTTTGGGTCTTTTGCCTTTGTAGAGACCATGGCCAGCAGCGAGGAGCGCATCGATGGAGATGACTACTTACGTACTGGACTAGGGTGCGATCAACAACACCATGTTAGCTTCCCTCGAGACCATGCAGAGGCAGATCCGGGATTGGGGAGCTTTCATGGTGGAGATGAGGAGAGAGATGGAGAGGCTGAGGACCACACGAGAGCAGCCGAGAGCCGAGGGACGGAGGGGCCCAGATCAGCCAGATGAGCCAGAGAAGTCGACAACAGCAGTAGAGCAGCCGAGGCCGATGCGGGAGTTGCACAACCCCGGATTGACACTGACACACCAGTGGGTGGTTCTTCCGGCGATCGTGGGAGACTTCAAGTTCCTCCCGAACACACTTCAGCTTCTCCCCCGTTTCCACGAACTCCCTACTGAGGAGCCCCATCTACATCTCTAGGAGTTCGAGATGATCTGTAGTACAGTCCACGATTGGTAGGTGGACGAGGACACCATCAGAATCATTGCCTTCCCCTTCTCCCTTGCAGACAGAGCAGCCAACTGGCTGAAGTACTTAGGGAGATTTGTTTACACCTGGGAGCAGCTCCGCACCGAGTACTTGAACAAGTACTATCCACTTGGGCGGACCAATGCAGCGAGGGCCCTGATCAGCAACTTCTCCATGCTCCCCAACGAGCAGTTTCACGAGGCATGGGAGAGGTTCAGAGAGCTGACCAATAGATGCCCGCACCACGATATCACGAAGCCGAACCTAGTTCAGAGATTCTTCTGTGGGTTGACACCAAAGCTACAGGGATTGGTGAATGCTTCTTGTGGCGGTTCGTACTCTGCCAAGGATGAGGATCAGGTCTGGGCCATCTACGAGGAGATGGTCGAGAACTATACAGTGATGTCCCAGACACGGCTCTACACTCAGGGACGCCCCCAGCCACAGACCGTGTAGTACCAGAGGATAGCACTGGTCGATGCCGGTCCTTCCTCTTCGTCCGTGGCAGCCGCACAGGCCGAGTCCACAACCGCAGACATGGGCATCATCAGCGAGAAGCTGGACCATATCGAGTTGATTGAGAAGAAGCAGTGCTAGGGCATCACGCTGATGGATTAGATGGCACAGACACTAAGTGACCTGAAGACACAACCATGTGTCTCCAGGAGGCACAGACGGCTTCTCAGGTCCATCTTCGATCACGAGGAGATCCGAGCAGCAGTGGCAGCTCGTCTCAGCACTCCAGTCAGCCTAGACAGGTTCACCTTGTACAGGCGGAGTCGCACCTGCAGCCACAGCCGTACTACCAGTTAACACCATCCCCAGATACTCAGATGGTGGTCTACCAGCCGGATCAGCCCCTGGCAGTACTCCCGCAACCCCCCTACGAGCCAGAGCCGTTGATGGATGTCAACGGGATTTGGTATGACCGACCCCAACCCGGTATCCGACGAGACCATTTCTGATTCCACTGGTCGACCGGAGGCACCAGTTCCCAGCAGCAGCCTCCAGTCCAGGGTGGCCAGTACGACCATCAGCGAGAGCAGCACCAGCAGCCCCAGCCCCCAGTTCAGCACCAGCAACAGTCATCCCAGCACCAGCAGTATGGTCCTCGTCCCTATCAGCAGGGACAACCTTGGAGGCGAGAGCAACCTCAGCAGCAGTATCATCCACAGTACTCCTCTCACCCGCACCAGCAGCAGCAACCTCACTACCAGCGAGACCACCCGTCAGGTTCTCATGGGCTAGCTTATGAGAACCCCACCATGGATGATCTGGCCTGCCTCATGACCGAGCAGCAGGCCACTTTCCGACGGGAGATGGATGAGTTCCGCCAGGAGATACGGGAGATTGTGAGAGGGAAGGTCGCCATCCCTGTCCAGATCGAGCCAAATCCGAATAACCTCAAGAGGAAGTCTGAGCAGGTAGAGTTCACTAAGATTACCACTCCTAGTGCTTCCCTTGGTCATATGTCTGCATACATATTTGATGCTGATTTTGTTACACTTAGGAGTGGTAGGATGCCAGCAGGCGGCGTCTCGTCTGAGCGACGACCCCATGCCACTCCAGGAGCGCCAGACCAGAAGGAGCGCGGTAGCCACGAGAGATGATGACGGTGGTGCTGACGCCACCATGGATGATGATACCCCCGACGATACTGAGGCCGTCGCTTCACCAGTTGGAAGAGGTGGTACTGACGCCACCATTGCAGTTGTTGAGCCAGAGCGCAGTACTGAGGCCACGAGCCCAGATGCCGAGGGTGGTACTGAGGCCACCATTTACAGTTCTACTCGTCCTATTGTTTTTCCTTCAGTACTTGTATCTCGGGACATTTCTGCAAATAAAGGAAAGGGTTTGTTGTTTTCGGATCCACATGTGTTGACTGATGATGTTTGTGTGGATTCTGTTGTTCATGAGCATGCCAGACCCTCTCCTAGTCCTTCATCTGAGAAGGAACCTGTGATCCCCTTTCCTAGAGCACTCCATCTGATTAAGGGGAACAAAATAGAAAATCAGGAAAGAATCACCAGATAGAGTTCAGCCAGCAGATGATAGATAGATTTCACATACAACTGACTATTCAGGAGGCTTTGAAGTACATCCCTCTACTCCAGAGATCACTCAGAGATAGGACCACAGTTAGGAGGAAGAGGCGAAACCATCAATCAGAGATCCATGTGCTTACTCGTGCCACTTGTTTCGCGATTCAGAACCGTCTGCCTGCCAAGAGGCCAGATGCAGGAGCCTTGTATGTCAGACGCCACATCCAAGAGCAGAGGTTCGACCACACTCTATTAGACAGCGGTTCTTCGATCAACCTACTTCTGGCAGCCCTCCTCGATCTCTTCGAGTTGGGTACTCTACGATAGAGCAGGACGGTCCTTCAGTTTGCTGATCGATCTGTCAAGAGGCCGAAGGGGTTGCTGAAGGACGTCGTCACAATTCAGGGCCTGAAATACCCTGTGGACTTTGTTGTGTTGGACATGGAGATCCCTGAGTCTGTGACCGATACCCCGATCAGTTTAGGACACCCATTCTTGGCCACAACCAAGGTAGTGTCCGACCATGATAGCGGGAAGGTGTACTTTCGCATCGAGGGAGAGAGTATACAAATAGAGACGGTCGAGGAGACTAGAGTCAGAGATTCAGCTTGCTCAGAGCCGACCACATATTCAAAGCAGATGACAGAGGCAGGGCGAGACATCCACCAGGACTGCGATTTTGTGATTACAGATGACGAGGTAGTTTGGGCAGATCCAGTCGCACAGGCCATCCTCCCACCTTCAGAATTCGGTGATGCAGAGACGCTAGCAGAGGAGAGCTTGGAGAGCGTATTCCTGGTCCAGGATACATCTCAGGCAACAGACCTAGTTCCCGACCGTGAGACAGAGTTTTGTGATTCGGATACAGATCCCTTAGAGTCAGATGTTGACTGGGCAGAGTTCGATGATCTGATACCATGTCTGACTTCCACTGAGCCTACAACTAGGGAGGAGGTTGATTCCGTGTAGAGTAGAGACAATCCAGCAGAACAGCCTTCTCCAGATTCAGATTGTGTGAGAGAGCTCTCTTTCTCCCATGCAGATTTGGCAGCATTCACTCAGACTTTTAAGAGGCCAGATCTGCCAGCGCCTACTTGTCCAGAGCTGAAGCCGCTACCGTCATCGCTGAAGTATAGGTTCCTTGCGGGTGAGTATGAGATGTACCTAGTCAATATCTCCGCTGATTTGAATGGAGAGTAGGAATCCCGTCTGATGGGGGTTCTTGAAAATAACAGTAAGGTGATTGGATGGAGTGTAGCTGATCTCCAGGGGATAAGTCCGGCTCTGTGCTCCCACCATATCTATCTCGAGGAGGAGGCAAAGCCGTCGCGTGAGTTCCAGTGGCAGCTGAACCCGAACCTTCGAGAGGTTGTCATGAAGGAGATCTCGAAATAGTGGAGCGCCGATTTTATCTACCCCATCTCCAACTCCAAGTGGGTCAGTCCATTGCATGTGGTGCCCAAGAAGACGGGCATCACTACAGTTGTCTGTGAGTCTGGTGAGGAGATCGGTACACGGGTACCCACTTCTTGGCGGGTCTGTGTGGATTAGAGACGATTGAACCATGCCACCAAGAAGGATCATTTCCCTTGCCCTTTATTGATCAGATTATTGAGATGCTGGCAGGAAGAGCCATTATTGTTTCTTTGATGGGTACACCGGATATAATCAGGTGGCCATCGCGCCCGAGGACCAGGACAAGACCACCTTCACCTGTCCCTTCGGGACATATGCTTTCAGACGCATGCCATTTGGATTGTGCAACGCTCCGACGACATTTCAGAGATGCATGCTGTCCATCTTTCCGGACACAGTGGGGGAGTGCTTGGAGGTCTTCATGGATGATTTCTCGGTCTACGGCTACGGATTCGATTCTTGTCTTGACTGCCTATACCGAGTCCTTCAGCGATGCATAGAGGTTCAACTTGTGTTGTCTTGGGAGAAGAGTCACTTTATGGTGACTCATGGGATGGTGGTTGGCCATATCATCTCCAACAGAGGCATGGAGGTCGATCCGGCCAAGGTGGATGTCATTTGAAAACTCAATCCACCGTCCAACTTTCGACAGTTACGGTCTTTTCTGGGACACATCGGATTCTACCGACGCTTCATTCATGATTTCAACAGGATTGCCCGACCGTTGACTGATCTGCTGATGAAAGACACCGAGTTCCTTGTTGATGATAAGTGTCTATCGTCGTTCGAGACTCTCAGGAGTTGAGTTGTAGAGGCTCCTGTTCTCCAGCCACCTGATTGGTCTCTCCCATTCGAGATCATGACAGACGCCTCCGATTTTGTCGTGGGGGCCGTGCTGGGACAGAGGAGGGATGGAGTTCCCTTTGCTATTCACTACTCTAGCTGTACATTGGATACCGCGCAGCAGAACTATACAGTCACTGAGAAAGAGATGCTAACCGTAGTTTTCTCCCTAGATAAGTTCAGACCTTACATCATTGGATCTAGAGTGACCATCTATACTGATCATACCGCCATTAGGTAACTCATGGCAAAGAAGGATGCCAAAGCCAGATTGACCAGATGGATCCTTCTTCTCCAGAAGTTTGATATAGAGATTAAGGATAAGCCTGGAGTCAAGAATGTGGTGGCGGATACTCTCTCCCGATTGGAGTATCTTGAGGATTCTGAGCATATTGAGCCTATTTGTGAGACATTCCCAGATGAGGCGATCCTTGCTATCGCCTCTCTCCCATGGTATGCCGATATTGTGAACTATCTTGTCGCCAAGAAAGTTCGACAAGATTAGCCCAGGCAGAAACTTGAAACCTTTCTCACGAAGGCCAAGTTTTACCATTGGGAGGATCCCGTCCTTTAAATGAGGGAGGGGATAGTATCTGGCGTCGGTGCATTCCTCAGGAGGAGCATCACAGTGTCCTTACTTACTGCAACAAGCTTGAGGCAGGAGGACATCACTCTGGGAGGAGAATGACACAGAAAGTGCTCCAAATCCGGCCTATGGTGGCCTACTCTCTTCAAGGACTCTGATGAGTTCATGAAGAGATGTACTGACTGTCAGAGGATGGGCACTTGTGGATAACGTGATATGATACCGATGCAGCCCATACACTTCTGTGAGGTTTTTGACGCATGGGGCATCGATTTCATGGGTCCATTCCCTAAGAGTCAGGGATTCGAGTACATTCTGTTGGTCGTAGATTATGTGAGTCATTGGGTTGAGGCCATCCCCACCCGAACCGCAGATGCTAGGACTGTTTGCAGATTTTTGAAGAGGAATATCATTTCACGGTTCGGGGTACCTCGAGTGTTGATATCTGACGGGGGATCTCATTTCGTCAACGACAAGGTAAAGGCCCTTGCTAGCGAGTTCAACATAGACCATCAAGTTGCCACTCCATACCACCCTCAGACGAATGGTCTTGCTGAAGTGTCGAACAGGGAGATCAAGACTATATTGCAGAAAGTCGTCCGCCCTGACCGAAAGGATTGGTCAGAGCTTTTGGACTCGGTCTTGTGGGCATATAGGACGTCTTTCAAGACTCCTTTGGGTACATCTCCCTTTCGCCTCGTTTATGGCAAGCCCTGCCATTTACCTATTGAGCTGAGACATAGGTCACTTTGGGTTGTTACCGATATACTTTTGGATCCAGAGAGTGTAGGAGATCAGAGGAGGGAAGAGTTAGCAGCCCTGGAGGAGCTTCGTGATACAACCTTTTCAAACAGCCTACATTATAAAGAGAGTGAAAGAGTGACTTGATTCTCATATCAGCCACAAGCAGTTTGAGCCAGGACAGAGAGTATGGTTGTTTGATGCTAGGCTTCGTCTATTTCCATGGAAGCTACAAAGCAAATGGAAGGGACCCTATTTGGTTAGAAAGGTACATGACAATGGGAGTATTGATATATCTAAGTTGTCTTATGATGTTACATTTCGTGTTAACGGCCAGCGGCTCAAGCCATATCTAGATCATGAGCCGTGGGTAGTTGACGTTGCCCCAATTCATTTTGCGTGAGATGTGGTCTCTTGACTCACATCTATTGCATCTCACGCCTGATTATCACTGTTCTTCTAACTTGTATAGATCCAGTTGTCCATATCACTCTATTCTTTAGTCCCACACCCCTTCTCATCTTATGATTATGCTATACTTAGGGTGTACTTTACCCTAAGTATAGGGGGGTATAGGACTCTCGGGTATTCTATTGATTCTTTCTACCTCTGTTTTGCTTCCTATACTTAGAGATATTTTACCCTAAGTATGGGGGGGGGGGGGGGGGTAGACCCTGTACATCCTTCCACTCGGATTTCCCTTCATATACAACTTGCTATACTTAGGATTACTTGATCCTAAGTATAGGGGGAACCACCGAGTCCTCTTTATTCTATTCTTTGATTCGTCTTTGTGTATACCATTCCTTTTCACTTCCCTATACTAAGCACGAGTTAGTCTTCTTCATCGCTCTTGATCACTCTGAGGACAACGTTCGAGCTAAGTATAGGGGGTGTCGTATACATTTCATATATACTTTAGCCATAACTCGAACTTTGTGTGATGTGTTAATAAATAAAAATGGCTAAAAATCCATAAAAATTTAAAAAATTTTCCCTTGTACATAAAATTCTTCTTGCACATACCTAATTATTTATAAAAATTATTTTTGTACAAATGATTATAAAATCTTTTTGTGTAAATATCTTGTACATATTTTCATATCAAAATTATGTATATAGTACAAAATTTTTGTAAAATGTTTGGAAAACAAAAAGTTTGCAAAAACCTTGTGTAAATTTTTGTAAATATTTTGCAAAACTTCTCATTCATGCATACATCCATGTTTTCAAACATTTTTCAAAAAATTTGCACATGTGTAAATATTTGTAAAATTGCATCTTTGTAAATACTTGCACAGTTTTTCTAAATCATAGTTGACATTTAAACTGTCCTGGAATTAAATTGACAAATGGAGCTTGGTTAAGACCTTAATCCACCTAATTATAAGAGGAACCTTATAGGGCTTAGGATTGAGACTTTTCAGGTCCATTGGGACTTAATCCTTTGAGTCCACTAGGCTATGAGAATATGTCATTTTGATGAGCCTAAGTAGAGCACTTAACAACACACACATGACTCTCAGAGACTGATGAATCCACATTTCATCATCTTTATTCTATCATTTTGGCACCAAAAACCCTAGCAAATGCCTGTAGATACCTTTAATATCATCATCTTAGCATTCATGCATGTGCATCTAAATAGTGTATAAAATACTGTAATTAGAGCCAAAATTATAGAATAAATAAAAGAAAAGAAAAAGAATAAAATATGTGCATCTAAATAGTGTATAAAATACTGTAATTTCGGAGCACATGCACGACTCTTGTTGATAATGACCTAACTTGGACACCTGCACCTTTCACATAGCTCTCCACGGATGAGGTGGTGAGGAGGCAGTTTCCTTTAGCTTGGGGTAGCATATGAGGGTAGTACTTCTAGGTGGAACCTCTCTTCTTCTTCTAGTGAAGGAAGTGCGCCTCAACTTGGTCTAGTGGTGATGAAGGCTAAAGACAGAAGCCGTGGGTTGCAATAAAGCTTCAAAAGAGGGATAGTCTACTGGCTCAAGAGGAAAATTTCTTGTATATATGCTGCACCATGTAGATATGTTGTACAGATGCACTTAAACAAAAAGAACTCCAAAAAAGTGGTGGGTCGGATTGAAAATTTAATAACCCCACCGGAGTGTATATAGTCCAATAAAGCAAAAGCTTATGGTATCCATGTTACATCTCATGAAGCTTGCAGCGGGAGACTTAGCTATACTGGTTGAGCTCCCAAAATTCTATACCTCTTATTCCCCCTCTTCTTGAGCCGGTTGCACTTGAACTTAGAAGGGAATACCCCGCTTCTCGAGGAAAGAGTTGCTAGACCGAGGCATTAGAGTTACCAAGGCGGGGGAGGTTGTTTCTTTGTTACTTCTGAGGTGGGGAGCTACATATCACTTACACTGTACAAGTCAGATTCATAGTCGTAAGAGTTTGCGTATGAGTTGAGATATTTCTGACCTGGTTATTGAGGAGACTTGGACAGAGTTTTGGGATTCTCAAGGACTGTTGGATTTCAAATTTGGTTCTCATTAAGGTTCCGACCGCACTAAAATTCCAAAGGTCCGACTTAAGCTCCAAACTTTGATTTTGTGAAGACAAGTTTAATAATCAAATTAAATCCAAGTTCTTCTTTTTCTTTTCTTTCTTTTTCTTTTTGCACTTATTGCATAAGTGTTTGCTACGGACTAGCAAAGGTAAAGTATAGGGGGGATGATGAATCCACATTTCATCATCTTTATTCTATCATTTTGGCACCAAAAAACCCTAGCAAATGCCTGTAGATACCTTTAATATCACCATCTTAGCATTCATGCATGTACATCTAAATAGTGTATAAAATACTGTAATTAGAGCCAAAATTATAGAATAAATAAAATAAAAGAAAAAGAATAAAATATTGTAAATATTTTATGACCCGAAACCCTGAGACCTAGGCATCTTGATGAATAGGTCGATCAGAAATAAAGTAGGGGGAGATAAGGGCCAAATACCTATATTTATTAATTCATTCTTTATTCATTTTTGGGACCTATTTTTAGTTCCAATTTTTATACATCAAATAAGGAAACTTTATACATGAAAGTTGTAGATAATTTTACAAATAAAAATACAAAATTGATTTCACAGAAAAGGAATGTACAGATAAAAAGTTATAGTCTGAATAAAAATCCAGAATCCCAACTTCCTAGACCTGTATCTCACAATTGACAACTCCAAATGCAGCAAACTTTAATTGTATATAGAAGAAAATAAGCTATTTAATGGCGGTGGTTTCGCATTTGGCGGAGCTACGGTTTGAAAGTTGAGTTTTGGACCCTCATTGTATACTTATACAGATTAAAATATTCAATTTATTATTTGTTCATTATTTTTATAATTTTATATTTTATAATTTTGTAAATATTACTTGTAATATATATGTACATTAAAATTAGAAGAAAAACCCAAAAGAAACATAAAATAAAAATACCTATATAAAATACATAGGTATTATACCTATAAATATACCGATATGATACATACTTCTATTTTATTAAATACACAAAACACCTCAATAAAATTAAATAAAAAACATTTCTAAGTGTATACAAGTATTTTATAATTTTACAAAATAAAGAAATAAAAATAATAAAATTAAAATACACAAAATAAAAATAAAATACTTAAATACATAGGTATTATACCTATATAGGGTTAAAAAGTAAAATTATAAAAATATACTTCATAAAAATAAATTAAAAATCATAATAAAATACTACATAAAATAACAAATATTTTTATTAAATAATCATAATTTAATTCGATTGTTTTCTATTTTTAAATGAATTAACAAAATAATAATTCAGGGTTTTTCCTGGTTGGTCCACGTGGACCAACCAGGAGGCGTCAACAGTTGACCCCAGTCAACTGGTCGCCCTACCCCCTTTAGCCCGTGTCAGGCTCGGTTTTTGAGCCATTTTCTTGGCTTTTTCCCAGCCAAATCTTTCACCCTTTTGTCTCGAATCCTTCTGCAAATCTCTTCCTCTACCAACCATCTTGCCCTCCATGCGTTTACATCGGGCCATGGATCACTGAGGCGCTGGCAATCTCTTGATCTTTGGGCCCCCGCAACTTTGGGTCAAACCGCATAAAATGAACCCCGACTTTCCCGTTTGAATTTGGACTGCCTTTGGACCACCCCTCTCTACCTTCTTGCGCTCCAGAGCTTCCTGGAGGTGACAGCTCCAGCTCAAGGCCTTCAGCTGAGGTGATCGAGGTCGGAGGAGCTCCCTACACCTCCCGCAAGACCGGCGGTCGAGGTACACCTTTTCCTCTGGCTCCCGCCATCGAGGACCTTCCCCCTTGTATTTCTTTACGCCATTTAGTTCCTGTTAATCTTAGGATTGAAAACCCTCAAAAAATTCTAAGTTCCTTCACCTATTTCGCCCAATCGATCCACTTGGCCGGAGCGCAACTCCGGCCACTCATCGCCCCGTCGCTTCACTCTGCTTCACGCCCATCTAGAGGTCCAGGCAATTTGCCCTTGACCTCCTTAGCTTTTTGCAGTTTAACGCGCATCTATTGGAACCTGGAGGTGATTCTGGAGCTTCGCCGGAGCTAACAGAGCTCTATAGCTCCGCCGCTATTCAGCAATCCCCTCGGCCATCGCCGAGGCTTTTTGCCGCCGCCAGCAGCTAGAGGAAGACCGGAGGACGCTCCACGTCCATTTTGGAGCCTCGACATCGCCGGAGAACCGAGATCGGGGGCAGCGAAGTTCACCCTCGCCGGTGTTCTTCGCTATTCTTCCTCTTCACTCCCCAACCGTTGGATCCTGGAGCGTTCCCAGATAGCACAGCAGCCATTTGATCTCCCCACGCCTCGACCGTTGATAGCCCTTGGAGATCTAATCTCAGCCGCACACCCACGGAGCGTCATCTGCCGTCCATCGTGCGCCACGTGTTTAAGTGGCGCCCATCCGCCGTTGGATCGCGTGCCGAGGGTATTTTGCACCCTAACCCTCGCACATTTTGTATTTACTTTTTAGTATTTGAACTTTCGTCTGAAGTATAAAAACTTTGGATTATTTTCTTTTAAACCCCTAGCTTTTAATTTATTTACATTCAGGTCCTGTGCCATGTCACCTCACGTGCCTGTGCGCGTGAGGGGGTGGGCTTTTTGCACGGACCCCCCTGGGGTTTATTTATTTCAGTTTAGACCCAAGATTTCGTAACGCAGTGTAAAACTTTGGGATATTTTGCATTGAACCCCTGATAGTTTTGAAAATTGCACTTAGTTCCCTTCCAGGCGCGTGTTTTGCACGTGTTTGGCTTGGGAATTTTGTACTAAGGCCCCTCCGCTTTCTGTTATTTGTTTTTAGTCCATTAAATGCAAGTTTCAGTTTAAAAAGTTTTGGAAAACTTTGCTTGTGCCCCTGGATGTTTGAGAAATTGCAAATATACCCCAGTCAGGCCTGTTTAATATTTGGATGCTTGTTCTAATTATTTAAATTATCATTTTAAGTCCAAAAATTCCACAAAAATAGAGATAAGTTCCTGTTTACTTGTACGTGCACGCCATATTTTTACATTGCATTTTTATTGCATTTTCATATTTATTAAAAATCAAAAACATTTATTTATTTCACTGTTTGCATTAGAAAACCCATAAAAATTATAAAAATGTTTTGAAAAATTCCAAAAAAATTATACTTTGTGTGTTTTACCATCTTCTAGTGTCGTTCCAAAAATCACTAAAAATCTCAAAAGAAAAACCTTAAAAATTTGAAAATACTTAAAAACTTCAAAAAAATACATAAAATCAAAGAAAACTCAGAAAAATACAAACTCAGTTCCTTTGTGCTGTATTTCATTATCTTTATTTGAAAATTAGTGTGAAAAATTTTGGTGCTGTTTGCTAATTTTAATTCCATTTTACTCACATCCAGTACATAGTTCACTGTTTTGCCTTATTTCAGTATTTTAAAATACCAAAAACAGTTTGAAAAATACCCAAAAATCACAAAAAACAGTAAAAAAAATACTAAAAATATCAAAAACATTTTGTTTCTGAATTTTTGGTTATTTTTGCACATTTTTATAGATACTTTAACTTGTCTTTTGTTACATTGTTTTTAAATTCCAATATTGAAAAAAAATAATATAAAATATAAATTATAAAAATCAGAAAATTAAAAATCAAAATACAAAATTTAAAATTAAATAAAAATAAAAAAAATTAAAAATTAAAAATCCACAAAAATATTTCTTTGCTTGCTTGCTTAGTGTAGACTCTTCATATTCACTTGTGCACATTTGTTTGAATTACCCTGTTAGCTCCCTGTGTTCGAACTCTCTGCATACTTGCCCTTTACATCATTTGTGCAGAGTTAAAAATAAATTTTAACTCCACATTTATTTCTAATTATTGATCTTTAGTGTGGGTTAATTGTTGATTAATTTCAAGATTTGATTGGTTGACACTTCGACGGTGTTCCCGCCTTGTGTGGATCACAAGACCAATCGATTCTTGAGATTATCAGAGACCTACTTGCACCAACACTTTACACATAGCTCTCCACGGATGAGGTGGTGAGGAGGTAGTTTCCTTTGGCTTGGGGTAGCATATGAGGGTAGTACTTCTAGGCGGAACCTCTCTTCTTTTTATAGTGAAGGAAGTGCGTCTCAACTTGGTCTGGTGGTTATGAAGTCTAAAGACAGGAGTTGTGGGTTGCAATAGCTTCAAAAGAGGGATAGTCTACTGGCTCAAGAGGAAAAACTCCTTGTATATATGCTGCACCATGTAGATATGTTGTACAGATGCACATGAAAAAAATGTGCAAAAAGAAAAGAACTCCAAAAAAGTGGTGGGTCGGATTGAAAATTTAATAATCCCACTGGAGTGTATATAGTAAAATAAAGCAAAGCTTATGATAAACATTACCATCTCATGAATCTTGCAGCGGAAGACTCAGCTACACTGGTTAGAGCTCCCAAGGATACTTGGCTACACTGGTCATGGTCCATTCTCTTCTTCCTCCTCTTCTTGAGCCGGTTGCACTTGAACTTAGAAGGGAATACCCCGCTTCTCAAGAAAAGAGTTGCTAGACCGAGGCATTAAAGTAACTGGGTTGAGGGAGGTTGTGTCTTTATTACTTCTGAGGTAGGGAGCTACATATCACTTACACAATACAAGGAAAGATTCATGGTCATTAGAGTTTGTGTATGTAGAGTTGTTCTGATCTGGTTTATTGAGGAGTCTTGACCATAGATTGGTGGAACTTAGAGGCTGTTAAGTTTTAAGCTTAAGTTCAAATAACGTTCCGACAAATTAATAATCCAAAGGTCTGACTGAGCTCCATATTTCAATTTAATGAAGGAAAGTTTAATAATCAACCTTGATTTTCCCTCCTTTTCTTTTTCTTCCTCTTTTGCACTTCTTTTTCAAATAAGTGTTTGCTAAGGGACTAGCAAAAGTAAAGTATAGGGGGGTGATGAATCCTCATTCATCACTCTTTATTCCTTTATTTTAGCTAGAAACCTCAGCAAAATGCCATGTAAATATTTGTAAATATCATAAATTATCAAAATGCATGCATCATGTAATTAATCATAATTAGCATGTTTTGTGTAAAAATAAAGGAATAAAGAAATAAAAGAAAAAGAGGGAAATATTTAGAATAAATATTGAGTGACCTAATCCCAAGGGAGGGCTCAACATGGGCCTGACCGCAAAAGAAACCAAGTAGAGAGAGATAAGGTCAATCATGCTTGCGCATACACTTTTGTATATAAATAATTTTATGTTCCTCTAAATAAAATTATGTTTTTAATACCTTGTACATATTTATAAAAATAAAATAAAAATCAGAAAAATAAAAATAAAAATAAAAATAATAAAATCCATTTCCCACCTTGTATATATACCATGTACATATGTATATAGATCTATTTATTTAACTAATCTAAATAAATCATAAAAATAAAATAAAAATACCTTTTTATTCCAAATTTTATGTTGTAAATAAATAAAATATAAAATTGGAATTTACAAAAATAAACAATTAAAAATAAAAATGAAAAATATATATGTACAAATACCTATATATAATAATATAATGTAAATACGTAACTTATTTTTCAAAAAAATAAATAAAAATACCAAAAAATAATTTGAAAAATAATAAACATTTTTCATGTTCAAACTTTTTTGAAATAAATCGTTTACTAATTTTAAATTAATTTTCAAATAATTAAAAAAAATGGAATTTTCCTATTGGTCCACGGGGGATTGTTGACCCCCGGTCAACTCTCCCCTACAGACCTCTTCCAAGCGGATCGTGTTTTTGACCCGACTTCTCAGATTTTTCGTGCCTCGATATGAACTCTATTCATTCAAACCCCGAGCCCCGATTATCATCGATTGATCCGAGACCCTCTCCCGGGGATCTGCCTAGGGGTCCGTGCATCGACAAGCATGCCCGACTCCCATCTTCCCGGACCACTGGCATTATAAAACCTCAGCTCTGCCGCACTTTTCTCGTATCTTTGCCATCGTCCTCCAGTCCCAGGACCTCCATCCTTCTTCCTAGAGTGACAGCGATCGAGAGAGGGTGTCGCAGTGAAGAGTAGAGGGCTGCAGCCACTGATCCGACGAGCTTCGCCGTCGTGCTCCGCCACCGAGCGAGCTGAGCCTCTGGCCTCGATGAGCCATCGAGTCGACGACCTCAGGATCTCCCTGACCTCCAGCACATTCGATTACGTTCATCAGGTACCCTCGATTCCCCTTAGGTTAGCTTAATTTCCCAAATCCCCAATTTGCGCTGCCGGCCTTTGCTGGTCGATTCACTTAGCTTTGACCCCCGATTCGATCAGCCGACCCCCGATTCACCTTCATGAGATCCCTCTCCATCTTCTACACCCCTCCGATCAACCTGACTTGCCCCGGAGCAGGACCCTTGCTTTCCTCCACCGTCGCTTCGCCGGAGAGCGCCGCCCCGCTTCATCCGATCATCGATTCCACCTCTCACCGGGTCGAGGCACTTTACCCTCGACTCAGGAAGCGTTCTGCAGATTGCAGGTCAAGGCGACCCCATATGGGGGCACAACAGCTGAGGCACAGGAGCTCCGTGCCTCCGTCGTCGCCGGAGCTCTCCAGGACTCCTTGGCTTCATTGGAGCATAACAGGAGTTGCGGACGATCGTAGGCGATCTTCTCCCCATCTCAGCAGCTCCGGAGGAGCCCTCCACCATTCATATCGGGCCGGCGAACTTCGTCGGTGGCCTATTCTTGGAGAGCCTCCAGATACCGTTCGATCGAGCCTCCCGCCCCATATTAGATCGTCACCGTCCACTTGCGGGAGCCTCTAGCCGTAGATCCATCTGAGGATCGAATCAGAGTCGTCCGTTCGCGAAGGGTTAGCCACGCACCACAGCCGTTGGATTTCCACGTGGCACTCCTTCGTCCGTCAGATCTGAATAATAGGGTAATTTCACTTAGGCCCCTTCTCTTTTGGCATTTATAGAATAGTCCTGTAAATATTTTAGTGCATTGTTTTCGATTAGGATAATTTGTACTTTGGACTCTATATTTATTTTATTTGCATTTTAGTCCCTATCTACGTGGAACACGTGCGTCGACACGTGAGTTTTTGGACAAATTGCATGTATGGGCTTGGGTTTTATGCCATGTTATGAAATGAAGTTTTAATTTCTATATTTGCATTTATAACCCTATGCGTGGATTTAATTATACATGTGCTGATTGTTTGTGAATTATACACTTTAAACCCTAAGGTTTTCGCACGTGTTACAGTTTAGCCCTTCGAACTACGTTTTCTTGCAAATAGGTCCCTATGTGCTGTAGCTCTTTTATTGGTTGAATAGAATAGCAAATAAACTCCAAATCCAGTGAAATTTGTACACGTGGCTCCTGCAATTGTGTAAAAATTTCACTAATTTTTGGGACATTTTCCTTGCTTTTTTTATTTTTTAAAGAAATCAAAAACACATATTTTTGTTACTGTTTGGAAAAGAAAATCAAAGAAAAATATAAAAACTTTTCTAAAAATTCTAAAAAAATCAGAGTTAGCTTGTTTTGTTGTTTTCCACTTTCTTTCCAATTTTTGGATCATTTGGATTTATAAAACCCATAAAAATTGAAAAATCCTAAAAATATTATAAAAATCATTAAAAATTCTTTAAAATTCGAAAAAATGCAAACGCTTTTTCTGTAGCTTAGTTTTTGTATATATTTTTCTTAAAAATTGTCTCTAGATTTTTATAGGTCAATTATTAATTGGCCTTTTAAATCATGCTGCACATTGATCCATTGTTTTCCCTTTTTTTGATTTTTAGAAAATCAAATAAAAATCATAAAATTCCCATAAAATCACCAAAAACACTCAAAAGTATAGAAAAACGCAAAAACAATTTTGTTTCAATTTTCTGAGCATTTCTGAGTGTTTAAATAAATTGTTGAATTTGCCTTTCTAGACATTTTCTTATATTCTCTTATATAATCAAAAACACAGAAAAATTTAAACAACATTTAAAATCCACCAAAAACATTTTATTCATTTTTTTATATCTTTTGACTACTTTGTGGGCCGTAAGGCCAATCCGTGCTCCTTGAGTCCGACCCTGGTCGCTATACCAGGTTAATAAACTAGCAAGGACCGTTGTTTGATTTCATTGATTTATCTTTCGATTTGGTGGTTGCTGAATTTTTCTTGTTAACCGAGTCTCTCTAATCGGGTCGTAACGACACCGAACACTTTTACCGTGGCCCGATAGTGAGATAACCTGATTTATTCGGTCGTCATTAACTCCGAGGACTATGATCTATATGAGGATATCAGAGAGACTTTCTTTATGACCGAGATGAGACCCGAGAATTTCTCTCCAAGGAGGAAGTCTCGGAAAGCATAGACCTTGGTGTTTCCGCTTCCTGTGATTGGTGATGTGTTGATGACATCCGCAGGATTTACACGATTGATACCATTGAGCGGAGGGCAGATTTAGAGACTAGACAGGGTTGTCATGACTCGACTACTTTCACTGATGAGTCAGCTCCTGTTCATGTAGACACTAATGAGACAAAGGCCGAATTTGATTTAGTTGCTTTTATTCGGGAATTCGGGCCTTTTGATGAGAAAGATGATCCGGTTGAGATTATAGAGGACGAACAGAGTTCGACTACTTCTGTTAATGAGTTCTTTCCTTTTGGTTTTGACCTGGACGAGATCTCGTAGGACGACACGGTTTACACTTCTTCTGATGATGATGAGTTTGTCCCATTCCACTTTGATATCAGCGAGACTCCCAAGGCCGGAACTAGCCGTACTTCTTCCACTACCCTATCTGTGCCTTCACACCCTAAAGCCACTGAGGACTTACACCCTGTCGACTCTGATCGCTTTGTGTCATCTAGGGACTCCGATGTCGACCTGCACCATACAAGATCTATTCCTCAGCGGTCCCGCAAGAAGGTTCGCTTTCAACCTTCTTGACCATTTGTATATCCATCTATGTTGTACATTCACTTTTGTGTACCTCCGTCTCTCTCCCATCTTGCTCGTCCACCCATTCTCGTGTTTGCCTTGCTTAGGACGTACTTTATCCTAAGTATAGGGGGGTGGACAAGCCGAGTGTTCTTCATTCCGTTTTGTTACTTGTCGTCGCCTATACTTAGGATTTCTTTTACCCTAAGTATTGGGGGAGTGATGTGTACATCCTTCTCTATCTTCTTCCATCTTTTGATATCTTTTCTTCTTTTCTTCTTTTCCTCTTCTATCTTCTGTATCTATCAAAAAGGTTCCGCCCTCTTTGTCAGTCTTCTATACTTAGGACGTACTGTGTCCTAAGTATAGGGGGGTGTGCACCCCGAGTTTATTCTACTCTTTTATCCTCTCCACTGTCTCCTCTTCTTGTCTATACATTAGGGGTATCCTACCCTAAGTATAGGGGGAGACAGTCTGATACGATCTATTCATTCCCACCCCCTGCTTTGTGTATAGTCTGCTATACTTAGGATTATTTGATCCTAAGTATAGGGGGGACGATCGACTTCTCATTTTGTTTATTCATTCATCTCTTATTTATTTATTCTTAGACTTTTCTATACTCAGTACGAGTTATGTCTTCTCTTTTCTCTCCGATCTATGAGGACATAGCTCAAGCTAAGTATAGGGGGGTCGTATATACTGCGTATATAGTTTAGACATAACTCGTACTTTCGTATTTTTACTAATAATTATAGATAATTAATACAATTAAATTCATTAAAAATACTTAATAAGAAGATGTGATTGTTCCTCAAATTCTTTTTGTATTTCCTGATTAATAAATCAGGTGAAAATATTTTTGGCAAAATGTTTGAAAAATAGTTTGTGAAAATCTTTTGAAAACTATTTTGAAAACGTTTTGTTACATGTTTTCAACCTTTGTAAAAACATTTTTTTTGAAAAATTATTTTCTTTGTGTGAAATAAAAAGTTTGAAAAATGATTTGCAAATGGTTTGAAAACGGTTGCAAGAAAATTTGAAAAATCTATATATATATATATATATACTGTTTGGAAAAACTTTGCAAAATGATTTTCAAATATGTGTACATGTTTATAAAATTCTTTGTAAAAAGTATTTTGTACTATAGTTTTCAAAATTGTTTGAAAAATCTTTGTCAAATAAGTTTGAGGAACACTTACATCTCACCTAAAATTCTCTATGTATAAAATTGACCACTTACCCTTGTAATTTCTTAAAATCCACTTCTTGTAAATACAAGATGCATCCCCGTGCAAATATTTGTGCCTAGTTTTTGGCCAAAACCTTTTGTTTTCAAAAATCCCAAAAACATTTGCAAAATTAAAATCCAAAAACATTTGAAAATTCTCTTTGAAAAAATACAAAAAATGCATATGCATCATCTTTTCAAAAATCCATAAAAAATTCAAAATCTTTTGAAAAATTGCATGACAAAAATATTTTCTGCATAGCATAGCATGAGTATTTTTCAGATTGAGTTTGACAATTGAACGAGTCTAAGTAAAATCTGAAGATTGGAGCTTGGTTGGACCTTAAATTTACCTAATTAACAGGAACCTTATAGGAACTTGGATTGAGGTACTTCAGGTCTAGTTGACTTAATTCTTTAAGGATCACGGGACTTTGTTCAATGGATCCTTGACTGCCTAAATAGAGTATTTCGGAGCACACGCACGACTCTTGTTGATAACGACCTAACTGGGACACCTGCACCTTTCACTTGGCTTAACTCAATTGGAGTGGTGAGGAGGTTGGATTTGCCGGTATGAGATGCACACAGGTGGAAACACTTGTCCTCCTCTAGGGAGGGAAGTGCATTCCAACCCGTCCGGTGATGATGAGTTTCGAGGACAGGAGATTGTGGGTTGGAATAAGCCTTCAAAACAGGGATAGTATACTGGCTCAAGAGGAAAAACTCCCTACATAAATGCTATTGTATATAGTATTCAAAAAAATTGCAAAAGCAAAAACTCCAAAAAAGTGGACAGGCCTGCACAAAAATAAAAAAATGCCTGTCGGAGTGTACATATGTGTATAGTAAAATAAGCAAGCTTGAGCTTCAAAGCCAAATTATGTGAGCCTGCAGCTGGATGAATTGACTACACTGGTCTTGCATCCTAGGATAGGTAGCTACACTGGCTACTGTCTATTCTTCTCTTCACCCCCTCCTCTTGAGCTGGTTGCCACTTGAACTTAGAGGGAATAGCCCACTCCTTGAGGAATGAGTTGTTGGATTAGGGAATCATTGGGCTGTCATATTGGAGAAGCCAGTACCTTTGTCATTTTAGTTGGGGAGAGCCACCATCACTTACACTGTACGAGTCAGATTCATAGTCATAAGGGTTTGCGTATGAGTTGAAATATTTCTGACATGGCTATTGAGGAGACTTGAGCGGAGTTTTGGGATTCTCAAAGGCTGTTGGATTTCAAGTCCGACCCTCATTAAGGTTCCGACCGCATTAAAATTCCAAAGTTTCGACTTAAGCTCCAAACTTTGATTTTGTGAAGACGAGTTTGATAGTTAAACTAAATCCAATTTTCTTCTTTTCTTTGTTTTTTTCTTTTTCTGCACTTATTGCATAAATGTTTGCTAGGGACTAACAAAGGCAAGTACAGGGGGATGATGAATCTACGTTTCATCATATTTATTCTATTATTTTGGCCTTAAAACCCCTAGTAAATGCATGTGAATAGGCTTAATTTAGGCATTTTAGCATTCATGAATCATTGTGTAAATATTGTATAAAATGCGGTTTTTAAAGCCAAAATTATAGAATAAAGAAAAGAAAAGAAAAAGAATAAAATATTGTAAATATTTTATAACTCGAAACCCCGAGACCTAGGCATCTCGATGACTAGGTCGACAAGGAATAAAGTAGGGGCAGATAAGGGCCAAAAAACAATAAAAATACCTTTTATTTCATTCATTCTTTATTCATTTTGGGACCTATTTTTGGTTCCACTTTTTATATTTCAAATAAAGAAATATTGAACATAAAAGTTGTAGATAATTAAATATAGAAAAATACAAAATGTATTTCCCTAAAAAATATTGTACCAATAAAAAGTTATGATCTGAATAAGATTCCAGAATCCTAACTTCCCAGACCTGTATCTCTCAAATAAAAACTCCAAATGTATCAAAATCACCTTTAATTGTATATAATTTGAAATGAGCTTTTTAATGAAGGTGGTTTCGTATTTTACGGAGCTACGGTTTAAAAGTTGAGTTTTGGACCCCTATTGTATACTTGTACAGATTAAAATATTCATTTTATTATTTATTCATTATTTTCATAATTTTATATTTTTATAATTTTGTAAATATTAGTTATAATATATTTGTACATTAAAATTATAATAAAAATACTAAAGAAAATACAAAAATAAAATACTTGTATATAATACATAGGAATCATACCTGTACATATACCTATAAAATTAATACTTCTATTTTATTAAGTATACAAAGCACTTCAGAAAAATAAAATAAAAATATATTTAAGTGCATAAAAGTATTTTATAAATTTATAAAATAATAAACAAAATAAATAAAATCAAATTCATAAAATAAAAATAAATTAATAAAATATATAGATAAATATACCTATATAGGTCATAAAAGGTAACTTGTAATTATTAATCTAAAAAAAAATAAAAATCATAATACAATAATTTAGAAAATAACAAATATTATTTTTTTAATAATCTAAAATTAATAAAATCAATTACTATTTTTAAATGAATATTGAATTATTTTTTAGGAGATTTTCCTGGTTGTGACAGTTGACCGTCGGTCAACTGTCTGACCCCCTCCTGTTCATGTCAGAACATGGTTTTGTCTCGTTTTTGCGGATTTTTCGAGGCTCTTCCTTGCATTATCTCGTGACGTTTCCTTGACAACTTTTTCTCCTCGACAATCGATCTTACATGCCTAGCCTTCACCTCGTGGATTGGATCAGCGATTCGTGAGATCTGCATCGATCTTTGGAGCCTCCTAGCCGTTTGTACAAAAAACCCCTTTCTTCCATTTTCAAACTGTGAACCCCTTTTTGACTGAGCTCCCCTCCCCCTCTCGAGTGCGGTGGATTGAGGAGGGTGATAGCCTCCTCCCCACTCCTTTTGCGGCGGATTTGGGCGAAGTTGGGGGCTGGTTCCTCCCATCTCTGGCGAGTTCCGCTGTGAGGTCTCCATCTCGCTGCTCTGGCGGCTGAGATTTACTCTTTTCTTGTCTTTTTTAGCATAGAATAGCTCTTAGGTTTAACTCTAGTGATGTGTTTATATATTTTAATCACGTTTTTTAGCCTTCAAGTCATCTCCCGTAGATCGGATCCTACGCCGGTGAACTCCACCATCG
Source organism: Ottelia alismoides (assembly GCA_037367405.1). Classification (NCBI taxonomy): domain Eukaryota; kingdom Viridiplantae; phylum Streptophyta; class Magnoliopsida; order Alismatales; family Hydrocharitaceae; genus Ottelia; species Ottelia alismoides. The sequence goes on from JAZKJV010011230.1 coordinate 90,799, forward strand.
TGTGTCCGCCTGTCTCCTCCCACCTCACCTCCCTTCCATTCCATCCACTGGAGCTCAACATAGCTCCATCTTTTTGCGCTAATCATTTCCTTGCAGGCGATCGCTCGAGAACTTTTCTTTGCAGGGGCCTCGAGGATAGAACGCCACTTCCTCGTCCAAGGTCTCATCTGGGATCTGGGAGGTCTACAGTTGCAGGGTAGAAGACGAAGCTCCGAGGCATTAAAGCAACCTCCTGAAGAGTCGGAGCAAGAAGATATGGCGGATCGAGTGAGCTCCAAGGGAGCATTCTTCCCAGTTCTTCCAGATTAATCAGGAGCCGTCAGATCTGCCTTGTTCTCCCAGGTCTACAGTGTCCGTTGGATCCGTGCCTTCCTCGACCATCAGATCTGATCCGTGCTTTAATCGTGGCCGTTGATCTACGAAGGGCTATCGTGCGCACTGGGAAAGACACGTGGTTTAGTGGAAAAGGCCCCACCGTTCGATCAGCAAAGAAGGGGGTATTTTGCTACTTCATCCCCTTCTTTTTTATATTTGCATATTGGTTTAAAAACTTTCATTTGCTACTACATACTTTTTGTAATATTTGTTTCAAGCACCCCAGTGTTTTGTTTATTCGCATTTAGACCCTCATCCTGCTCACCTCACGTGTTTGCGCACGCGCGGTGCGTGAGAATTTTGTGGGGTCCCCCAATTAGTTTACATATTACCATTATGGCCAGAGACTATTTATTTTAGTAACAAATTTTGTGTAAAATTGCAGTAGGACCCTCCAATTTCCTAAATATTACGTCTAGGTCCCTACCGCCCACGTGCGAGTCACGAGGGCCTTGGACTTTTTGTGCAAATGCTCCTGGATTTTTGTTGATTATTGTTTAGACCAGAAAGATTTTTGTGCATTTATTATTCTCTGGGCAAATTACATTCTGGCCCTTGCACTTTCTGCTAATTACGTAAATTCCCATGTCAGGATGGCTTCTTCTTTTTATCTCTAGTATTTATTTCATGCATCTATAAAGTCCTAAAAAATCCACAAAAATTACCTTACATTCGTGTTCCATACTAGTTCCACGTCATATTTTTGTTTTGCATTTTTATTGCATTATCATATTTATAAAAATTCAAAATCATGCATTTTTACTACTGTCCGCATTAAAAATACATAAAAATTATAATTTTTTTTGAAAAATTCTAAACAAATTATATTTCACGTATTTTTGTGTATTTTAACTTTAGTCCAAAAATCACTAAAATTTCCAAAAGAAAACTCATAAAAATTATAAAACCCCAAAAACCTCAATAAAAATATTACAAATTCCTAAAAAAATCTTAAAAATATAACTCCTATTTCCTAAATTTCCCTATTTAAGTATCTTTACTTTAAAATTAATTTGAGGAATTTTGGGCTTTGTTTGATACTTTTTTATCCTCATTTTAATTTCGGCCAACAATATTGTTCACTATTTTTAGTATTTTTGCCTTTAAAAATACCAAAAAAATAAGAAAAATCTAGAAAAATCACAAAACATTAGAAAAATATAAAAAGCAGAAAAACATTTTATTTCCTGTGTTTTGAGTATTTTTCCCTATTTTTATCTCTCTCTTATCTATAGTGTATATATATTCCTTACATATTATCTCTTTATTTAGTAGAAAAAGGAAATATAGAAAAATAAAATATAAAAAGAAAATACAAAATCAGTGAATTAAAAATCAAAATATAAAAAATAAAATCACAAATTGAATAAAAAATATAAAACTAAAAACCCACAAAAATAGCATTTATAGACAAATCATCGGATTCACATTTTGTGCATCATTGCCCCGTTCTACCTATATGCTCCCTATGTTCGACCTCTACACATACTTGCACCTATACACATCTTGTTGTAGAGTTATAATAAATTTTAACTCCACATTCACCTTCATTACCTTATTTGATTGTTGTGAGTTAATTGTTGTTTGAATTCCAGGATTTGTGCGGTCGCCACAACGACTTTGTCTCCGCCTTGTGTAAGACATATTTAGACCGTCGATTTCTTGGGTTCAACAGGGGGTAACCCCCTTATCGAACGGAGTCCAAGGGATCACATCAAGGTGTCCTCTCTGCGTTGTGGCTTCATCTCCAACCTTCACTCCGTCACAATGGAGGTAGATGAGATATAATGAGATACTAATGGTGGATGTATTCAAAAATGGGGATAGAAGCTCTTTTTATTGTGGTAGAGAAGATGGAAGAGACGAGGGTGATTGGATGAGGTCTTCACCAAAGGGAGTGAGGTATTTTGAATTTTTTGTCTTTTAGTGCGTGGCAAGTGGGTGACATGGACCAATGATAAAAAAGAGTGTTTCCTAATGAGAATATGCTTGAAATAAATAATAGGATATCTCAAAATAAAAACTCAAATTATAAAACTTTCTCAAAATAATGTCATCAAAAAATATTACAGAAGAAAGTTTTGCAAAAGATGTAAATAAAAACACCTATTTTTTTGAAGGTATAAAATACTCATTTTGGTTTGTTATGATTTTTAGTTTTTTCTTGTTAATAATACTATCATATCATGTTTTATATAATATTAGATGCTTGAAAATGTTTTTGTTGATTTTTATTTATTAATAGAAGTGCTAAAGATAAAATACAAATTAAGTTGACTTGTATAGAAATGACCTATCTTTGTGTCTTTCTAATTTACATTTTTTTGTTAATTTTGTATTTTAAATAGAAAGTAGAATATACGACTAACAAGATAAAATTGAAATCAAAAGAAAAGGAGTTAAAATGGATTTTGTACCAAATAAATAAAAAGGTGTAAACTATTGTGCAAATGGGTCCCAGAATCGACTTTCACAAAATATTCAGACCACAATCAATGTATTTTTTGGAATTTAAAGATTTTAAAATGATAAACTTTAAAGTAATCTTGGGATAATTAGAGTTCATATGCTCCAGATATAAAATCTAGATTGCACGCATATGGGAAAAAGTGAACTTGTTCCATTTGTCCACTATTCATGGTGATATTTGTGTAATAATTTTATATTTTTATATACATTTTTATTGAATTAATGCAATAGAAATCATTTTAATCAGAGTTGTATACAAATACTTATAAATGTTTGAAGTTTGAGCATATTTGTGTGTTTTTTGTGCAGTTATTGGCCCTATCTCTCCATACTTTATTCCTTGTCGACCCAATCAATTCTTGACTTGGTCTCGGAGTTTAGGTCATAAAATACCTATGGTATTTTATTCTTTTTATTTTCTTTTTTATTCTATAATTTGGCATTAAAAACATTATTTTATACGATATTTTATACAACAAAGAGAATATGTTAATTTGTACAAATTAGAGGTATTTACATGCTTGATAATCATGGAATTTCGAGGATCATACGGTTTCACACGGTGAAACTGCAATCGATGTATCGATCGCTCAATAAACTCTAATTAAACAAAATTAACCCACAATCAATGAACAAGCAATGAGAAACAAATGTGGAGCTAAAATTTATTATAACTCTACAAAATATGTGTATATTGTGCAACTATGTTAAGTATCGAATACAGGGAGCATAAAAGGATAGATTATGCAATAATGTGCAAGTTTTATGATTGTGCTTCTTTGTTTATATTTTTTCCTTTGTTTATATTTTTATGGGTTTTTAATTTATATTTTTAATTTTATTTTTGTTTTATAATTTTGAATTTTTGTTTAAAATGTTATATTTTTACATCTTTCAGTTTTTATATTTTATTTTTCTTTTAAAGATATAATAAAGCTACGTATAGAGTATATAAAATAGGTAGATAATATAATTATAAATACTAATAAAAAATACTCAAAAATAAAGAGATAAAATACTTTTGGCATTTTAAGTATTTTTACTGATTTTTGTGTTTTTTTATGAAAAGTTTGCCAATTTTATATTTTTTAAAATAAAAATATCCCAATAAAGGTAATAAATAAATACCTAAATGAAATGGAAATTAAAAATAGATAATTAAGTCCAAAATTGTCCAGATCATTTTTAATATTAAGATAATAATATAAATAAAATTATAAAACATAAAAGACTATTTTGGAATTTTTAAGAATTTTATAGATTTTTATAAAGGATTTTAGGATTTTCAATTTTTAGGTATTTTTAGTTAAATACATGTATATATAATTAATTTGTCAAAATAAACATTCGTTATTTGTACAAAATACTGTATAAACTACTTTACATTAATTGTATTTATTTCCAAAATAAAGAATGAAGAAAATAAAAAAAAGAGCAAAGTGTCAAGGACCTGAAGTGACCCTAGCCTCGAGACTCACTCATCATGATGACTTAATCGACAAGGAATAAAGAGGGGAGAAGAATGGCTAATTGTACAAAAAAACATAGTCGGATCACTCTACAAATAGGACAATAATTTCTTGAGACCTATTTTTATTCTTTATATTTATTAATCAAATGAAGAAACTTATACACGAAATTGTAGATAAAAATGTATAAAAAATAAAAATTTATTTCATACAAAAAACAATATTATAGTATACATTTTATACACAAAATAAAATGTTAAACACAAACATCACATACCCATATCTCCAAATAAAACTCAAAATGTATCAACAGTCACTTTAATTGTATATAACTTTTTATAAGCTATTTAGTGAAGGTGTTTTCATATTTTTTGGAGTTAAGGTGTGAAGTTGGATTTTGGACCCCTATTGTACAATATACCCAAATAAAATATTCATTTCATTTATTTATAATTTATAATTTTAATAATATTATTTATAACATACGTGCATATTAAAACTATAATAAAACAATTAAATGAACATTAAAATAAAATATAGGTATACCTATACAATAGGTACATCTATTTATTTAAGTGTTGATATTGCAATAGAAAATTATAATAAAAAACAATTTATGTATATAAAAATAAGTTTTTTATACACAAAATAAGAAAATAAAATAATAAAATCAAAATTATAAAATAAAAATAAAATACTCAAAAACATAGGCAAATATGCATATAAATAAAACCCTAAAATTCACTTATAATAAAAACACCTTGGAAAAATAAATAAAAATAAGTATGAAATACTACAGAAAATTAAAAGCACTTTTTATTTAACCTAAAAATAATAAAATTATCTATTATTTACTATTTCATTTTCCAAGGCATTTTTACCTTGTAATTTCCAAGTTGACCTACATAGACCAACCAGGCGTCTCCATTCGTGGACCTCGATCAATTGTACCTCATCCCCTCTGACTTCTATCAGAAGTCACAAGTGATCCTACTTCACTGATTTATCATGCCTCCATTCTTCATCCACTGCCCTCGAGAATCCCACCTTCATGTAACCATCTTGTCCTTCATCTACGCCCTTCCTAGAATTCCCCACCAACTTCCGACTGATCTCACGCAAACCCCTCGAAACTCATTCAAAAGCTGTCTATAAATAAACCCCCTAGATCTCATTTTACTTTTTGAATTCTCTCTCTTGGTTTTTATCCCCTAAAGTCACTCCTAAAGGCTTCGCTGTGGTGACAGCAGGGCGTGGTTAGCATTTGCAGCAAGGAGAAGCTAAGGCGGAGGCACATCCACCATCACATGTGAGCTTCACCGTGAGGTCTTGCTCCTTGGCTTCCAGCCTGGTTGAGCCCCATTTCCCAGCTATTTAGGTAATACCCCTAGCATAGGATGTTATAACGTTTTTAATTTATGGTTTAAGTCAGTAGATTTAGCTTAATAAAAAAATCTCTTTGACCTCGAGCTTGAGCTCCAGGTCCCAAATCACTGTGATTGGCTCGTGTACCAACTGGCTTTCACCCCCATCTCCTTCTCCTATTGATTCCTTATATACCACATCACTCCACTCCCTCAAATCCATTGTGGATTTGCCAATCGGATCTCCACCGTCCATCGCCTCACCAGAGATTCACCACCCCAGTCCATTACGCATTCATCCCACCGATCAAACGCCCCAAAACCTTCCTCTGCTTTTGCTTATGCATTTCCTCGCAAGTACCGGAGGGATCAGATCCATTTGGGTCGAATTCTGCAATCGGGGGAGGTAACCTGGAGCCGCATAGCTACTTCGACTCCATTGGAGAACTCCGACGGTCCCCAGTCATTCGAGCCCCCCACCTGATAGATGAAACCCTTAGGAGTCGTTTTGGGCCGATTGCAGCAAAGGATGAAGTCAGAGAGGCTCGTCGCCAACCAATTGAAGCTGGAGGAACAATGTTCTTCCCTATTCCGAGCACCTTCACAGCTACCTGATCACCTTCATCCAGCAGAATGCACATCAACTGTCCGATTTGCGCTTGCCTTGACCATCGATGCCACTGTGTGATTTAATTCTGACCGTTGGAGGCCAAAACACCATCGCCCCACCTAAGCCTGCCATGTGTTTAAGTGGGTGCCATCATATTGTCATCAATGCCCACTAGTTAGGGTAAATTTTCATCGTACCCCCACATTTTCTGTTGTTTTATTTGTTAGACCTGTAAATTGTCTCTAACACTTTAAAACATTTTTGTACTATTTGCATCGGACCTACAACGTATTGTATATCACTGAGGTCCTTGCCAACGAGGCTCAGTGCCCGTGCCGTGGGACTTGGTTATTTTGCAGAAATACCACGTGCCATTTTGTAAGTTATTTTTAATCTGTAAAATTTTAACTGCAGCTTTCAAACTCTTAGATATTTTGCATAGTCAACCTCGCACTTATTTTTATGTGCACCTAATGCCCTCCTAGTTCAATAATATTTGTGATTGTTCTTTAATTTTTAGAAATAGCAATTTGTGCTCCTAAATTCTTGCAAAAATAGGGTTTAGCTCCTCATATGTTGTAGATTTCATGCCACGCTTTTAAATCATCATTTTATTTTTGATTATTTTATAAAATAAAAATAGCACCAAATATTCCTTCTTTAGCTTAAAAACCCATAAAAGTATAAAAATATGATGAAAATTTCCAAAAATATATTTTATCTATTTAAGTATTTAGAGTCTACAGATTAAAATCTATTAAAAAATAGAAAAAGAAAACCCTTAAAAATCAAAGCCCCAAAAATCCTTTATAAAATCTAAAAATTCTCTAAAATTCAAAAAATATTGCTTTCTAATTCATAACTTTATCTGTATTATTATCTACCTATTAAAATTGATTTGAAGAATTTTGAACTTATTTGATATTTTCCTTCTTCATTTAATTTTCAACCTATTACTAAATCCCTATTTTGGGGTATTTTTGACTTTAAATAAATAAATATTAGAAAAATTCACTAAAAATCATAAAAATAGAAAAGAATATTTAAATAAAAAATATTTAATTATGTTATTTTTAATTACTTTTAGTTATATTTATATCTATACTATCCTATAGTGTACCACATAATCTTATATATATATCATATATTATATATTCAAGAGAAAAATAAATATAAAAATTCAAAAACAAAATATATAAAAAATTAGAAAATTAAAACCTTTTAAAAAAGATATATAAAAACAAAAAAATATTATTAAATAAAAAATTAAAAACCTACATTCTTGGGCTAATATTGTGCATAGTTATATATATAATTATAATATTTATTCCTTATTTCTTTATAAATACTTATTAAATAACTTATCGTGCGTTCCCTGTGTTTGACACCCTACTTTGCTTGTCACTATACGATCATTTATTTGTAGGGTTTATGATAAATTTTGATTCACACCTGCTTCTTCATCGATTGATTTATAAGTGTGGATTGATTGTTGTTTTGATCACCTAGGGCCTTATGAGGGGTCAGTTCAGTGACATCACTCCTGCCTTGTGTGGAGCGTATGACTCTTTCTTCTATCGTAGCTGGTCAATAAAGGCTCCCATAAGGCAAGGCAGTAATCCATATATCCACATATGGAATCAAAGGCAGAGGAGAAGTGACAGACATACATATGAATGAATGTTGAGAAAGTGAGGGGTCAAGGTAGGAAAGATGGGTTGTGTGTCTTGAGGTAGTGATGGGCGTCTCAACTTCTAGTTCATCTACTTCGGTTGTGAAGAGCATAGACTCCACATCGAAGGGTCGAACTCAAATGATATGGGTAGGGTCATGAGTGACTGGACACTAAAATGGTGTAGGATATGGGTGACCAATATCCTAGGGAAAGAATATACCAAGTGTCGGGAAGAATGTAAAATAGGTAGTGAGATTAGTTAAATGGCCTAACTTGGACAAAGACATAAATCAATGCTTGAACCTAAAGAGGGACTGGGTGAGGTTGGACTTCTGGTTGGGAAAGCACCAGAGAAGACTTGGTTTAACTTGGGAGGGGACTAATGTCGGATCTTGGGTGGGCTTCCTAAAGTTTTGGATGGATATTCGGGCTTTCCTAAGCTCCTCTTGGATAACCGAGTCTATAACCTCAGTGAGGGTTGGATCGATTTCTGGTCATCCTAAAATAGTTGGAGATGATAGAGGTGTCTACTATAAAGGTGGTTCAATTCATAGTGGACCTAAGACGGTATGTAGATGTGTCACTAATGTCCTCAAGATTTGCGTAGAACTAAATGATGGCATCGGGCGAGATGGAGTTGATCAAGGAATTAGGATAGCTAAGAAACATGATCAGATCAACAGTTTCCTAACCCTATTCGTGTTAAAGATCCTCTCAAACTCAGAGAAGTGGTTGATGAAAATCGGCCATGAAATAGGCTGTGGAAGTCATTACAGTGAGATAGGAATATGAAAATATCTAGTTCTTCACAGACACGAATCGGGGAAGAGGAAGGTGCCTTTGACCTCTTGGGTGTCATCCTAAGTAAGAAAACAAGTTCCCATAACCAAAGGAACCCTAAGATATAGATAAGATCTAAGAAAAGAAACAAAGAAATCAACAAACAATAAGTCCAAACTTAGAGATGATTTATTAAGGTCTGGGTGATCCAGGCTTGTCGATTAGTCTCTACTGATGATTGATTAGGCCTACGCTAGTACTTGGGAACTGATCTTTGGTGGACTCTCTCTCTCTCTCTCTCGCTCGCTTTAAAGATGGCGTGAGAGGAAAGGGAGGGCTTTAGTACCTACTTAAAGGTGTGTGAGAGGCGATGGATGAGATCAATATCTTATTTTGAGGGATTCTAATGTGTCCCTCCATCCTTTGTAAAGAGATTTGATGTGTCATTGATGAATCCACATTTCATCATCTTTATTCTATCATTTTGGCATCAAAAACCCTAGCAAATGCCTGTAAATAGCCTTAAATATAGCATCTAGCATTCATGCATGTGCATCCATTAGTGTATAAAATACTGTAATTAAAGCCAAAATTATAGAATAATCAAAAGAAAAGAAAAAGAATAGAATATTGTAAATATTTTATGACCCAAAACCCCGAGACCTAGGCATCTTGATGAATAGGTCGACCAGGAATAAAGTAGGGGGAGATAAGGGTCAAATACCTATATTATTCTATTCATTCTTTATTCATTTTGGGACCTATTTTTGGTTCCACTTTTTATACATCAAATAAAGAAACTTTGTACATGAAAGTTGTAGATAATTTTATAAAGAAAAATATAAAAATTAATTTCACTGAAAAATAGTACACAGATAAAAAGTTATGGTCTGAATAATATCCCAACTTCCAGACCCGTATCTCACAAATGACAACTCCAAATGCATCAAACTCACCTTTAATTGTATATAGAAGAAAATAATCTATTTAATGGCGGTGGTTTCGCATTTGGGGGAGCTACGGTTTGAAAGTTGAGTATTAGACCCTCATTATATAGTTGTACTGATTAAAATATTCCATTAATTATTTGTTCATTATTTTTGTATTTTTATATTTTTATAATTTTGTGAACATTAGTTATAACTTATATGTCCATTAAAATAAGAATAAAAACCTAAATAGAAACAAAAATAAAATACTTGTAAATAAAATACATAGATACAATACCTATCTGTATACCTATACAACACATACTTTTATTTTATTAAATATACAAAATAATTCAGAAAATTAAAATAAAAATACAATTAAGTGTATAAAAGCATTTTATCATTTTTTAAAAATAATACACAAAAATAAATAAGTTAAATAAATAAAATAAAAATAAGATGCTTAAATATATAGGTATAATACCTATAAAGGGCATAATAAGTAACTTGTAAAAATTATCTCATAAAAATAATTAAAAATCATGATAAAATTCTTTACAAAATTTCAAACATTTTTATAACCCTAAAATTAAATAAATCATTTTATATTTTTTATTCATTTAACAAGGCATTTCCAGGAGGTTTTTCCTGGTTGGTCCACGTTCACGTGGACCAACCAGGTGGTCGGGCTCGTTGACCGAGGTCAACAGCCTGACCTTCCCCCCTGGAATGCGTCAGAAGCGAGTTGACCCCATTTCCACCCATTTTCGAGGCCTTGGCTTTCACCTTCTGGGATGCACCCTTAGGAACTTTTGTTCCTCGTTGAACCCCCTTGCACGCCCAGTGTTTGCCTTGGGAGTGCATTACTGCAGCACCCACCATGCCTCGTTCTTTCTCCACTGACCGTCAACCCCTTAAAATCCAGCTCCGATTCTCCTTTGATTTGGACCGCTTTGGCCTGAGCCAAAAACCTCCGAGGGAGCTTGCTCCGGCGAGCCACCAACCTTCACCAATCCGTCTTAAAATTGCCCTAGACCATATACTCGCGTTCTTGTGCTTTTATTGCAGGTCCAGGAGCAAGGGACCCCCATTTGGGGTCGTTTTTGACAGACCCGAGCAACTGGAAGGTCGCCCCCCCTTCTTCACTGTGGCGGTGCTCCGGCGGGCTTTCGCCTTTTTGAAGACGCTGATCGATCGTGGACGCTTCTAGGAAGCTTGTTGGGCCTTCGGGAGAGGGAATCCTACTGGGAGCATCAAGCCCTTGCCGAATCAAAGTCGTCGTCAGCCGGACCTTCACGCGTTCATCCAGGGCCGCTCCAGACCGTTCGATCGCGCCCAGTTCTTTGTGGGCTACAGCAGCCGCAGGATCTTCTCGTTGTCGGCCTTCAGATCCTTAAGGTGATCTAATCCTAGCCCTCAGATCCGAAGGGGTATCGGCCATCATCGTTTCGACACGTGGATAAGTGACTAAAGGGACCGGCGTTGGATGCACCCTGGAACTGGGTATTTTGCGACTTAAACCCAGCCTTTTTTGTATTAATTGAACTCTCTAAACTTTCCTCTGCATGTTTTCGTAGTTGTAATATTTACTCAAAGCCCCCTGCGAATTCCTGCATTAATAATTTCAGCCCTGGCCAACAAGGCGCACGTGCGCGAGCACGTGCGCGTGGCTATTTTGCGGACAAGGCCCCTGCTGTTCTTGTTATTGGTTTTTAGTCCAAAGACTTCTTGTTTAAGTTCAAATTTTTTGTGGAAAAATTGCTTGGATGCCCCTGGAATTTTGACTATTTGCATATATGCCCCTGTCAGGCCTTTAATTTGTGCTTGCTTGCTCCATTTAATTAAGGCATCATTTAATTCGAAAAAATCCACAAAAATCAAATTAAGCTCCTGTTCACTTGCACTTTCTCGCCATATTTTTGCATTGGCATTTTTATTGCATTTTCATATTTATTAAAATAAAAACATGATTTATTTCACTGTTTGCATTAGAAAATCCCTAAAAATTATAAAAACATTTTGAAAAATTCCAGGAAAATTATATTTTGTGTGTTTTGTCATCTACTAGTGTCAGTCCAAAAACCACTAAAAATTGCCAAAGCAAAATCTTAAAAATTAGAAAACCCTAAAAATCTTTATAAAAATCTAGAAAATCATATTCTTGCTTTGTGATTGTGATACTTGTCTATATTTTTGCCTTCTTTATTTGCTCAGTTATTTGATATCATTGTTTGACTTGTCTAACCACTCTCCTTGTTTGGATTGTGTGCGAGGTACGCGGATCGAGTGAGGAGCTCCTCTTTAGAGCACCAGCGCACCCACGTGAGGCGGTGTTGACCTAGCACAAAGGAAGACTTGGAGTGTCCGAAGACAAATTTTGAGCATCTTATTTCATTGTATTTACTTGTGTAATTTGTGTAAGAGAGAGACTATTTATTGTAATAATACAGGTACATAGGACTTTGGACTTTTGGCCCAATTTCCAAGTGTTTGTACACTTGGGGGCTCACCGTAGTTTTGTCGGCTTTTCATCGCATTTTTTTACTTTGTTTTCCGATTTTGTTTTCTTCACTTTGTGTGATTGAGCCCTTAGATTTAGGATTGCTTGAGATAGATTAAGGTCAAACACCTAATATATCTTGCATGTACCTATAGCCTCGTTTGGACTTAGTCAAATTTTAAACAGTCGTTTCATCATCTTAGATCCGCCGCACCGCGAGCCCACCCCATCAAGCGCTACTCCTGAACTCGACTTGTCGAGAAGAGGAGGGGTGAGTCTAGACCAGACTTTTTGGATTGAGGACTGGTTACCGACTTGTGGTGCTTCACGTTAATAGCAATTTCTGAAACTTAGGGCGATTTCATCGGCTTTGCATTTGCATATAGATTAGGTTTCAATTCTGCTGAGCATTCCTGTACGTAGAGTGCTGGAGGCAAGGTCAGCATTTACGCTTTAGCATACATCATCGTTTTGTTGCTTGCATTGCTTTTCCGACTCTCTACCTCCGATTTTGCCAACCTAGGAGCTTAAAGGAATTGAATCCCCATTAGGATCGTGCATTTTTATTAAAAAAATCCAAAAAAAAGTGATAATCAATAAAATTGGGACTGTTAATATTACTTGACCCTAAAAACCACCAAAAAGAAAAACTTGTATTGGGGCGAGTAATCCCCTCATTGTCTTCGCTTTTACTTGCTCACGCACATACACTAAGGATTAGTGCCAAAAATCCCATTCTCAGTCCCTAAGTGTTTGTGCAACTTCTTGACTTCTCACCTAACTCTAAAACAGACAAGATAAAAAGACCGCATTTGTGGTCTTCACCGAGTTGAGTAGGTGAATTGAGGGTTTGATTGTTTCATTTTTGCTTGTGATTGTTTTGTGTGCATACTCGATCACTCCGCGCATTTGCGCCTTTCTTCACACCTCTCTTGACTTGACCTTCGTGCTCTCCCGATCATTTTTCTCTTGTTTCGAGATGGATCCCTGGAGCGATTTTTATCCGGATTTTGCGGATTCCTCGCACCCTCCAGCCGGTCCACCTCCCTTTTATCAGGAGGATCCTCCTCTTACTTTTTCTATCTTTGGTACATATCCGCCTCAGCCACGGTATCACGACTCGGACTTCTACCCACCTCCACCTCCATCCGTATATTATCCAACTCCACTTTCACATCCACCCAAGCCTGAACTATTGGAGTCACCTCCCTCGATCTTTATGAGTGATATCTTGAATCGGATGACAAAGCGCATTGATTTGATGAATGATGATATTGCTTTCTTGAGGAAGAATCAGATTAATGCTCCTTTCGTCGGGGATACGGCTTCGCTTATAGGTGATCATGGGAGCTTGCAATCGCCAAAAATACAAAAAAATGAGAAAAAGTTAAAAACACAAAAAGATTTTGGGAGTCACACGATCGAGCCACGTTGTGAGGAGAGGGGCCAATTGCCCAACCATTTGACCACACATCCACTCACTTCTTGTCCCATCTCCAACCCCGAGGGTGCCTATGTACAGACTGCTCTGGGCACTCCTCATGTACATGTTGATTCCTACTTCCTCCCTTGTATGGAAGAAGTCCAAAAATTCAAAAAAATGTTGTCTGAACCCTAAGTGGTGGCCACTATTCATGAGATCATCCAAGCCCCACTTCACCAGGCCATGACCCAATTATCTGCTCCTCTTCCCAAGAAGAGAAAGCGGAGGAGCAGATCTGAGCGTCACATTTTGACCATGGCCACTGCCCACGCCATCACACACCGTCCCATTCCCAAGAAGAAGAACACAACTACACCTTTCATCACTTGCACCATCTCTGACTACACTTGTGATCGCACTCTCCTAGACGGCGGTGCTTCGATTAGCATACTACCCTTCTCATTGGTACAGTCTCTTCACTTAGAGCCTCTCAAGAAGACCAGGATGATCGTTCAGTTCCCTGATGGATCCATCAAGAGGCCGAAGGGTATCCTTGAAAACGTCGTCATTACTATTCAGGGAACGAGTCACCTGTTGATTTTGTCGTGTTGCCCATGGAGACCTCTACAGGGGAGCCATCTCCAATCATCCTGGGACGACCATTCCTCGCCTCTGCGAGGGTCGTTATTGATTATGGATCAGGAGAGATTCGCTTCCGTCCTGTTGACGAGAGCGAAGTGGCGATCACCACACCCACAGTTGATCAGAGACCTGCACCTAATGCACCTTCATCGATTTTAGCTGACTCTGAGGCCTGTGACCGATCTGATGATACTAGAGATGCTTCCTTAGCGACCGCTGATGAGACCCGACGGATCCCCCGAAAGGGGAGGAAATCGGAAAGCATGGACCTCGCAGTTCCTCCTCCTGGTGTGTGGCGATGTGTTGATGAAATCCAAAGCATTTATGTGATTGATCCATTTGAGCGGAGGGCAGATACCAAGACTAGACAGGACGGACCTGGTTTGAACACTTCCACTGATAAGTCCGTTCCTGGTCACTCACAAGTAAAGATGATTGAGGACGTTTATGATGTTGCCCATTATTTTGAGAGACCTCATAAGGAAACAAATGACCTAGGTAAGACTAGACAGGACGGACCTGGTTTGACTACTTCCACTGATAAGTCCGTGCCTGGTCCTTCACAAGTGATTGAGGTCGGTTATGATGCGCATGTTAAAAATTTTTGGCCTCTTGAGGAAAAAGAGGATCTGGGTGAAACTCTTGAGGACGAACAGAGTTTGTATACTTCCACTGATGACTTCGTGCCTTTTGACTTTGACCTGGACGAGCCCTCGCAGGATGATTCCGATTACACTTCTTCCGAGGATGATGAGTTTGTCCCATTCCACTTTGATATCTGCGAGACTTCCAAAGCCGGACCTAGCCGAACGTCTTCCACTCACCAGTCTGTGCCTTCACACCATAGGACAACCAAGGGAGAACCTAGCCATACTTCTTTCATTGACCAGTTCGTCCCTTTTCGATTTGATTCCACTGAGGGCATTCACCATGTCGACCCTGATCGGCCTCCGTCCACTGTAGACCCCGATGTCGACATACACCATATCAGATCTATCCCTCAACGGTCCCGCAAGAAGGTTTGCTTTCCACCTTCTTATGATCGCCCATTCATGTTGTAGATTCTCTCCCGTGACTCTCTTTCTATCTTCCTTATTGCTCGTCCACCCATTCTCGTGTTTGCCTTGCTTAGGACGTACTTTGTCCTAAGTATAGGGGGGTGGACGAGCCGAGTATTCATTCATCATTCCGTCTTATCACTCCTGTTGTTGCTGATACTTAGGGCTTCTTTTACCCTAAGTATAGGGGGAGTGATGTGTATATTCTTACGATCTCTTCTCTCATCTTCCGATCTCTTTTCTTCTTTTCTTCTTTTCTTCTTTTCTTTTTCTATTTTCTTTATCTATCAAAAAGGTGCCGCCCTTGTAGACAGTTTTCCATACTTAGGACGTACTTTGTCCTAAGTATAGGGGGGTGTGCACCCCGAGTTGTTCCATTCTTTTCGATCATCTCCATTGTCTCCTCTTCTTGTCTATACTTAGGGATATCCTACCCTAAGTATAGGGGGAGACAATCTGAGTACGATCTGTTCATTCCCACCCTTGACCCTCCCTGCATTGTGTACAGTCTGCTATACTTAGGATTATTTGATCCTAAGTATAGGGGAGACGGTCAACTTCTCATTGCTTTATTCATTCATCTCTTATTCCTTTATTCTTTAGACTTGTCTATACTTAGTACGAGTTATGTATTCTCTTTTCTCTCCGATCTATGAGGACATAGCTCAAGCTAAGTATAGGGGGGTCGTATATACTACGTATATACTTTAGCCATAACTCGTACTTTCGTATTTTCTTTATAATATGGCTAATAATTCATTAAAATTCATTAAAAACCTTAATAAAAAGATGTGGTTATTCCTCAAATTCTTTTTGTATTTACTGATTAATAAATCAGGTGAAAATGTTTTTAGCAAAATGTTTGAAAAATAGTTTTAAAATCTTTGTGAACATCTATTGAAAACTATTTTGAAAACGTTTTGTTACTTTTTTTCAACCTTTGTAAAAATGTGTGATTTGTAAAATTTATTTTCTTTGTGTGGAATAAAATGTTTGAAAAATGATTTGCAAATGGTTTGAAAAATGGTTGCAAAAATATTTTGAAAAAACTATCTATACTGTTTGAAAAACCTTTGCAAAATGATTTTCAAATGTGTGTACATGTTTGTAAAAATGTTTGTAAAAATTATTCTGGACTATAATTTTCAAAAATTGTGAAAAAGCTTGTGTCAAATAAGTTTGAGTAATACTTACATCTCACCAAAATCCGCTATATATATCTATATGTATAAAACTGACCACTTACCCTTGTAAATTCTTAAAATCCACTTCTTGTATATATAAGAAGCACTCCCGTGTAAATATTTTAACCTAGATTTCAGCCAAAATCTTTTTGTTTTCAAAAATCCTAAAAACATTTGCAAAAGTAAAAATCCAAAAACAGTTGAAAAATCTTTTGAAAAATACAAAAAATGCATGCATCATCTTTTCAAAAATCCATAAAAAGTTCAAAATCTTTGAAAATTGCATCACAAAAATATTTCCTGCATTTTGCATAGCATTCGCATTTTTCGGATTGAGTTTGATAGCTGAACAAGTCTAAGTAAAATCCGGAGATAGGAGCTTGATTGGACCTTAAAATCTACCTAATTAACAGGAATCTTATAGGCACCGGGATTGAGGTACTTCAGGTCTAGTTGACTTAATTCTTTGAGGATCACGGGACTTGGTTCAATGGATTCTTGACTGCCTAAGTAGAGTATTTCGGAGCACACGCACGACTCTTGTTGATAATGACCTAACTTGGACATTTGCACCTTTCACATGGCTCAACTCAGTTGGAATGGTGAGGGGATTGGATTTGCCGGTATGAGACGCACACAGGTGGAAACACTTGTCCTCCTCTAGGGAGGTAAGTGCGCCCCAACCCGTCCAGTAATGATGAGTTTCGAGGATAGGAGATCGTGGGTTGCGATAAAGCTTCAAAACAGTGATAGTCTACTGGCTCAAGAGGAAAAACTCCCTATGTAAATGCTGCTGTATATAGTATTTAAAAGCTGCAAAAAGCAAAAACTCCAAAAAAAATGGACAGGCCTGTACAAAAATAAAAATGCCTGCCGGAGTGTACATATGTTGTAAAGTCAAATAAGCAAGCTTGAGCTTCAAATTCAAATCATGTGAGCCTGCAGCTGGATGACTTGACTACACTGGCCTTGCATCCTAGGATAGGTAGCTACACTGGCTACCGTCCATTCTTATCTTCACCCCCTCCTCTTGGGCCGGTTGCCACTTGAACTTAGAAGGGAATACCCCGCTCTTGAGGGATGAGTTGTTGGATTGGGGAATCATTGGGTTGTCATATTGGAGAAGTCAGTCTCTTTGTCATTTCAGTTGGGGGAGAGCCACCATCACTTACACTGTACAAGTCAGATTCATAGTCGTAAGGGTTTGCGTATGAGTTGAAATAGTTCTGACCTGGCTATTGAGGAGACTTAAGGAGAGTTTTGGGATTCTCAAGGACTGTTGGATTTCAAACACGGTTCTCATTAAGGTTTCGCCTGCACTAAAATTATAAAGGTCTGACGTAAGCTCCAAACTTTGATTTTTTGAAAACAAGTTTGATGATCAAATAAAATCCAAATTTCTTCTTTTTCTTTTCTTTCTTTTTCTTTTTGCACTTATTGCATAAGTGTTTGCTAGGGACTAGCAAAGGTAAAGTATAGGGGGATGATGAATCCACATTTCATCATCTTTATTCTATCATTTTGGCATAAAAAACCCTAGCAAATGCCTGTAAATAGCCTTAAATATAGCATCTTAGCATTCATGCATATGCATCCCATTAATGTATAAAATATTGTTATTAAAGCCAAAATTATAGAATAATCAAAAGAAAAGAAAAATAATAGAATATTGTAAATATTTTATGATCCAAAACCCCGAGACCTAGGCATCTTGATGAATAGGTCGACCAGGAATAAAGTAGGGTGAGATAAGGGTCAAATACCTACATTATTCTATTCATTCTTTATTCATTTTGGGATCTATTTTTGGTTCCACTTTTTATACATCAAATAAAGAAAGTTTGTACATGAAAGTTGTAGATATTTTATAAAGAAAAATACAAAATTGATTTCACTGAAAAATAATACACAGGTAAAAAGTTATGGTCTGAATAAGAATCCATAATCCCAACTTCCCAGACCCGTATCTCACAAATGACAACTCCAAATGCATCAAACTCACCTTTAATTGTATATAGAAGAAAATAATCTATTTAATGGCGGTGGTTTCGCATTTGGCGGAGCTACGGTTTGAAAGTTGAGTTTTGGACCCTCATTGTATAGTTGTACTGATTAAAATATTCCATTTATTATTTATTCATTATTTTTGTATTTTTATATTTTTATAATTTTGTGAACATTAGTTATAACTTATATGTACATTAAAATAAGAATAAAAACCTAAATAAAAACAAAAATAAAATACTTCTAAATAAAATACATAGATACAATACCTATATGTATACCTATACAACACATACTTTTATTTTATTAAATATACAAAATAATTCAGAAAATTAAAATAAAAATACAACTAAGTGTATAAAAGCATTTTATCATTTTTGAAAAATAATACACAAAAATAAATAAGTTAAATAAACAAAATAAAAATAAGATGCTTAAATATATGGGTATAATACCTATAAAGGGCATAATAAGTAACTTGTAAAAATTAATCTCATAAAAATAATTAAAAATCATGATAAAATTCTTTACAAAATTTCATACATTTTTATAAACTAAAATTAAATAAATTGTTTTATATTTTTTATTCATTTAACAAGGCATTTCCAGGAGGTTTTCCTGGTTGGTCCACGTGGACCAACCAGGTGGTCGGGCTCGTTGACCGAGGTCAACAGCCTGACCTTCCCCCCTGGAATGCGTCAGAAGCTAGTTTGATCCCATTTCCACCCATTTTTCGAGGCCTTGGCTTTCACCTTCTGGGGATGCACCCTTAGGGACTTTTGTTCCTCGTTGAACCCCCTTGCACGCCCAGTGTTTGCCTTGGGGAGTGCATCACTGCAGCACCCACCATGCCTTGTTCTTTCTCCACTGACCGTCAACCCCTTAAAACCCAGCTCTGATTCTCCTTTGAATTTTGAACCGCTTTGGCCTGAGCCAAAAACCTCCGAGGGCTCGTTGCTGGACCCCTTGTGACAGAGGGATGGTCCTCCACCTTGTCGAGGTGCCTCGCTAAGCTCGGCGGCGCGTTCCAACCTCCATCTCCGGCCTTGCGGCCGTGAGGTTTCAACCTCGAGTCTACTGCTCTTGAGGTCTTTATTCTTCATTTTTCTTGCGTATTTTAACTCCTGGTAGCTGTAGCTTCGTTTCCCCGCCATCCATTTTACCTCTCACCCATCGAATCATTTAGGTCCACCCCTCGTCGGAGCTTGCTCCGGCGAGCCACCAACCTTCACCAATGCGTCTTAAACTTTCCCTGGACCATCTACTCGCGTTCTTGTGCTTTTATTGCAGGTTCAGGAGCAAGGGACCCCCATCTGGGGTCGTTTTTGACAGACCCGAGCAACCTGGAAGGATGCCCCCCTTCTTCATTGTGGCGGTGCTCCGACGGGCTTTTCGCCTTTTTGAAGCCGTTGATCGATCGTGGACGCTTCCAGGAAGCTTGCTGGGCCCTCGGGAGAGGAAATCCTACTGGGAGCATCAAGCCCTTGCCGAATCAAAGTCGCCATCGGCTGGACCTTCACGCGTTCATCCAAGGCCGCACCAGACCGTTCGATCGCGCCCAGTTCTTCATGGGCTACAGCAGCCGCAGGATCTTCTCCGTTGTCGGCTGTCAGATCCTTAAGGGTGATCTAATCCTAGCCCTCATATCCGTAGGGGTATAGGCCGTCATCATTTCGACACGTGGATAAGTGACTAAAGGACCGCCGTTGGATGCATCCCTGGAGCTGGGTATTTTGCGACTTAAACCCAGCCTTTTTTGTATTTATTTAAACTCTCTAAACTGTCATCTGCATGTTTTCGTTGTTGTAATATTTACTCAAAGCCCCCTGCGAATTCTGCATTAATATTTCAGCCCTTGCCAGCTAGGCGCACGTGCGCGTGGCTATTTAGCGGACAAGGCCCTTGTTGTTCTTGTTATTGGTTTTTAGTCCAGAGACTTCTTGTTTAAGTTCAAAATTTTTGTGGAAAAATTGCTTGGATGCCCCTGGAATTTTGACTATTTGCATATATGCCCCTGCCAGGCCTTTAATTTGTGCTTGCTTGCTCCATTTAATTAAGGCATCATTTTTATTCGAAAAATCCACAAAAATTAAGTTAAGCTCCTGTTCACACTTTCACGCCATATTTTTGCATTGCATTTTTATTGCATTTTCATATTTATTAAAAATAAAAAACATGCATTTATTTCACTGTTTGCATTAGAAAATCCATAAAAATTATAAAAACATTTTGAAAAATTCCAGGAAAATTATATTTTGTGTGTTTTGTCATCTACTAGTGTCATTCCAAAAACCACTAAAAATTGCAAAAGAAAAATCTTAAAAATTAGAAAACCCTAAAAATCTTTATAAAAATCTAGAAAATCATAGAAAAATCACAAAAATACAAACTCAGTTGTTGTGCCTTCCTGGTTTTATTGTCTATATTTTAAAATTAATTTGTGGAATTTTAGGTACTGTTTTATTTTTAAACCTCATTTTAATTTCGGCCAGCAAGTTTATTCACTGTTTTGCTGTATTTTGCTATTTAAAAATCCCAAAAACATTTTGAAAAATACCCAAAAATCACAAAAATAGTAGAAAAACATAAAATACCAAAAAGACTTTATTTCTGAACTTTTGGTTATTTTTGCATATTTTTATAGGTATTGTATCACCCCTCTTATTATATTGTATACATATTCCAATATTGAAAAAGAAAAAAATTATAAAATATAAAATATAAAAATCAAAAAATTAAAAAATCAAAATACAAAATTAAAAATTAAAAGGAAAAAATTTAAAAAAAATAAAAACCCACAAAAATCAAATCATTCGCTTGCATAGTGTGGACAACACTCACATTCACGCACGCACTTGTTTGATCTACCATGTTTGCTCCCTGTGTTCGAACTCTCTGCATACTTGTCCTATACATCTTTTGTCCAGAGTTAAAAATAAATTTTAACTCCACATTTATTTCTAATTGTTTGATCTATAGTGTGGATTAATTGTTGATTAATTCCAGAGTTTGATTGGTTGACACTTCGACTGTGTTCCCGCCTTGTGTGGAACACAAGACCGATCGATTTCAGGAGTTATCAGTCATCTAATAGGAAGGTCTCTAATCATCTATGTTAAAATAGGAAGGCAAGGTTACGTCCTTTGTGGCCATTCCAAAGTGGATCGAGTACCAAAAATCCAAATTTTAATTTTAGATTTAAGCCTAGACAATCGATCAGTATATGAGCATGATTGATCATGGGTCATCGATAAATGATTAACTTACGATCGATCAGACTTCTCTTTATGATCGATCAGATGTTCCCTATATGAGTTCCTCTTTATGAATTTGATTTTTAATAAATATCACTCAAATTGCACAGACCTATGTCTCTCCTAGTAGTCTCAAACTAAGGTGCAACTAATGTTTTTGTGAGTAAGTCTACTAGCAACCTATCTATTGAAATGTAGTCTAAATAAATTTCACCTTTCAAGATATTTTCTCTTATAAAAATGATGCCTAACATCAATGTATTTTGCCCTAGAGTGGTTGACAAGGTTTTTAACTAAGTTGATGGAGCTAGTATTGTCATACATAGTTCTATTCTTTCTAAAAGTTAAAACAAAGTCAAAGAGTGTGTATTTATCCAAAGTAATTGAGAACAAGATAGAGACGCGACCATATACTTCGCTCCAGTAGTAGATAGAGCTACACAAGTTTACCTTTTGGAAAACAAAAAACAAGACATTCTCCATGAATTGGTAGGTGACACTTATACTTTTTTCCATCCGTACAATTGCCAACATAATATGCATCTTTATATGCAAAATAAATCAAATGAACGCATCTTCAAATAAAACAAACCCAAATCTTTTGTAAAAATAAGATAACAAAATATTCTTTTTACAACTTTTAAGTGATTTTCTTTTGGTGCTAACTAAAAGCTTGATGCCAAACATTATATCCAGTCTGCTTACAGGTATATAAAGAAAAAAAATTGATACCTCTATATAACTGTTGGTCAACATGCTTATCGGAATCGTTAAGATCGAGGTGAGTCATCTGAGCAATCAGAGTAGACATCCCCGAAACCTTGTCGAAGCCAACCTTCACTAGAATCTCCTTCGTGTACTTACTTGTGAAAAGAGAGTAACAAACTCAATCAGATTGTTCTGCAACCCTAAGAAAAACTTGAGTTCTCCCATCATGCTCATCTCGATCTGTTTATGCATGGATGGAGAGAAATCCTTGCAAACAATTAGTGGATTCAAACACAATATCATAAACATGAACTTACACAACCGGTAAATTGGACATGTCATACTTCACAAATTAAGTGCAATCAACTTTACCTACTGTGAAACCTGTGGTGAGAAGGAATGTTCTAAGTCAGTATCATGCTCGATGAGCTTGTTTAAGTCTATAAAGGGATTTCCTGAGCTCAAAAATGAGTTTTAGTCTCAAGGGGTCCTCAAAACCGGGTGGTTGCTTGACATAAACTTTTTTCCTTAATGAATCCATTTAAGAAGGTGCTTTTGACATCCATTTGACTTAGCCTGATCTTTTGAAACAAGTGAAAGATAACAACATTTTGATTGACTCAATCTTGCAACAAGTTCATATGTTTCGTAAAAATTGATGCCTTCATGTTGAGTATATCCCTAGGTAATAAGTATTGCCTTGTTCCTGACAAGTGTCCCTGACTCATCCAATTCGTTCTTAAAAACACGCTTGGTTCCAATAACCATGTGCTTTTTTGGTTTAGGAACAAGCTCTCATACCTGATTTATCTTAAATTGTCAGAGTTCATCTTGCGTTGCAATTAATCAAGAATCAATATTCCAAGCATTGTTAATAGATTTCGACTCCACTGAGGATACAAACACATATAGTATAAATGAATTTAACTGCGATCTTGTTTGGATTCCTTTAAAGATGTCCCCAATCACCAACTCCTTTGGGTGGTGCCGTACAAAGCTAAAATCCTTGGGTAAAGCATGGGAATCACTATTCTTAAGGACACTAGAATGATCTACTTGAGTATTTTCCTCAAATTCTAATTTCTGTAGGTGAGGAGTCTTGCTAAAGTTTTCATCAAACGAAACATTGACTGCTTCCATGACAGTCATAGTTTTTTTATTGAATAGCATGTAAGATTTGCTTCTTGAAGAGTAACCTAAGAAGATTCCCTCTTTACTTTTCGGAACAAACTTGTCAAAGTTATTTTTATTATCAAGAACATAGCATTTACTTATAAAAATACAAATATAGACTTATCCTTGCTGAGCATCCGAAATTTTAGCTCAAAAGGTGTCTTCTTTAATCATGATGGGATCAAAGTTTTGTTTAGGACATCATAGGCTGTGTTTATGCCATGTGTCCACAAATATCTAGGTTAGATCATATTCGCATAGCATTCTACGGGTGCATTCTTGAAAAGAATGCTTTTTTTTGTTCAAGTACAACATTCTTAGCTATCGTTCTGGGTGTAAATACCCATACTTGATCCTAACCATAGCATACTAGTAAGAAAGTTTTTCATTCTTGAACTCCCCATCATGATAACTTCC
This sequence comes from Ottelia alismoides, assembly GCA_037367405.1. Classification (NCBI taxonomy): domain Eukaryota; kingdom Viridiplantae; phylum Streptophyta; class Magnoliopsida; order Alismatales; family Hydrocharitaceae; genus Ottelia; species Ottelia alismoides. The sequence continues at coordinate 114,833 of JAZKJV010011230.1, forward strand.
TTATGTTAGTGATGGTAGATCCATGTTCGTTCTAAATCTGTTTGGCTAGCTTCTCAAACTCATATAAAGCTAAGTCGTAGAAGAAATGAAAAACCCCAAGTATAACATGAGTAGTCATCTACCGTAACAAAACAATAGTGACAACACTTAAACTTTTGGATTTCGTGGGTCCAATTAAATCTTAGTGTAAAAGCTTTACAAGTTTTGTTGATCTAGTGTGCTTTTTGTACTTCAGGGGTTTTCTATGGAGTTTTCCTAACTCACATGCAGAACACATGCTTACCTTATTATATGATAAGAAGGTCTTTAACTAAGCCAAGTTTGTTAATCATATGGATTAAGTTCATGTGAATGTGAGGTAATCTTTGTACTAGAGTAAGGGTTCTTCTTATGCCTCCAAAAGGTAATCTAGCGATGAACACTTATCGAATCTTAGTGTGTAGATACTTTTGTGCATATCTCCCTTAAGCAACAAGTCTAGTGTGTATTTCTTAAAATCTTCAAACCAGAAGAAGAAAATACTACTTTAAAATCCTTATCGTAGATTTGAGACATGCTCAAAAGATTGTGTTTCAGTCTGTCAACAAGGCTAAAATAACTAATAAAAGTTATAAGGTTTCCGATCATACCTTCGCCAACTATCATACTTTTGTGGTTGTTTACAAACGTGTCAGTCCAACCATCTTTGGCCTAATGTTGAGCGAGAGACCCTTATCTCCAATCAAGTGCCACAAACATCCGATGTCCATGATCCACTTGTCAACACAATCTTGCTTAATGTTCTGCAAAATACAGTCTAGTCATGAATGTACGCTCAATTTGTGTTCTTTGAATAGCCCTGGGTTCTGCAAACAATTAGCAGATTTCTTCAGTACCCATTGCTTTTTGGGTCCTTTGAGGGTTAGTATGGTACCTTGGATTTCTCCTTGGTTTCATAACTTTCTTGGCTTTAACTTGACCTTGAACTTTATTTATAGTTAAAATAGGTTTCTTTATCTTAAACTTAGAACTACTGCTCTTTTCTAAATTGTACCCTAACCCATATTTAGTTATACTCTGATAGTTACCTCCTTGTAATTTGTATACGTTCACCTTACCTTTAGTGAACTTTGGTAAGTCAGTAACTATAGTGTGTGTATTGTTTTAGTTCACCTATAGTGATTTTCTAGGTTACATATGTTTGTTTTAAGCAGTTGAAGTTCATATTCATGTTGTTTATCAGAAAGAGACAAACTAGATGTGAGTTTTCTAATGTGATCTTTTAGAGAGCTAGTCTCTTTTGAATGATCTTCTAATGTAGTTCTTGCAATTAAATTTAGCACCTTGTTTTCCTTTTTCAGTCTCATCACTAGACTATGCAACTCATACATAGCTTCTTGTAATTTATCTATAGAAGGTTTTTGATGAATCCACAATTCATCACCTTTATTCTTTATTTTAGCTTCATTTCTTTAGTCAAACACCTGTAAATACCCACTAGATTCATGGAAATTACCATTTTGCATGCATTTGTTAGATATGCATTTTAAATACATTTCCCATTCAAAATAAAAGAATAAAGAAGAAAAGAAAAAGAAAAGAAAAGAAAGGATGTGTTTATGCAATAAATACAGACAGGCCCGAAACCCATGAGAAGGTCAAAACTTGACCGGATCGACCAGGAATAAAGTAGGGGGAGATAGGGTTTTCTGTCAAAAATCCAAAAATAATTTGTACATAAATTCCTTATATAGTTATATAAAACTTGTACTATTTTATTTGTACATAATTTGACGCAAATTAATTATTTTTGTAAACAAAAGTTGTAAATAAAAATGTGTTGTAAAATAATTGTAAAATAAAATAATGTACATATTACAAATAATCATCCTTAGAAAAAGCCACAATGCGATCATTGAAATACCAATTCCGGCTCCATACAAACTCAAATTGAACCAAACTCACTTCCATTATACTCTAAATTAAACTATCTTTAAAATGTCTATGATTTCATAATTTTTGGAGTTACGGTTAAAAAGTCAGTTTTCTAGGGTGTTTTGTGCAGTTTCACCATTATTTATTGTACATATTTATTCATATTTATATATATATATAATGTACATATTGGTAAATATTATTTTCGTTAATAATATATATAATAAAATTAAAAAATATGTTATAAAAATTATTTCCTTATTCGTGCATGTGTATATTGTATTATATGTATATAATATGTGTATACAACTAACTTCCTTAAATAAAAATCATCAAAAAAATAAAATATCTCACATTAATGAATTAATTTAATTACAAAATTCATATTCAGTTATTTGATTTATTGGAATTATTTGATTTAATAACTTATCATGTATATAAGATTTGATTTTCTATCTTTAATAGCCATCATAAAGGTGGCTAACTAATTTTTGAAAATAATTTAATTTATTTATTTTAATTAATTCTTTATTATTTTAATTAATTAGTTATTTTATTTATTTAATTTTTTATTAATTAACTACTAAAAACCTTCTTCTTTTGTACATTCCTTCCTTTTTATTTTTCTTCTCTTTTTAATGGGCTCCTCTTCCTTCTTTCATTTTTTGATCAATCTTTGGTGGAGAGGAGCTCGATCTACGAGAGCCATCTTGTTGAAGAAGGGTTCCCAGCCTCCGAGCTATCATATGACAGCACGTCGGCCCTCGTCGAGGCCATCACGGCATTTTCGAACCCCAAGGTGAGATCCACTTTTATTTCCTGTCGTTTTTCCTAGGTAAATCATAGGTCTAGTTTTTGCTCCCATTTTATTAATCTTTAGGCATTAAAAAATCAAAAAAATCTTCACTGCACATTTTCCGATCCACCGTCGATCTCCATCTCATTTTCGATCACTACATTTCTTTTTATATCTCACGCAATCTCTCATATCCGGTCACGTACGGTGACCGGATCTTCAGACCCATTCCATCATGTCGCAAGATCCGTTCGTTCATACATCCTTTTTTGTGCATAAATAAATAAATAAAGAGATCATATAATTGTTTTTCATGTTCGTCTCACATTTTTTTGCAGGAAAAATAAAAAATAATTGTTTTTGTCTCTAACCTTTGTTTTGCAGGAAAATAACAAAATAGATTGTTTTTCTTCTAATATTTGTTTTGTAGGATCATATTTAAAAAAATAAAAAAATTTAATTCCTATTTAAAGTTTCTCTAAAAAAACTAAATAAAAAATTCTTCTTTTATATTCTCCTACTTATGGTAACTGTCTGAAAAATATATAAAAAACTTTCTTTTATTATCAGTCTACAGAAAAACAAACAAAAAATAAAAACAAAGAAAACAAAAAAAATCACCACCCACAAGCGGTTATCGCCTCTGCGGTCGACCCAGCCACCACGCGCCTCCGCGCTTCCAGCGGCGCGGCCGCCGCCTGGCGCCAGTGGGTGCTCCCCCCTCCAGCAGCTTGCCCCGCTCTACCTGGATCGCCCTCCAGGCCGCTGTCTGCACCCTCGCAAGGCGGCGCCCCCCACGCGCGACCTCCGCTTCAGACCCCTCAGCGCGAGGTGCGGCATTTCCCCAACTCCGCATGTCCCGCTCCACCCCCGTCCTTTCGCGGTGCAGCTCCGCAGCACTGCCGGCCCAGATAGGTATGAGAGATCTGAGTATCTTCTTGACATGTTCTGGGTCTTTGATCTAAACTTTGAGATTCCTAAGATTGTTGATGATTATTGAGGATCTTGTGTACGTGTCTAATATATTTTCTGCTTTCCATCTTGAATAACTCGTATCTCTAGTTATTTAGATTAACTTAAGATTTATGAAGTTTTGTCATTCTATCATAGGTGACACTGAGCTTGCTCCATATTTCATGAGAAATTTTGCAAGTTGACATGCGGTTGAACTCATCTACTGTAATAGCACAGAAGATGGTGTTCCTTACCTTTGAGATATATGTAGCGTTCTTTTTGTCAATATTAGAAAGAATGCTTACAACAACTGCCTTGTGTACTAAATTTCTATGATATTCCACATGTCGATATCAACAAACTCTAAGAATATTTGCATGTCTACCTTCCAATTGTTGTACTTTGTACAGTTGCAATGCAGTGGCCAGACAGTGGACTGGCTTTCAAAATCCTTGCTTTCTATATCTATCATATGGATCTTCGAATAATGACTTCAATATACTGATCCAATCTTTGATACCAAATATGGGTAGTGGGTTTGCGACACCATTAGAGTAGGGTGAATAGTGTTTCGAGGCAGTATAAAATTGATTGTGAAATATTCAAAAACCACATAAATAATAGACCAAGAAAAGCAACCAACACACTTGCACGATATCTTAGTATGGAAATCCACATGGCTAAAAACCATGACCTTAGTCTTCCTGACTTGGGATTTTCTGATTAACCAAGATAATCAACTACTTCACTAACCCTGAGATATTTACGCAGATATCTCAAATATTTACAAAGCTAATGCTGCATAATCTTGGATCAAATACCAAGATCGACACTACATATCAAATACTATATCTCAAGTAGAAGAACATGCAAGCTTTTGACTTCTTTGTGCTTCCTTGGAGATCTCACGTCCAAGAACTTCTTTGCACTCATAGGATCGAACATTTAAAGTCATATAAAATGATGTTAACTTGAAACAAGAGATATAAAAATAAAATATTCCATATAATATTATCTTCATAAATATCAAAAAAATAATTCTCCAATAAAGAACAGATGATATCTCGAGGTAAATCGTCAAAATATAATTGCACTTAGAATTCGTAGATAGTAGCAAATCAACTATATCACAGATAACACATGAGGATAATCAATAACAAACAAATAATAAATATCACCACCCTAAGAAGGTTGCTAAAAGAACTTCGATTGTTATAAGAAGAACTTAAAGAATAGCTAGCAATCCTTTGCTAAATTGAAAATTTTGCTTTACCTCTTTTCTACCACAAAGTATTATTCTCAAAATATCGAATGAATCAATGAACTGGAGAAAGAATATGGAGGAAATCACTCAGAAAAGGGTTTCTTGCTTTTCTAGATAATAAGGGATTGATTGCTCAAATGATGTGTATTCCAATAATGGGTGGAGTCCCTTATATAGGTGCTCATGAAAAATGACCATTAGAAATAAAATAGGCATAAAATAAAAGATGATTTTCTGATATTATTGATCAGGTCAAATAGTATGATAAATCAACTATCAATGATCAATCAACCGAAAAGCTATGATCGATTAGTTGATGATTGTTTGAATGGAATTCAAAATACGATTGATAACTTCAAAGCATGCGATCAACAATGTATGATTGATTAGTGGAATACACATGATTGATATAGTGATGATTGACCAGTGTCAAGATATGATCGACATGTTCATGAATTTTTGATCTCCTAAAAAGAAAGCTTTCAGTAAGAGTTCGCTACGATTAGAACTTTGCAAAACGAATACATATACATAATTACTGAAGGATATGATTGTATCCTCAAGCGCATCATGGAAGCGTGATCGTCGTATCGAATACGACGCAGAACGGCTAGTCGTACTAGTTGTTCTGTGCATCGGAATTTAAAAAAAATTATCTGATAAAACTACATGATCCAAGAACGATTCTCGGATCGTTTCATCTATAACCACATCAAGTATAAAGGAATACCTCTTGAAGCATGGTTGATTGAGTCTCTACGAAAAGAGACCTCCTGTCTCAAGTTCGATCGTTGGAGAAGACGCTTGCGAGCGGGGGGATGAACCGCGTAATCCTTGCAATCCAACAAGATGATCCAAGCATAGTGAACACCTAATCTCATCGTACAAGATCGAACGTCCTCTTCGTGAACGTAGCACTCCAAGAAGATGGAACCGAAGAACGTCGAAGCAGCGACGTGGTGGCGAAGGCGACGACGAATCTCTCCTCTAGGGTTCTGGTGGACGGCCACCAAGGAGAGGGAGAGAGAGTTGACGTGTGAGAGAAATGAGAGAGAGAGAGATGTGCTCCAAAATTGCATAGCCTTAGAGAGCATGGTATGCCTATCTATTTATAGGATTTGGGGATCCATGGATCTCAATCCATGGGATACAAAAATCAATGGATGAGATTGATTTATGTTTAATCCAATGGTCAAGATTGTTGTTGGTAAAAACCAACAATTAATCAATCTAATTTAAATCAAATATATTTGACATGTCAAATATAATTCAATCCTAAATTAGATCAAGCAATTAAGGAGAGATTAGCATGGAGATCAATCCCCATAAGGAATGGTGGGGACGACCACCACATTCCTTGTGGGAATTGATGGTCGTTCACCATGTCCCCATGGTGGAGGCAATCTCATGCAATCTCATGAGATTGCATATCTCCATGAATTTCTCCCATAATTTCCAACAACTTTTGTTATGATTTATTCTTCAAAAATAATTCATAATTAATTTTGAGAATATTGCAATCTTACCATTGGAAATTTGTGAATCACACTAACAACACAAAAGAAAATATAATTTACATTTTCAATTAATTACACAATGTGTATCCAATACACATTAATAATTAATGAACAAATATAAATTATAATTAGCTCTCTCTAATACATTATAAATCACATTTATATTATATTATGAATAATTGGATATTGCTATCCACATTATTCTTATCCATAATAATTAAATCACATTTAATTATATTGGATAATTTCCACGCACATCAAGATGATTGAATCACATTTAATCATCAATTCTTCAATGCTTAGATCTATGGAATTATTGTTGAACCCTTTCAAGAATAATGCGATTTCTCCGCAGATACTTGGAGATAAGGACAGGGCGATTGTATTGTTCCACGTATAGTGACTTGGATGTTGAATCTTATTCAGATCTATGTGATGTGTCATCTAATAGGAAGGTCTCCAATCATCTATGTTAAAATAGGAAGGCTAGGTTACGTCCTTTGTGGCCTTTCCAAAGTGGATCGGGTACTAAAAATCCAAATTTTAATTTTGGATTTAAGCCTAGACAATTGATCAATATAAGAGCATGATTGATCATCGGTCATCGATAAATGGTTAACTTAGGATCGATCAGGGGTGATCGATCAGACTTCTCTTTATGATCGATCAGATGTTCCCTATATGAGTTCCTCTTTATGAATTTGATTTTCAATAAATATCACTCAAATTGCACAGACCTGTGTCTCTCCTAGTAGTCTCAAACTAAGGTGCGGCTAAGGTTTTTGTGAGTATGTCTGCTAGCTGCCTATCTATTGAAATGTAGTCTAAATAAATTTCACCTTTCAAGACTTTTTCTCTTATAAAAATGATGTCTAACATCAATGTATTTTGCCCTAGAGTGGTTGACAAGGTTTTTAGCTAAGTTGATGGAGCTAGTATTGTCATACATAATTCTATTCTTTCTAAAAGTTAAATCAAAGTCAAAGAGTGTGTATTTATCCAAAGTAATTGAGAACAAGATAGATACGTGACTATATACTTCGCTCCAGTAGTAGATAGAGCTACACAAGTTTACCTTTTGGAAAACCAAAAAACAAGACATTCCCCATGAATTGGTAGGTGACACTTATACTTTTTCCATTCGTACAATTGCCAACATAATATGCATCTTTATATGCAAAATAAATCAAATGAACGCATCTTCAAATAAAACAAACCCAAATCTTTTGTAAAAATAAGATAACAAAATATTCTTTTTACAACTTTTAAGTGATTTTCTTTTTGTGCTAACTAAAAGCATGATGCAAAACATTATATCCAGTCTGCTTACAGGTATATAACAAAAAAATCGATACCTCTATATACTTGTTGTACGACATGCTTATCATAATCGTTAAGATCGAGGTGAGTCGTCTGAGCAATCAGAGTAGACTTTCCCGAAACTTTGTCGAAGCCAACCTTCACTAGAATCTCCTTCGTGTACTTACTTGTGAAAAGAGAGTAACAAACTCTATCAGATTGTTCTGCAACCCTAAGAAAAGCTTGAGTTCTCCCATCATGCTCATCTCGATCTGTTTATGCATGGATGGAGAGAAATCCTTGCAAACAATTAGTGGATTCAAATACAATATCATAAACATGAACTTGCACAACCAGTGAATTGGACATGTCATACTTCACAAATTAAAAGCAATCCACTTTAACTACATAGAAACCTGTGGTGAGAAGGAATGTTCTAAGTCGGTCATATCATGCTCGATGAGATTGTTTAAGTCTATAAGGGGCTTTCCTGGGCTCAAAAATGAGTTTTTGTCTCAAGGGATCCTCAAAACCGGGTGCTTGCTTGACATAAACTTTTTCCTTCATAAAGCCATTTAAGAAGGTGCTTTTGACATCCATTTGACTTAGCCTGATCTTTTAAAATAAGTGAAAGATAACAACATTTTGATTGACTCAATCCTTGCAACAAGTTCATATGTTTCGTAAAAATTGACGCCTTCATGTTGAGTATATCCCTAGGTAATAAGTATTGCCTTGTTCCTGACAAGTGTCCCTGACTCATCCAATTCGTTCTTAAAAACACACTTGGTTCCAGTAACCATGTACTTTTTTGGTTTAGGCACAAGCTCTCATACCTGGTTTATCTTAAATTGTCAGAGTTCATCTTGTATTGCAATTAATCAAGAATCAATATTGCAAGCATTGTTAATAGATTTCGACTCCACTGAGGATACAAACACAGATAGTATAAATGAATTTAACTGCGATCTTGTTTAGATTCCTTTAAAGATGCTCTCAATCACCAACTCCTTTGGGTGGTGCCTTACAAAGCTAAAATCCTTGGGTAAAGCATGGGAATCATTATTCTTAAGGACACTAGAATGATCTACTTGAGTATTTTCCTCAAATTCTAATTTCTGTATGTGAGGAGTCTTGCTAAAGTTTTCATCAAACAATACATTGATTGTTCCATGACAGTCATTGTTTTCTTATTGAATAGCATGCAAGATTTTCTTCTTGAAGAGTAACCTAAAAAGATTCCATATTTACTTTTTGGAACAAACTTGTCAAAGTTATTTTTATTATTAAGAACATAACATTTACTTATAAAAATACGGATATAGCCTTATCCTTGTTGAGCATCCGAAATTTTAGCTTAAAAGGTGTCTTCTTTAATCATGATGGGATCAAAGTTCTGTTTAAGACATCACATGCTGTGTTTATGCCATATGTCCACAAATATCTAGGCAGATCATATTCGCATAGCATTCTACGGGTGCATTCTTGAAAAGTATGCTTTTTTCCGTTCAAGTACGACATTCTTAGCTATCGTTCTGGGTGTAAAAACTCATAATTGATCCCAACCATAGCATACTAGTAAGAATTTTTTTCATTCTTGAAGTCCCCATCATGATAACTTCCTTATCTTAGTGATGGTAGATCCATGTTCGTTCTAAACCTGTTTGGCTAGCTTCTCAAACTCATATAAAGCTAAGTCGTGGAAGAAATGAAAAACCCCAAGTATAACTGATGAATCCACATTTCGTCATCTTTATTCTATCATTTTGGCCTCAAAAACTCTGGCAAATGCATGTAAATACCCTTAATTAGAGCATTTTAGCATTCATGCATGTGCATGTAAATAGTGTGCAAAATACTGTATTTAAAGCAAAAATTATAGAATAAATAAAAGAAAAGAAAAATAATAAATAAATATTTTATGACCCAAAACCCCGAGACCTAGGCATCTCGATGAATAGATCGACAAGGAATAAAGTAGGGGGAGATAAGGGCCAGAGTACTATAAAAATACCTTTTATTTTATTCACTCTTTGTTCATTTTTGGGACCTATTTTTGGTTCCACTTTTTATACCTCAAATAAAGAAACTCTGTACATGAAAGATGTAGATAATTAAATAAATAAAAATACAAAACTTATTTCATACAAAAGTTACTGTACATATAAAAAGTTATAATCTGAATAAAAGTCCAAAATACCAACTTCCTAGACTATATCTTGCAAATAAAAGCTCGAAATACATCAAACTCGCCTTTAATTGTATATAATTAAAAATAAGCTATTTAATGAAGGTGGTTTCGTATTTGGCGGAGCTACGAGTTGAAAGTTGAGTTTTGGACCCCACTAGTATACTTGTACAGATTAAAATATTCCTTTTATTTATTATTCATTATTTTTATAATTTCATATTTTCATAATTTTGTAAATATTATTTATAATTTATATGTACATTAAAGTAAGAATAAAAACCTAAAGAAAATACAAAAATAAAATACTTGTATACAATACCTAGGTATAATACCTATAAACAAACCTATATAATTTATACTTATATTTTATTAAGTATACAAAACACTTCAGAAATATAAAATAAAAATATATTTAAGTATATAAAAGTATTCTATAAATTTATAAAATAATAAACAAAAATAAATAAATCGACTACACAAAATAAAAATAAAATATTAAAATATATAGATAAATATACCTATATAGCCTATAAAAGGTAACATGTAATTATACACCTCATAAAAATAAATAAAAATCACAAAAAATCCATATAAAATAAGAAGCATTTTTTATTTTATAACCTAAAATTAATAAATTCATTTACTATTTTATTTTGAATTTACAAATAATTTTGGCTCCGAATTTCCTGGTTGGTCCACGTGGACCAACCAGGTGCGGTCATCTGTTGACCTCGGTCAACTGCCTAACCGAGGTCTGCCACCTTCTGACAGCCCGATTCGAGCCCTATTTCGCCCAATTTCTGAGCCTAATCCCTTCGTCGTCTGCCCTCGACTCCTTATTGGAACTTCATCCTTGATCATCACTTGCCCACGCCACACCTTCAGATCACGCAAAATCTCCATCATGTGCGCGTGGCCCTCGCTTGAAGAAGACGCCACCATCCTGTATATAGTCCACCCTCCACCTTCAAGCTCGATTTTGAACCCCTTTTGGACCACCATTCTCCTCCCTTCCGTGCTCTACGGGTAGACGGAGGTGACAGCTCCACCGCCCTGTCGTTAGGCGAGTCGAGAAAGGCCCGATGCGGCTCCACCACCTCTGCCAACTCCGACGTCAAGGTTCCCCCACCTCTGGTTCCAGCCATCGAGGTATACCCTCTTCCCTCTCCTTTTCGAATCTTTTCATTCCCTATAGTCTTAGGATCATTTCCCCCATACCATTCTCGCTTATCCTTCACCAAATCGCCCAATCGAGTCCCTTCGCCGGAGCGCACCTCCGGCCAAAAATCCTCCGCCATCCACAGCCCATCTCCGACATCCATCTCGCCTCCATGGGGTCCAGGCAGTTTGCCCTGGTCTCCCTCACCCCTTTTTGCAGGTCAAGCACATAGGACAGAGCCTGGAGCTCATTTTGGAGCTTCGTCGGAGGCACCTGAACACAGTTCCCTCCGCTGCCTTCTTGGCAGCGCTTCGACATCTCGCCTCCACGGGGTCCAGGCAGTTTGCAATGGTCCCCCTCACCCCTTTTTGTAGGTCAAGCGCATAGGACAGAGCCTGGAGCTCATTTTAAAGCTTCGCTGGAGGCACCTGAACACAGTTCCCTTCGCCGCCTTCTTGGCAGTGCTTTGACGCCTCGCCGACGACGCCGAGTCCTCCAGAGAGCATAGAGCGACCTCTCAGGAGCACCCCGACCGATTTTGAGCCCGTGCCATCGCTGGAGACACGAGATCTAGCTCAGGGAAGTTCGCTGCGCCGGTGTTCTTCCCCGTTCTTCCTCGTTGCCTCTCCACCATCCCGATCCGGTCGCCGCGCCAGTTTGATCCTCCACTGTAGGATCTTGCCCGTTCGCCGCCGTTCGATCAAGACCCAGGATCTAATCTTGGCCTCTCATCGGAGAAGGGGTATCGGTTGTCCACGCCTCGCCACATGTCAAGAAGAAGATAGCAGCCGTTGGATCGCCAAGCGTTGGGTATTTTGCACCAACACCCTCGCCCATTTTGTATTTTATTTCTGTCCATAAACTTTTAGTTGTAGTTTAAATATTTTTGTAATATTTGCATTTAGACCCCCACAGTTTCCATATTCGCACTTAGGTCCAGTCAACGTCACCTCACGTGACCCGTGCACGTGGGGTGGTGAACATTCTTCAAGGACCCCCTGGAGGTTTGTCTATTTCAATTTGGTCCGTGAACTTTTTAATTAAGTTGTAATATTTTGGTAAAATTGTATCTGAGCCCCTGGAACTTTGTAAATTGCAAAAATATCCCTGCCAGGTCACGTGCCCAGTGCGCGTGAGTTGGACATTTTGCAGCGGACCCCCTCCGGGTTTGGGTATTTATTTTTAGTCTAGAAAATTGTATTTAATGTTATATAACTTTGGAAAAATTGCAAGTAGGACCTTGGACTTCTGTGTATTTACGTTTATGCCCTTGCCAGTATTGAATTTTTGCTTGGATGTTTGCATTTTGTTTCATGCATCATTTTAACTCGAAAAATTACGAAAAAAAATACCATAGGTTCCTGTTGCATTGTAGTTTAACGCCATATTTTTAGTTTGCATTTTTATTGCATTTTAATATTTATTAAAATTCAAAAACATGCATTTTCAGCTATGTTTGCATTAGAAAATACATAAAATTATAAAAAGATTTCTAAAATTCCAAAAAAAATATATTGTGTGTGTCTTAGCTTATTTTATTTTCTGACTAAAAATCCCTAAAAGTTATAAAAGAAAACCTCTAAAAATTGCAAAATTCTCAAAATATTCATAAAAATCTCAAAAATTCATAAAAACTCCAAAAAATGTGTTTCATGTCTCTGAATTTTCCTCATCCTATTATCTACCTATAAAAATTAATTTGACAATTTTTCACTCAGTTTGCTATTTTATTTCTACATTTTTGTCCCGCATATATATTGTATTCATTGTTTCTTAGTATTATTGACCTTAAATACCAAAAAAATTAAGAAAAATACAAAAAATCATAAAAACATTAGAAAAAATATAAAAATTACAAAAACATTCGATTTCTTGTATTTTGAGCATTTTTACCTATTTTTATTCCTCTCTCATCTTTAGTGTACATATATATTTCTTATATACATTATATCTTTATTAAAAGAAAAAGAAAATATAAAAATACAAATTATAAAAAGAAAATACAAAATCAGTAAATTAAAAACCAAAATATAAAAATATAAAATCAAAAATTAAATAAAAAATATAAAATTCAAAACCCACAAAAATTTGCATATTTGAAGGCAATTGATCTTACATTCACACTCTGTGCATTTTTACCTTGTTCTATCTTGTTTGCTCCTTGAGTTCGACATTCTACACATACTTGCACTATACACATTTTTGTAGAGTTAATAATAAATTTTAACTCCACACCTTGCTTCTCATTGTTTGATTGATATTATTCATGGATTAATTGTTGATTTAATAGGGATTTACCAAGGGTCGCCGCAGCGACTTTGTCTCCGCCTTGTGTGAGATATTTAGACCCTCGTATCTCGCAGTTAATCAAATGGCGTCGTTGTGGGGGAGCAACAGCGTATAGAGCATTCTTTTGTGATTGATTGTGAATATTTTCCTATCTTTTTACCTATTTGTTTGATTATATGGCTTGACTGGTCTAATCACCCTTTTTGTTGGATTTTGTGCGAGGTACCGTCGAGCGAGGGAAGCGCTCCATCCTAGGCGCTTGGGCACCCACGTGCAGGCTCGCTTAGCACCAAAGAGAACTTGGAGCCTTGATAAGACCATCATCTCTTGTAGAATTTTTGTAGTTTAAAATTTTGTAATTTGAAGTGAGAGAGAGACTTAATTTGTAATAACTTGGACTCTCTGGGACACTCGGGCCTAATTTCCAAGTGTTTGTTCACTTGGGGGCTCATCGCAATTTTGTGTTTTGCACGGCTTTCTCGCTTTTATTCCTATTTGTTTCACGAGGATTTAGCCCCTAGACATAGGAATTTTTGTTAACTGTGACGACTTAAGAAGCTAAGGACCAATCCCTAATATCTTGCCTGTACCTATAGAACGTAATTGGACTTGGCTAAAAATCAATTGAAAAAGCTATTTGACTTGGACTAGAGACCACGTGTCGGGAGGGGTCGTATACAACGCGTGCAGGATCCATTGTGGTGGACACCGATCGACCTCCAAGATCGGACTCCGGACTCTCTTCCTAGTCGTAGCTACGTGTTCTTCACGTTAATAGAAGTTTCTCATCTTAAGACGATTTCCTCGTGCATGCATCTAGGTAGTTTAATTATTGTCTTTAATTTATGTGCGGATCACTTTGCATGTAGAGCACTGGCGGAAAGGTACGCGTCTCTATCCCTGCATGCATCATAGATTTTGACCGCGCATCGGCTTTTTCGTTTTCCTCCCTCGGTTTTATTGGACTTTAAATAACAAGGAAAATAGAAAATTCGTTAGACGATGATTGCTCAGAAAAATACATAAAAAAAGTGAAAGCAATAAAAATTGGGACTGCTAAAGCAAACTTGACCTTAAAACTCATCCCACCAAAAACTTCGTCTTGGGGAGAGTAACCCCCTCCTTGTTTGATTTATCTGCTGTGAGAGAGTGACCCGACACTAGGATAGGGCCACACCCAAAATTTTAGTTGACTACTGGTCGTGGTTAGTCATTCTATAGTGAGGATCTCTCTGGTAACCGGTAAAGTGGATCGCGATGTCCTTAGCAGATTGAATTAGCGGGAACAACCGGGTTACGGTCCGCAATTCATACTGGATGGGAAAGATCTAACGTGGATCGGGACAATCGTCTAGGAAAGTAGGGTACCTAACAGCTCGCTCTAACGTTCTGATAGATTGACTGATCACCTAATAAAATTTGACAAGATAACGGACCGAACTTTCACAGTCATCAGCTCAAGAGTTGTGTAGGTGAATTGGGGGATTGATTGAACATCTTGTTTGTATTCCAGATCTAATCTGCCTTTCTCTAGATCAAGATGATGGGAAGGAGATCCCTTAGGCCACATCTGGTGGCACCGCTATCGAGCACTCCTCCTTTTTCATCTAGGTCGGCTTCGGGGAGTCCATACCCACTCTCCGAACCTGAGTTTACGTCCACCCTATTCCCCCTCGACCACCCTTCTTCTTCTATCAGCCCAGTGGTGTTAGAATTTAGTACAAACAGAGTTCAAAACATTTAACGGCACTTGAGATGGATTCTTTTGGCTTTGCAGAAAACCAAGATATGGAAGGCAGAGAGGAACACCCCGATGAGCAGAGACCACCTCCATACCTATTTGATCAAGCTGCCATCAACAACTCACTATTAGCCTCCATGGAAACCGTGCAGCGACAGATCCGAGACCAGGGGGTGTTCATGGGTGAAATCATGAGGGAAATGCGTGAAGGCAGAGAAGAACAAAATGAGGGCGGTGATATACCAGATGCAGAAGGTGGATGACATAACCAGGAGAGGCCGCCACCGGATACCATGAGGAAGTTGCATAACCCAGCTGCAACACTCACTCACCGATGGATCCGACTCCCTCCCATATATGGAGACTTCGAGCTTCCCCCACATATTATTCAGCTACTGCCTAAGTTTCACGGGCTGGCTACCGAAGAACCGCACCTCCATCTGTAAGAATTTGAGATGATATGCAGTACAATCCATGGAAGGTTTGTGACTGAGGACACAATCAAAATGATTGCCTTCTCGTTCTCCTTGGTTGATAGAGCCGCCTATTGGCTAAAACACTTGGGGAGGTACATAGACACTTGGGAGCAGTTCCAGAGCGCATACTTGAATAAGTATTACCCACTCGGCCGGACAAACGTAGCAAGAGCTATGATCAGCAATTTCACAATGATCCCTAATGAACAATTCCATGAGGCTTGGGATCGCTTTAGAGAGCTCATTGACCGGTGTCTGCATCATGATATATCAAAACCCAATTTGGTTCAGAGTTTCTTTTGTGGGCTGACACCGGAGCTGCAGGGGCTTGTTAATGCCTCTTGTGGGGGGTCCTACTTTTCAAAAGGAGAAGACGATGTTTGGGCCATTTAAGAAGGAATGGCAGAAAACTCTACAGTCATGGCCCAAGCCAGAGTCTACACACAGCAGAAACCCCCCCAAGGAGCAGGATCATACCAGAGGATAGCCCGCTTCGATGCCGGTCCCCATAATTCGTTAGCATTAGCAACATCACAAGATGAATCATCAGCAGCTGATATGGGCATAATCAGTGAAAAGTTGGACCGCATTGAGATTTTGGAGAAGAAGCAGGGCCAAGGTCTGGCATAGATAGACCAGTTGGCTAAGTCCATGAGTGACCTGAAGACTCACATCTTGAGTATTCAGGAGGCACAATCATCTTTACCTCAACCTCCCAGGTCACTGGCTGAGTCTAGAGGTAGCCGTTCTACCCCACCACCTCCCGCATACCGCCAAGTTCATCATGTCTAGGAGGTGCCGGTACAGCAGTTGCCACACTATTCACTGCAACCACCATCTCAGGACACTCAGATGGTGGTCTATCAGCCAGATCAACCATTGGCAACACTACCACCTCCACCCTTCGAGCAGGAGCCGTTGATAGAAGTCAACGGGATATGGTACGACCGGTACCCCCAGCAGCCCAGTATTCATTGCGATCACCACGGATTTCGTTGGTCCACCGGAGGCGCTTCATCCCAGCAGCAGTCTCCAGCTCAGGGCAACCACTACAGCCAGCAGCAGCAGCCCCAGTATTCCCACCAGCCACAGTTTCATCATAGTCCTCGTCCCACCTATCAGGGGCAATAGTGGAGGCAGCGACAGCAACCTTACCAGCAGCAGTACCCTCAGTCTCACAAGCAATTTCAGTTCCAGCAAGGGAACACTCCCGGTTCTCCCGCACCTGCCTTAGAGAACCCAGCACTTGATGAGCTCGCACGCTTGCTCTTCGAACAGCAGGCATCCTTCCAGCAAGAAATGGATGAGTTCCGGCAGGAAATGAGGGACATTATGAAAGGCAAAGCCGTAATATCTGCACAGAGCGAGCCGAATCCGAATAACTTAAAAAGAAAATCTAAGCAGGTACAGTTTACAGAGGATACCACTCCTAGTGCTTATTTGAATGACATGCATTCTATGTTTGATACTCACTTCGTGTCACTTAGGAGCGGTAGGGAACCAGCCGGCGGCGGCTCATCTGAGGGACAACACCATGGAGATTCTAGATCCCCAGATGAGGAGAGGAGCGATGCTGATGCTGCTAACAACAATGATGACGGTGGTGATGATGCCACCAAGGATGACCTTCCAGACGACGGTGCTAAGGCCGTCGTGTTACCAGATGCAGACGGTGGTGTTGACGCCACCATTTTTGATGCCGAACCAGAGTGCGTTGCTGAGGCCGCGAAGGAGAATATTTTGGGTGGTGTTGATGCCCTCATTTTGAGTCCATCTGTATTCCATCCATCTATTTTTCCATTTTTTGTATCCCTGGACACCAGGAAAAAGACCAAAAAATGAATAAAGGAAAGGTTTCTCCATCAATTCCGAATCCATGTGTGATGAATGATGATGTTTGCATGGATCATTGTCCATCACAGGGCCAGAAACCTTCTCCAAGCCCTCTGTCTGAGGAGGGACCATCCATCCCCTTCCCTCAAGCACTCCGCTCGGCGAAGGGGAATAAAACGGAAAATCCCAAAAAGAAGGAATAGTTAGAGTTCATCCAGAAGATGATAGACAGATTCCAGATACAGCTGACTCTACAGGAGGCACTTGAGCACATCCCCCTATTCCAAAAGAACCTAAGAGAAAAGACCATTGTACGCAGGAAGAGGAAGAACAACAGAGGAGAAATCCATGTGTTCACGCGTGCCACATGTTGTGCCATTCAGAACCAGCTGCCAGCCAAACGACCAGATTCATGAGCTCCTTATGTCAGATGACAGATTAGTGAGCAGCAGTTCGATCGTACTCTATTAGACAGCGGCTCTTCTATCAACCTCCTTCCGGCAGCCTTACTCGACCGATTTGAGTTTGGCCCTCTTCTTCGGAGCAGGACAGTCCTTCAGTTTGCTGATCGATCGATTAAGAGGCCGAAAGGGTTGTTGAGAGACGTGGTCGTTACCATTCAGGGCCTGAAATTCCCCATGGACTTTGTTGTTTTGTACATGGAGATCCCTGAGTCGATGACAGATGCCCCCATCATACTAGGATGCCCATTCTTGGCCACGGCCACGGCGATGACCGACCATGATAGTAGGAAGATGTACTTTCGCGTAGAGGGTGAGAGTATACAAACAGAGACGATCGATGAGATCAGAGCAAGAGATTCAGCCTGCTCGGAGTAGAACATTGATGCAGGGCAGATGATAGATGCCGAGTTAGACGTCCACTAGGAGTGTGATTTTGTGATGACCGATGATGAAGTAGTTTGGGAAGATCCAGAAGCACGAGCCCTCGTCGTACCTGCAGACTCAGAGTACCCACCTTTTGAGGCAGACGAGAGTTCGGAGAGCACACCCTTGGCAGAGGACACCATACATGTTGATAGTTGCGTACTAAGTGCTGACATTGATGTTTCTTCTGATTCAGATCCCTCAGAGGCAGACTTTGATTGGAAGGATTTTGATGCATATTTGCCATGTCTGTTTCCTAATGAGATGACAGATAGGACGGAGAGTGAGCCGGCACAGATGATAGACACACCAGCAGGGTTCCCTTCATCAGATGATCACATACAGCGAGAGTTCTCATATGCAGACCTGGTAACTTTTACACAGACATATCAGAAGCCAGATTTGCCAGCTCCCATCAAGCTAGAACTGAAGCCTTTGTCGCAGTCTCTTAAGTACAGATTCCTTGCAGGTAAGCCAGAAATGTACCCAGTCATTATCTCAGGAGACTTGACTGGAGAACAAGAATCTCGTCTGATGGAGGTTCTTGAAAGAAACTGCAAGGCAATAGGTGTATTTTCTAATTATTAAAATTCGAATTAACACGTATTTTAAGATATTACCATATATATATTCAAGTAAAATAATCAAGTTTGTTGATTGAATTGGATTGATAATTAATTTATTGTGATTAAATTGATTATGCCCAATTGAGACACTCTATTATGAATAGAGTTATAATTTCCCTTGGAAGAATTAATTATGTGAATGTGATTCATGATAATTAATTAAAATTTGAATATGAGGTGGAGGATCACATAAGTGACATCCATGGTCTCCCGTCAAGGAGAAGGGTTCCGTCGCCAGATATCGTATGTAGGAGACGCCTGTCCGAAGTGACAGCTCATGCATACGATCCATTTGGATCGGGCTCGTCGCTTCTCGAAAGAGTAAGGACGTATGCGTAGTGACCCCAATATCGGATCCTCATATTATTGGGATGATATTGGATTGCGCATAGCGAGTTGTATTCCTGTTGACGGTTGGTTCAATTAATGACGGGTCAACATCACCTTAGGGGTGGTGGGCCCGGGTATTAAAGACCGAATTGGGAAATGCAAGTTGGACTTGCAAGGCAGAATGTGTTCCTGCTTCTCCTTATTGGAGTCATAGATTCTCATATTATTGGGATATGACAAAGATAAGGAGGAGATCCCAGTTCTTGCTTGAGATATAATGGTAAGTACATCTCTTACTTTGAAAGTGATTAAGGGAATAAACTTTCAAGGTTGACAGAGCAAGAACAATTTGATTTAAAAATATCTTAATCTAATATCATTATGAATATATGTTTAATATGTTCTAATGTAGTGCATTCTTAATTTCAGAAAATGAAGTCCTTGAACCCACTTAGTAGGCTTCTTGAGGTCAACCAATTGACCGGCCCAAATTACTCGGATTGGATCCGTAATTTGGAGCTTGTTCTCTCAGCAGAGCGCATTAATTATGTGCTCTCCGAGGACAAGCATGAAAACCCTAAATCCAATGAAGAAAAAGCATATAATGACAAGTATGATGAAGATCATGTCTTGGCTAGATGTTATATCATGGGTTCTCTCTCCAATGTTCTGCAGAAGCAACATGTGGAGATGAGCACTTGCCAGGAGATAATGCAGAATCTTAAGGATATGTTTGGTGACATTAACCGCACCCAGCGGTACAATGTTATGAAAGACCTCATTCGTTGCAGGATGCAGGAAGGGACTTGGGTCCGTGAACATGTACTCAAAATGTTTGGGTACTTGTCGGAGCTGGAGACTCTTGGGGCAACAATGGATGCAGACATGCAAGCTGACTTCATTCTGCTGTCATTGCCCAAATCTTTCAATAACTTTGTAAAGTCATTCCACATGAACAAGCTGGAATTGACAAGTGCTGGTCTTCTTATCGCATTGAAATCTGCGGAAGATGTAATGAAGAAAGATGGTCCCACTGGCAGTGCAATGGTTGCACAGGTCAGAGGGAAGTGCGGTCAGAAGCAAGGTTCTCGGAAGGGCCCGGCCCAGAAGAGAAAGAAGAAGGGACAAAGTGTTGGATCTTCTTCCAATGCATCCACTCTAATGGCGTCGAAGAAAACCGACGTCTGTCACCACTGTAAAAAGCTGGGGCACTGGAGGCGTAACTACCCAGAATACCTAAAGTCGTTAGACAAAGGTAAAGCCCCAACAGGTATGAAATCTACTTTCATCATTGAAATTAGCTTTCTCGTCGGACGAGAAGGAAGTTGGGTTGTAGACTCTGGTGCTTCTGTTCGTGTATGCAATGTGTTGCATTTGTTTCAGGAAACTAGAAGTCTTGAAGAAGGGGAGATAGTAATCCAGATGGGATCTGATGCAAGTGTTGCAGCGGTCGTCGTCGGGATGTGTCGACTATCATTATCTAGTGGTAGAGTCCTAGTACTTAAAGAGTGTCTTTATGTGCCTGAAGTTAGAAGGAATTTGATATCTGTGTCTAAGCTAGTTAGAAGTGGATATTCATTCCTGTTCTGTAATAAATTAGTCATAAATCATTATGATAAATATATTGTAGAGGGTATTTTAACTTCCAGAGGACTCTATCAATTGTGCATTAATGAGAATGTCATGAATGTTACAACCACTAGTAAAAACCTTAAAAGATCTAGGGAAAATCTTTCGAATGAGATCTGGCATCAAAGGCTTGGTCATTTATCTATTAATAGGATCAATAGATTGATAAAGGATGGACCTCTAGATTTTCTACAGGTTCAATCTTTGCCTACCTGTGAACATTGTATTCGAGGTAAAATGACCAGGATGCCTTTCCGTAACAAGGTTACAAGATGCGAAGGTATTATTGACCTAATACATACTGATGTATGTGGTCCATTCAGTACTGCGACTTGAAATGGATATCGTTATTATTTGACGTTTATCGATGACCATTCACGATACGGTTTATCTTCCTATTACGTCATAAATCTGAAACCTTTGAAAGTTCAAAGAGTTCAAGGCTTTGGTTGAGAACCAAACTGATAGGAAGATTAAACGGATTCGATCTAATCGAGGTGACGAGTACCTATCGGATGAATTCAAGGAATACCTTAAAGAGAATGGAATTGTTTCCAATCTCACTCCTCCTGGAACTCCCCAACTTAATGGTGTTGCTGAAAGACGCAACAGGACCATCATGGACATGGTCCGTTCAATGATGAGCAAAGCACATTTACCTCTTAGTTTCTGGGGATATGCAGTAGAGACTGCAACATATATCCTGAATAAAATTCCTAGCAAATCTGTACCTAAGACTCCTCATGAGCTCTGGTATGGAACCAAACCTAGTGTTAATCACTTGAGGGTTTGGGGTTGCTTGGTCCATGCGAAGAACGTGGACACAAGTAAGCTAGAATCTCGCACTCGTGAGTGTTACTTCATTGGGTATGTTAAATATGGTATTCAATATTAGCTTTATGACCCAGAGACCCAAAAGGTTTTTGTCTCTAGAGACGTGAAGTTTCTGGAGGATGATTTCCTTAAAGGTCAAGATAAAAATGAAGTACAGGAACTCATTGAATCCCAAGAGGATTCTGAGCTTCCCAGACCAAAAACTGAAGAAGTAAATAAAGATGAAACACACATACCTCTTCGAAGGAGTTCGAGGGTGGTTGCACCACCTGAAAGGTATGGATTCCATGTGTCAAGTGAGATCGACATTGATCCTACTTCATTTGATGAAGCACTCACGGATCAAGACATAGATAGATGGATGCCAGCAATGAAGTCAGAAATTGACTCCATGCATAAGAATGGTGTATGGACCCTAGAGGATCCACCTAAAGGGGTAAAACCCATTGGGTGTAAATGGATCTTCAAGAGAAAGAGGGGACCTGATGGGAAAGTAGAGACTTTCAAGGCAGGGCTCGTAGCCAAGGGCTACACACAGAGAGAAGGCATCGATTATGATGAGACATTATCTCATGTGGCTATGCTTAAATCCATCAGGACACTGCTAGCTATAGCTGCATATCTTGACTACGACATCTGTCAGATGGACGTCAAGACGGCTTTCCTCAATGGATACCTCGAGGAGGATATCTATATGGAGCAGCCCCAGAGCTTCATGATTGAGGATGGCTAAGTATGCAAGCTGAAGAAATTCATCTATGGGCTCAAGCAAGCTTCTTGTAGCTGGAACATCAGATTTGACGAAACCATAAAGAGTATGATTTTGTGCAAAATCCTGATGAACCTTGTGTATACAAGAAGACTAGGGGGAGCACCATTGTGTTCATCATGCTTTATGTAGATGACATCCTTATCATTGGGAATGATACAGGGATGATGACCAGTATAAAGATTTGGTTGTCCCATACCTTTAAGATGAAAGATCTTGGAGAAGCCTCTTACATCTTAGGCCTGAAGTTGTTCAGAAACCGAGAAAAGAGGATTTTGGGATTGTCACAACATGGATACATTAAGAAGATTCTTGAACGATTCCGTATAAATAGTTCCAAGAAAGGATTCCTACCCTTAAGACATGGTATCCACATGTCTAAAGGAATGGCTCCTCAAACTATTGAGGAAAAGAAGGCCATGGCTGGATGTCCTTTTGCATCAGCCGTAGGAAGCTTAATGTATGCCATGATATGCACTAGGCCAGATATCTGCCATGAAGTGGGAGTGGTAAGTCGTTACCAATCCTGCTATGGAGAACAACACTGGAATGTAGGAAAGAACATATTCAAATATCTAAGACGGACGCAAGATTACATCTTGGTCTATGGAGATGGTGATCTCCAAGTCTTGGGATATACAGATTCTGACTTCCAATCGGATGTTGATGATCAAAAGTCGACATCAGGGTCCCTGTTCTTGTTGAATGGTGGTGATGTGAGCTGGAGAAGCACGAAGCAGGACACTACTGCAGATTCAACAACAGAAGCTAAATACATTGCCGCATCGGATGCTACAAAGGAGGCGGTGTGGTTGCGCAAGTTCATGCTGGAGCTTGCCGTAGTTTCCTCTGATACTCCCATCCCGTTACTCTGCGATAACACGAGAGCCATTGCCCAGGCTAAGGAACCCAGATGGCATCAAAAGAGCAAGCACGTGGAAAGGAAATACCACATCATTCTGGAGATACAAAAGCGTGGTGACATCATCATCACCAAGGTGGCCTCTGCCGACAACGTTGCTGATCCTCTTACCAAACCTCTGACACAGAAGGTTTTTGACCAGCATGTAATGAGTATGGGTTTAAGGATTGTACCTGAATGGTTCTGAGGGCTAGTTGGAGATTGTTAGCAATGTGAGCCCCGGGCGAACCATTTTTACAATAAATGTTATTGTAATGAATAAATTATCAATGAAAATTATTGATTATTTTTCACTCCCTTTTCTGAGATTGAATTGAATGAATGCACTATAGGGTCCCTCTGTACAATAAGGGTTATGTACCATGGCCAACTTGATGATCATACAGCTGTTGATTTATTGGATGAATCATAAAGGATGATGCTTGGATGAATATCTAAGGAGTTAGATAGAGGACTCATCAAGCATCATCAAATGATTATTAAGTGATGATCTCCATCCTGAATAGGAGATGGAAATCCTATCTCAGATGAATGATATCTGACTGACCTCATGATGCAGATAGTGATTCAGAGGTGTCAGGTTAGTTGAGTCAATGGGTCGACTTAACGAGATCGAGATAACCAAAGACCTACGTTGAATACTGTCACAACATAAGCATGCATCCTCTGACCAGAGACAGACGTGTTGCTATATGTCTGAGTGTGTACATTTGGTAGACCAATAGGTTGATGACCTAACCAAGGTCTATACACCGGTGAGCTGGTGTGCTTGTAAGGACATATGAGTGATACGATCTCAAAGGGATCATACAGGTTCACTTGTGAACCGGGAGACATGAGCTCACTCATAAGGTATTGGGACTGAAAAAATTCCATGCATGGTCGTCATGCTTTGGAAGCATGACATGAATTTGAAAGGTAAGATATATGCTTTGAGAAAGCATATGATCTATACCAAATCCCAATGACCAAGATTGAGAAACTTAATGATCTAACCCTGAAGATGACAGTGTAAAAGTAATCTTTATCTTCAGAATGATCATAGGTCTTCCAGTATGCAGGATGTACAGGTATTGGGAATACCTGAGGGTGATGTGATCATATACGATTGTATAACCATGACGCTTCCATTTCGAGGGAGTGATGAAACATGTTTGGATTTTAGTGACTCCTCTCATTAGAGAAGTGACCTAATCTTAGTCCATGAACTGGACATTGATCTGAATGAGATTCAGAAGCAATGAGAAGATTAGGACTATGGTCTTGATTTGATCAAGCATCAGTGGGAGGTCCATGGGATCTGGATTTGAGATATGATCTCAACATCCAAGTCACTATACATGGAACAATACAATCGCCATGTCCTTATCTCCAAGTATCTGAGGAGAGATCGCATTATTCTTGAAGGGTTCGAGAATAATTCCATAAGATCTAAGCAATGAAGAAATAATGATTAAATGAGATTTAATCATCTTAATGTGTGAAGAAGTTATCCAATATAATTAAATGTGATTTAATTATTATGGATAAGAATAATGTGAATAGAAATATCCAATTATTCATAATATATTATAAATGTGATTTATAATGTATTAGAGAAAGCTAATTATAATTTATATGTGTTTATTAATTATTATGTATATTGGATACACATTGTGTAATTAATTGACAATGTAAATTATATGTTGTTTTGGGTTGAAATATGATTCACAATTTTTCCATGGCAAGATTGCAATATTCTCAAATATAATTGTGAATTATTTTTTAAGAATAAAACCCAACAAAATTTGTTGCAAATAAATAAAGAGAGATTTCCATGGAGATATGCAATCTCATGAATTATCATGAGATTGCCCTCCATTAGGAAATAGGTGGGCGGCACCCATGTCCTATTTGGAATGGGTGCCCGTCCACCATGTTATACATGGAGATATAATCTCCATGTATATATTCTCTCCTTATTTATTAGTTTAATTTAGGATTGATTTATATTTGATTTTTGTCAAATATATTTTAATCCAAATTTGTTGTTTTTTAGAACAACAATCTTGACCATTGGATTGACATAAATCAATCTCACCCATTGATTTTATATGTCCCATGGATTGAGATCCATGGATCCCAAAACCCTATAAATAGAGAGGCATGCCATGCTCTCTATTTACATGCAATTTTTTGGAGCTCTCTCTCTCTCTTTCTTCATACACGACAGCCCTCTCTCCCTCTAATTTTAGTGGCCGTCCACCATACCCTAGAGGAGAGATTCGTAGACGCTCTCGCCACCGTGCCGCCGCTTCGACGTTCTTCGGTTCTCCGTCTTCTTGGAGTGCTACACTCACGAAGGAGACGTTTGATCTCGTGCGACAAGATCAGGAGCAACCACGCTTGGATCAACTTCTTGGATTGCGAGGACAACGCGGTTCATCCCCGCGCTCGCAAGCGGTCTCACCGACGATCGGACTTGAGACAGGAGGTTTCTTTCTTTAGAGACTTAATCAACCATGCTTCAAGAGGTATTGCATTATACTTGTTGTGGTTATAGATGAAATGATTCGAGAATCGTTCTTGGATCATGTGGTTTCATCACATGAAAAATTTTAAATTCTGTTGCTCAGAACAACTAGTATGACTAGTCGTTCTTCGTCGTATCCGATATGACGATCACGCTTCCATGATGCGCTTGAGGATAATTCCATATCCTTCAAGTGGTTTTAGAGCCATAGGTCGATGGTTTCGAATACGATTCGCAAATCGAGGACGACTTGGGTTCGTTAAGGTCGCGAAAGTTTTTATCGCGTTTGATTTCGCAGATCTGTTTAGTAAATAATTTCGGCCATGTTTAAATTGTTTAAGCACGAATTATTTACTTGTATTTTGTTTCCCATTAAATAAGGAAACTATAGGATCTGAGTTTGCGTAAATCGAATTTCGTATACTCGAGATATGGTTGTTTTAATGAACATGTATGCACTGTTGCGGGAACTGCAGATCTTAACATGATTAAAGTGTTAATTACTGTTTTGATCTGCCACGAAATGCGTGAAACATAACTTGGCTTCTGTCCTAAATCAAGTTAGCAATCTTTGAAAATTGAGTTTGTCTAATTTGGACTTAAATTGATTGAGATATGTTAATTTTAGTGAGTAGGGGTCACTACTGAAATTACAGTCCTAATCAAGAACCATGTGATTGTCAATTAGTGAAATTAATTGTTAATTTTGTGAAATAATCATGAAAAATATTTGTGAAATATTGTAAGATGATTATTTACATAATTGACTTGGCCTCAACCAATTAATTGATTAGATTTGATCTAAATCTTAATTGGAAACACAATCTTCAAACTTGATGCTTGAATAGGATTGGGAATTTGTGTAGCAAATTTCCTTGTAATAAAAAATGTTTTGGTTATTACTATATGGTATAATTTCGGTTGAAAAACCGATGATCATCTCAACTACAAATTGATATATCTGGCATTATGCTTTCCCGAGATGGATATGGTGTCTAGTCGGAGAGCATTGGGGTTGCGGGTTGCAACGTATGTGGTCCGTCCCACTATCGTCGGTACTGGCCATGACAACGGGTAGGGACTGTATAATGCCAGAGAAAATCAAGGTGTATTTTCTAAT
This sequence comes from Ottelia alismoides, assembly GCA_037367405.1. Lineage (NCBI taxonomy): Eukaryota > Viridiplantae > Streptophyta > Magnoliopsida > Alismatales > Hydrocharitaceae > Ottelia > Ottelia alismoides. The sequence continues at coordinate 141,895 of JAZKJV010011230.1, forward strand.
TATTAAAATTCAAATTAACACGTATTTTGAGATATTATCATATATATATTCAAGTAAAATAATCAAGTTTGTTGATTGAATTGGATTGATAATTAATTTAATGTGATTCAATTGATTATGTCAATTGAGACACTCTATTATGAATAAAGTTATAATTTCCCTTGAAAAAAATTAATTATGTGAATGTGATTCATGATAATTAATTAAAATTTGAATATGAGGTGGAGGATCACATAAGTGACATCCATGGTCTCCCGTCAAGGCGAAGGGTTCCGTCGCCAGATATCGTATGTAGGAGACGCCCGTCCGAAGTGGCAGCTCCTGCATACGATCCATTTGGATCGGGCTCATCGCTTCTCGAAAGAGTAAGAACGTATGCGTAGTAACCCCAATATTGGATCCTCATATTATTGGTGCTATATTGGATTGCGCATAGCGAGTTGTATTCCTGTTGATGGTTGGTTCAATTAATGACGGGTCAACATCACCTTAGGGGTGGTGGACCCGGGTATTAAAGACCGAATTGGGAAATGCAAGTTGGACTTGCAAGGCGGAATGTGTTCCCGCTTCTCCTTATTGGAGTCATAGATTCTCATATTATTGGGATATGACAAAGACAAGGAGGAGATCCCAGTTCTTGCTTGAGATATAATGGTAAGTATATCTCTTACTTTGAAAGTGATTAAGGGAATAAACTTTCAAGGTTGACAGAGCAAGAACAATTTGATTTAAAAATGCCTTAACCAGATATCATTATTAATATATGTTTAATATATTCTAATATAGTGCATTCTTAATTTCAGAAAATGAAGTCCTTGAACCCACTTAGTAGGCTTCTTGAGGTCAACCAATTGACCGGCCCAAATTACTCGAATTGGATCCATAATTTAGAGCTTGTTCTCTCAGCAGAGCGCATTAGTTATGTGCTCTCCGAGGACAAGCATGAAAACCCTAAATCCAAGGAAGAAAAAGCATATAATGACAAGTATGATGAAGATCATGTCTTGGCTAGATGCTATATCCTGGGTTCTCTCTCCAATGTTCTGCAGAAGCAACATGTAGAGATGAGCACTTGCCAGAAGATAATGCAGAATCTTAAGGATATGTTTGGTGACATTAACCGCACCCAGCGGTACAATGTTATGAAAGACCTCATTCGCTACAGGATGCAGGAAGGGACTTGGGTCCGTGAACATGTACTCAAAATGTTTGGGTACTTGTCAGAGCTGGAGACTCTTGGGGCAACAATGGATGCAGACATGCAAGCTGACTTCATTCTGCTGTCATTGCCCAAATCTTTCAATAACTTTGTAGTGTCATTCCACATGAACAAGCTGGAATTGACAAGTGCTGGTCTTCTTGCCGCATTGAAATCTGCAGAAGATGTAATGAAGAAAGATGGTCTCACTGGCAGTGCAATGGTTGCACAGGTCAGAGGGAAGCGCGGTCAGAAGCAAGGTTCTCGGAAGGGCCCAGCCCAGAAGAGAAAGAAGAAGGGACAAAGTGTTGGCTCTTCTTCCAATGCATCCACTCTAATGGCGTCAAAGAAAACCGACATCTGTCACCACTGCAAAAAGCCGGGGCACTGGAGGCGTAACTGCCCAGAATACCTGAAGTCGTCAGACAAAGGTAAAACCCCAGCAGGTATGAAATCTACTTTCATCATTGAAACTAGCTTTCTTGTCGGACGAGAAGGAAGTTGGATTGTAGACTCTGGTGCCTCTGTTCATGTATGCAATGTGTTGCATTTGTTTCAGGAAACTAGAAGTATTGAAGAAGGGGAGATAGTCATCCAGATGGGATCTGATGCAAGTGTTGCAGTGGTCGTCGTCCCAACGTGTCGACTATCATTATCTAGTGGTAGAGTCCTAGTACTTAAAGAGTGTCTTTATGTTCCTGAAGTTAGAAGGAATTTGATATCTGTGTCTAAGCTAGTTAGAAGTGGATATCCATTCATGTTCTGTAATAAATTAGTCGTAAATCATTATGATAAATATATTGCAGAGGGTATTTTAACTTTTGGAGGACTCTATGTATTGTGCATCAATGAGAATGTCATGAATGTTACAACCACTAGTAAAAACCCTAAACGATCCAGGGAAAATCTTTCGAATGAGATCTGGCATCAAAGTCTTGGTCATTTATCTGTTGATAGGATCAACAGATTGATAAAGGATGGACCTTTAGATTTTCTACAGGTTCAATCTTTGCCTACCTGTGAACATTGTATTCGAGGTAAAATGACCAGGATGCCTTTCTGTAACAAGGTTACAAGATGCGAAGGTATTACGTACCGATGTATGTGGTCCCTTTAGTACCGCGACTCGAAATGTATATCGTTATTATTTGACGTTTATCGATGACCATTCGTGATACGGGTTTATCTTCCTATCACGTCATAAATCCAAAACCTTTGAAAAGTTCAAAGAGTTCAAGGCTTTGGTTGAGAACCAAACCAATAGGAAGATTAAACGGATTCGATCTGATCGAGATGGCGAGTACCTATCAGATGAATTCAAGGAATACCTTAAAGAGAATGGAATTGTTTCCAATCTCACTCCTCCGGGATCTCCCCAACTTAATGATGTTGCTGAAAGATGCAACAGGACCATCATGGACATGGTCCGTTCAATGATGAGCAAAGCACATTTACCTCTTAGTTTCTGGGGATATGCAGTAGAGATTGCAACATATATCCTGAATAAGATTCTTAGCAAATCTGTACTTAAGACTCCTCATGAGCTCTGTTATGGAACCAAACCTAGTGTTAATCACTTGAGGGTTTGGGGTTGCTTGGTCCATGCGAAGAACGTGGACGCAAGTAAGCTACAATCTCGCACTCGTGAGTATTACTTCATTGGGTATGTTAAAGATGGTATTGGATACTAGCTTTATGACCCTAAGACCCAAAAGGTTTTGATCTCTAGAGATGTGAAGTTTCTGGAGGATGATTTCCTTAAAGGTCAAGATAAAAATGAAGTACGGGAACTCATTGAATCCCAAGAGGATTCTGAGCTTCCCAGACCAGAAACTGAAGAAGTAAATAAAGATGAAACACACATACCTCTTCGAAGGAGTTCGAGGGTGGTTGCACCACCTGAAAGGTATGGATTCCATGTGTCAAGTGAGACTGACATTGATCCTACTTCATTTGATGAAGCACTCGCGAATCAAGACATGGATAGATGGATGCTAGCAATGAAGTCAGAAATTGACTCAATGCATAAAAATGGTGTATGGACCCTAGAGGATCCACCTAAAGAGGTAAAACCCATTGGGTGTAAATGGATCTTCAAGAGAAAGAGGGGACCTGATGGGAAAGTAGAGACTTTCAAGGCAGGGCTCGTAGCCAAGGGCTACATACAGAGAGAAGGCAACGATTACGATAAGACATTCTCTCATGTGGTTATTCTTAAATCCATCAGGACACTACTAGCTATAGCTGCATATCTTGACTACGACATCTGGCAGATGGACGACAAGACGGCTTTCCTCAATGGATACCTCGAGGAGGATATCTACATGGTGCTGCCCCAGGGCTTCATGACTGAGGATGTCAAAGTATGCAAGCTGAAGAAATCCATCTATGGGCTCAAGCAAGCTTCTCATAGCTGGAACATCAGATTTGACGAAACCATAAAGAGTTATGATTTTGTGCAAAATCCTGATGAACCTTGTGTATACAAGAAGACTAGTGGGAGCGCCATTGTGTTCATCATGCTATATGTAGATGACATCCTTATCATTAGGAATGATACAGGGATGATGACCAGTGTAGAGATTTGGTTGTCCCATACCTTTGAGATGAAAGATCTTGGAGAAGCCTCTTACATCTTAGGCTTGAAGTTATTCAGAAATCGAGAAAAAAGGATTTTGGGATTGTTACAACATGGATACATTAAGAGGATTCTTGAACGATTCCGTATATATAGTTCTAAGATAGGATTCCTACCCTTAAGACATGGTATCCACCTGTCTAAAGGAATGGCTCCTCAAACTGTTGAGGAAAAGAAGACCATGGCTAGATGTCCTTATGCATCAGCCATAGGAAGCTTAATGTATGCCATGATGTGCACTAGGCCAGATATCTGCCATGCAGTGGGAGTGGTAAGTCGTTACCAATCCTGCTATGGAGAACAACACTGGAATCCAGTAAAGAACATATTCAAATATGTAAGATGGACGCAAGACTACATCTTCGTCTATGGAGATGGTGATCTCCAAGTCTTGGGATATACAGATTCTGACTTCCAATCGGATGTTGATGATCGAAAGTAGACATCCGGGTTCATGTTCTTGTTGAATGGTGGTGCTGTGAGCTAGAGAAGCAAGAAGCAGGACACTACTGCAGATTCAACAACAGAAGCCGAATACATTGCCGCATCGGATGCTGCAAAGGAGGCGGTGTGGTTGCGCAAATTCATGCCGGAGCTTGGCGTAGTTTCCTATGATACTCCCATCCCGTTACTCTACGATAACACGGGAGCCATTGCCCAGGCAAAGGAACCCAAATGGCATCAAAAGAGCAAGCACATGGAAAGGAAATAGCACATCATTCGGGAGGTACAAAAGCGTCGTGACATCATCATCACCAAGGTGGCCTCTGCCGACAACGTTGCTGATCCTCTTACCAAACCTCTGACACAGAAGGTTTTTGACCAGCATGTAATGAGTATGGGTTTAAGGATTGTACATGAATGGTTTTGAGGGCTAGTGGGAGATTGTTAGCAATGTGAGCCCCGAGCGAACCATTTCTACAATAAATGTTATTGTAATGAATAAATTATCAATGAAAATTATTGATTATTTTTCACTCCCTTTTCTGAGATTGAATTGAATGAATGCACTATAGGGTCCCTCTGTACAATAAGGGTTATGTACCATGGCCAACTTGATGATCATACAGCTGTTGATTTATTGGATGAATCATAGAGGCTAATGCTTGGATGAATATCTAAGGAGTTAGATAGAGGACTCATCAAGCATCATCAAATGATTATTAAGTGACGATCTCCAGCTTGAATAGGAGATGGCAATCCTATCTCAGATGGCTGATATCTGACTGACCTCTTGATGCAGGTCCTCTGCATGGGAATAGTGATTCGGAGGTGTCAGGTTAGTTGAGTCAATGGGTTGACTTAACGAGACCGAGATAACCAAAGACCTACGTTGAATTCTGTCACAACATAGGCATGCATCCTCTGACCAGAGACAAATGTGTTGCTATATGTCTGAGTGTGTACATTTGACAGACCAATAGGTTGATGACTTAACCAAGGTCTATACACCGGCAAGCTGGTGTGCTTGTAGGGACATATGAGTGATACGATCTCTCAAAGGGATCATACAGGTTCACTTGTGAACCGGGAGACATGATCTCACTCATGAGGTATTGGGACTGAACAAATTCCATGCATGGTCATCATGCTTTGGAAGCATGACATGAATTTGAAAGGTAAGATATATGCTTTGAGAAAGCATATGATCTATACCAAATTCCAATGACCAAGATTGAGAAACTTAATGATCTAACCCTGAAGATGACAGTGTAAAAGTGATCTTTATCTTCAGAATGATCATAGTTCTTCCAGTATGCAGGATGTACAGGTATTGGGAATACCTGAGGGTGATGTGATCATGTACGATTGTATAAACATGATGCTTCCATTTCGAGGGAGTGATGAAACAGGTTTGGATTTCAGTGACTCCTCTCATTAGAGAAGTGACCTAATCTTAGTCCATGAACTGGACATTGATCTGAATGAGGTTCAGATGCAATTAGGTCTACGGTCTTGATTTGATCAAGCATCAGTGGGAGGTCCATGGGATCTGGATTTGAGATATGATATCAACATCCAAGTCACTATACGTGGAACAATACAATCGCCCGGTCCTTATCTCCAAGTATATGAGGAGAGATCGCATTATTCTTGAAGGGCTCGAGAATAATTCCATAAGATCTAAGCAATGAAGAAATAATGATTAAATGAGATTTAATCATCTTAATGTGTGAAGAAGTTATCCAATATAATTAAATGTGATTTAATTATTATGAATAAGAATAATGTGGATAGAAATATCCAATTATTCATAATATATTATAAATGTGATTTATAATGTATTAGAGAAAGCTAATTATAATTTATTTGTGTTGATTAATTATTATGTGTATTGGATACACATTTGTGTAATTAATTGACAATGTAAATTATATGTTGTTTTGGGTTGTGAGTATGATTCACAATTTTTCCATGGTAAGATTGCAATATTCTCAAATATAATTGTGAATTATTTTTTAAGAATAAAACCCAACAAAATTTGTTGCAAATAAATAAAGAGAGATTTCCATGGAGATATGCAAACTCATGAATTATCATGAGATTGCCCTCCATTAGGAAATAGGTGGGTGGCACCCATGTCCTATTTTGAATGGGTGCCTGTCCACCATGTTATACATGGAGATGTAATCTCCATGTATTTATTCTCTCCTTATTTATTGGTTTAATTTAGGATTGATTTATATTTGATTTTTGTCAAATATATTTTAATACAAATTTGTTATTTTTGACAACAACAATCTTGACCATTGGATTGACATAAATGAATCTCACCCATTGATTTTATATGTCCCATGGATTGAGATCCATGGATCCTAAAATCCTATAACTAGAGAGGCATACCATGCTCTTTATTTACATGCAATTTTTTGGAGCTCTCTCTCTCTTTCTTCATACACGACAGCCCTCTCTCCCTCTAATTTTGGTGGTCGTCCACCATACCCTAGAGGAGAGATTCGTCGACGCTCTCGCACCGCACCGCCGCTTCGACATTCTTCGATTCTCCATCTTATTGGAGTGCTACACTCACGAAGGAGACGTCCGATCTCGTGCGACGAGATCAGGAGCAACCATGCTTGGATCAACTTCTTGGATTACGAGGACAACGCGGTTCATCCCCGCGCTCGCAAGCGGTCTCACCGACGATCGGACTTGAGATAGGAGGTCTCTTTCTTTAGAGACTTGATCAACCACGCTTCAAGAGGTATTGCATTATACTTGTTGTGGTTATAGATGAAACGATCCGAGAATTGTTCTTGGATCATACCAGTGGAGATAAAGCATAAGTCACTTTGGGCAGTTACAGAGCTATTATTGGATCCCAAGAGTGTTGGAGAACAGAGGAAAGCAGAGTTGGCAACCCTGGAAGAACTAAGAGATACAACCTTATCAAGTGGCCTATAGTATAAGGAGAAAGTGAAAGTATGGCACGATTCCCGAATCATCCATAAAAAATTTGAGACAGATCAGCAAGTATGGCTATTTGATGCTAGGTTGAAATTATTCTCAGGGAAACTACAAAGTAAATGGAAAGGACCATATGTGGTCCGGAAGGTGCATGATAATGGCAGCATTGATATATCCGAACCTTTGTCATCTTCCACTTTTAGAGTCAATTGTCAGCGCTTCAAACCATATCTAGATCATGACCCGCTGACCGTTGATGTTGCCCTGATTCATCTGGTATGAGACGTGCTCTTTGACTCACAACTTATACGTCTCGTACATGATTATCACTTCTATCTTCCTCTGTACAGATCTATTTGTCTATATCATTCATTCATTCTTCCGTTATGTATGTCACCCCGTCTTCATCTTATGATTTTGTTGTACTTAGGACATGTCTTGTCCTAAGTATAGGGGGTGCACACACTGAGTTGTTCTCTTTTCTTCTTTTCTTCTTTTCTTCTTTTTCTTCCTTTCCTTTCCTCTCTTCTTTTATCCTCTCCATTGTCTCCTCTTCTTGTCTATACTTAGGGATATCTGAACCTAAGTATAGGGGGAGACAGTCGGAGTATGATTTGTTCATTCCCACCCTTGACCCTCCCTGCATTATGTACAGTCTGCTATACTTAGGATTATTTGATCCTAAGTATAGGGGGAACGATCGACTTCTCATTCGTTTATTTATTCCTTTATTTATTTATTCTTTAGGCTTGCCTATACTTAGTACGAGTTATCTCTTCTCTTTTCTCTCTGATCTATGAGGACATAGCTCAAGCTAAGTATAGGGGGGTCGTATATACTCCGTACATACTTTAGCCATAACTCGTACTTTCGTATAAAACATGGCTAATTATACGTGTTAAAATTCATTAACAACTTTAATAAAAAGATGTTTATACTCCTCAAATTCTTTTTGTATTTACTGATTAATAAATCAGGTGGAAATATTATCTGCAAAATGTTTGAAAAATAGTTTGAAAATCTATGTGAAAAATCTTTTGAAAACTATTTGGAAAATGTTTTGTACATGTTTTCAACCTTTGTAAACATATGTTGATTGTAAAATTATTTTCTTTGTGTGAAATAAAATGTTTGAAAAATGATTTGCAAATAGTTTGAAAAATATTTGCAAAAATATTTGAAAAAATATATATATACTGTTTGGAAAACCTTTGCAAAATAATTTTCAAATATGTGTACATGTTTGTAAAAGTGTGTGTAAAAATTATTTTGGACTATAGTTTTCCAAATTGTGTGAAAAACATTTTTGAGGAATACTAACATCTCACCTAAAATTCTCTATATGTATAAAGCTGAACACTTACCTGTGTAAATTCTTAAAATCCACTTTTTATAAATACAAGATGCATCCCCTTGTAAATATTTGTACCTAGTTTTTAGCCAAAACCTTTTGTTTTCAAAAATTCCGAAAACATTTGCAAAATTAAAATTCAAAAAAAATATTTTTGAAAAACCTTTTTGAAAAATCTAAAAAATGCATATGCATCATCTTTTCAAAAATCCATAAAAAGTTCAAAATCTTGAAAATTGCATCACAAAAATATTTTCTGCATTCCACATATCATTTTCATAGCATGAGCATTTTTCGGATTGAGTTTGATAGTTGAACAAGTCTAACTAAAATCCGGAGATTGGAGCTTGGTTGGACCTTAAGATCTACCTAATTAACAGGAACCTTATAGGAGCTGGAATTGAGGTACTTCAGGTCTAGTTGACTTAATTCATTGAGGATCACGAGACTTGGTTCAATGGATTCTTGACTGCCTAAGTAGAGTATTTTGGAGCACACGCACGACTCTTGTTGATAATGACCTAACTTGGACACATGCACCTTTCACTTGGCTCAACTCAGTTGGAGTGGTAAGGGGGTTGGATTTGCCGATATGAGACACACACAGGTGGAAACACTTGTCCTCCTCTAGGGAGGGAAATGCACTCCAACCCGTCCAGTAATGACGAGTTTCGAGGATAGGAGGTCGTGGGTTGCAATAAAGCTTCAAAAGAGGGATAGTCTACTGGTTCAAGAGGAAAAACTCCCATTGTAAATGTTGTTGTATATAGTATTCAAAAAAATGCAAAAAAGCAAAAACTCCAAAAAAAGTGGACAGGCCTATATAAAAATAAAATGCCTGCCGGGGTGTACATATGTGTATAGCCAATAAGCAAGCTTGAGCTTCGAAGTCAAATTATGTAGCCTGCAGCTGGATGACTTGACTACACTGGTCTTGCATCCTAGGATAGGTAGCTACACTGGCTACCGTCCATTCTTCTCTTCACCCCCTCCTCTTGGGCTGGTTGCCACTTGAACTTAGAAGGGAATACCCTGCTCCTTGAGGAATGAGTTGTTGGATTGGGGAATCATTGGATTGTCATATTGGAGAAGTCAGTCTCTTTGTCATTTCAGTTGGAGAGAGCCACCATCACTTACACTGTACGAGTCAGATTCATAGTAGTAAGGGTTTTGCGTATGAGTTGAAGTATTTCTGACCTGGCTATTGGGGAGACTTGAGCAGAGTTTTGGGATTCTCAGGGACTGTTGGATTTCAAATTCGGTTCTCATTAAGGTTCCGTCCGCACTAAAACTCTAAAGGTCCGACTTAAGCTCCAAACTTTGATTTTGTGAAGGCAAGTTTGATAATTAAATTCAATCACATTTCTTCCTTTTCTTTTCTTTATTCTTTTTTCTGCACTTATTGCATAAGTGTTTGCTAGGGACTAGCAAAGGTAAAGTATAGGGGGATGATGAATCCACATTTCATCATCTTTATTCTATCATTTTGGCCTCAAAAACTCTGGCAAATGCATGTAAATACCCTTAATTAGAGCATCTTAGCATTCATGCATGTGCATGCAAGTAGTGTACAAAATATTGTATTAAAGCCAAAATTATAGAATAAATAAAAGAAAAGAAAAAGAATAAAATGTTGTAAATATTTTATGACCCAAAACCCCTAGACCTAGGCATCTCGATGAATAGGTCGACAAGGAATAAAGTAGGGGGAGATAAGGGACATAGTACAATAAAAATACCTTTTATTTTATTCATTCTTTGTTCATTTTTGGGACCTATTTTTGGTTCCACTTTCTATACCTCAAATAAAGAAACTCTGTCATGAAATATGTAGATAATTAAATAAATAAAAATACAAAACTTATTTCATACAAAAATACTGTACAGATAAAAAGTTATGATCTGAATAAAAATCCAAAATATCAACTTCCCATACCTATATCTTGCAAATAAAAGCTCGAAATACATCAAACTCACCTTTTATTAAATATAATTAAAAATAAGCTATTTAATGAAGGTGGTTTTGTATTTGGCGGAGCTACGGGTTGAAACTTGAGTTTTGGACCCCACAAGTATACTTGTACATATTAAAATATTCATTTTATTTATTATTCATTATTTTTATAATTTTATATTTTTATAATTTTGTAAATAATATTTATAATTTATATGTACATTAAAACAATAATAAAAACCTAAAGAAATTACAAAAATAAGATACTTGTATACAATACCTAGGTATAATACCTATAAACATACCTATATAATTTGTACTTATATTTTATTAAGTATACAAAACACTTCATAAAAATAAAATAAAAATATATTTAAGTGCATAAAAATATTCTATAAATTTATAAAATAATAAACAAAAATAAATAAATCGACTACACAAAATAAAAATAAAATATTAAAATATATAGATAAATATACCTATATAGCCTATAAAAGGTAACATGTAATTATACACGTCATAAAAATAAATAATAATCACCAAAAAATTCCTTATAAAACAAGAACATTTTTTTTATAACCTAAAATTAATAAATTCATTTACTATTTTATTTCGAATTTACAAATAATTTTGGCTCCGAATTTCCTGGTTGGTCCACGTGGACCAACCAGGTGCGTCATCTGTTGACCTCGATCAACTGTCTGACCAAGGTTTGCCACCTTCTGACAGCCCGATTCGAGCCCGATTTCGCCCAATTTTCGAGCCTAATCCCTTCGTCGTCTGCCCCCGACTCCTTGGAACTTCTTCCGTGATCATCACTTGCGCACGCCACACCTTCAGATCACGCAAAATCTCCATCATGTGCGCGTGGCCCTCGCTTGAAGAAGACGCCACCATCCTGTATATAGTCGACCCTCCACCTTCAAGATCGGTTTTGAACCCCTTTTGGACCACCATTCTCCTCCCTTTCGTGCTCTACGGTTAGACGGAGGTGACAGCTCCACCGCCCTGTCGTTAGGCGAGTCGAGAAAGGCCCGAGGCGGCTCCACCACCTCTGCCAACTCCGGCGTCGCGGTTCCCCCACCTCTGCTTCCAGCCATCAAGGTATCCCCCTCTTCCCTCTCCTTTTCGCTTCTTTTCATTCCCTATAGTCTTAGGATCATTTCCCCCGTATGATTCTCGCTTATCGTTCACCAAATCGCCCAATCGAGTCCCTTCGCCGAAGCGCACCTCCGACCAAAAATCCTCCGCTATCCACAGCCCATCTATGACATCCATCTCGCCTCCACGGGGTCCAGGCAGTTTGCCCTGGTCCCCCTCACCCCTTTTTGCAGGTCAAGCGCATAGGATAGAGCCTGAAGCTCATTTTGGAGCTTCGCTGGAGGCACCTGAACACAGTTCCCTCTGCCTCCTTCTTGGCGGCACTTCGACGCCTCCCCGACGACGCTGAGTCCTCCAGAGCATAGAGCGACCTCCCAGGAGAACCCCGACCGATTTTGAGCCCGTGCCATCACCGGAGACACGAGATCTAGCTCGGGGAAATTCGTCGCGCCGGCGTTCTTCCCCGTTCTTCCTCGTTGCCTCCCCACCGTCCGAGCTGGTCGCCACGCCAATTTGATCCTCCACCGTAGTATCTTGCATGTTCGCCGTTGTTCGATCAAGACCCAGGATCTAATCCTTGCCTCTCATCGGCGAAGGGGTATCGGCTGTCCACGCCTCGCCACGTGTCAAGAAGAAGATATCAGCCGTTGGATCGCCAGGCGTTGGGTATTTTGCACTTACACCCTCGCCCATTTTGTATTTCATTTTCAGTCCATAAACTTTTAGTTGTAGTTTAAATATTTCTATAATATTTGCATTTAGACCCCCACAGTTTCCATATTCACACTTAGGTCCAGTCCACGTCACCTCACGTGACCCGTGCACGCGGGGTGGTGGACATTTTGCAAGGACCCCCTGGGGGTTTGTCTATTTCGATTTGGTTCGTGAACTTTTTAATTAAGTTGTAATATTTTGGTAAAATTGCATCTGAGCCCCTAGAACTTTGTAAAATTGCAAAAATACCCCTACCAGGTCGCGTGCCTAGTGCACGTGAGTTAGACATTTTGCAGCAGACCCCCTCCGGGTTTGGGTATTTATTTTTAGTCCAGAAAATTGTATTTAACGTTATATAACTTTGGAAAAATTGCAAGTAGGCCCTTGGACTTCTGTGTATTTACGTTTATGCCCTTGCTAGTATTGAATTTTTGCTTGGATGTTTGCATTTGTTTCATGCATCATTTTAACTCAGAAAATTACCAAAAAATACCATAGGTTCATGTTGCATTGTAGTTTAACGCCATATTTTTATTTGCATTTTTATTGCATTTTCATATTTATTAAAAATCAAAAACATGCATTTTCAGCACTGATTGCATTAGAAAATAAATAAAAATTATAAAAAGTCATTTAAAAATTCCAAAAAATATATATTGTGTGTGTCTTAGCTTATTTTATTTTCTCACCAAAAATCCTTAAAAATTACAAAAGAAAACCCCTAAAAATAGCAAGATTCTCAAAATCTTCATAAAAATCTCAAAAATTCATAAAAACTCCAAAAAATGTGTTTCTTGTCTTTGAATTTTCCTCCTCCTATTATCTATCTATAAAAATTAATTTGACAATTTTTTACTGTTGTTTGCTATTTTATTTCTACATTTTTGTCCTGTATATATATTGTATTCACTGTTTCTTAGTATTTTTGACCTTAAAATACCAAAAAAATTAAGAAAAATACAAAAAAATAATAAAACATTAGAAAAATATAAAAATTACAAAAACATTCCATTTCCTGTATTTTGAGAGTGTACATATATAGTCCTTATATACATTATATCTTTATTAAAAGAAAAAGAAAATAGAAAATCAGTAAATTAAAAACCAAAATATAAAAATATAAAATCAAAAATTAAATAAAAAATATAAAATTCAAAACCCACAAAAATTTGCATATTTGAAGGCAATTGATCTTACATTCACACTCTGTGCATTTTTGCCTTGTTCTATCTTGTTTGCTCCCTAAGTTCGACACTCTACACAGACTTGCACTATACACATTTTTGTAGAGTTAATAATAAATTTTAACTCCACACCTTGCTTCTCATTGTTTGATTGATATTATTCGTGGGTTAATTGTTGATTTAATCGGGATTAAACAAGGGTCGCCGCAGCGACTTTGTCTCCGCCTTGTGTGAGACATTTAGACCCTCGTATCTCGCGGTTAATCAATAACATGAGTAGTCATCTACCATAACAAAACAATAGTGACAACACTTCAACTTTTGGATTTCATGGGTCCAATTAAATCTAAGTGTAAAAGCTTTACAAGTTTTGTTGAGCTAATGTGCTTTTTGTACTTCAGGGGTTTTCTATGGAGTTTTCCTAACTCACATGTGGAACATAGGCTTACCTTCTTATATGATAGCTTAAGAAGGTCTTTAACTAAGCCAAGTTTGTTAATCATATGGATTAAGTTCTTGTGAATGTGAGGTAATCTTTGTATAAGAGTAAGGGTTCTTCTTATGCCTCCAAAATCCTTATCGTAGATTTGAGACATGCTCAAAAGATTGTGTTTCAGTCTATCAACAAGGCTAAAACAACTAATAAAAGTTATAAGGTTTCCGATCATACCTTCGCCAACTATCATACTTTTGTAGTTGTTTACAAAAGTGTCAGTTCGACCATCTTTGGCCTGATGTTGAGCAAGAGACCCTTGTCTCCAATCAAGTTCCACGAACATCCAATGTCCATGATCCACTTGTCAACACAGTCTTGCTTAATGTTCTGCGAAATACAGTCTAGTCATGAATGTATGCTCAATTTGTGTTCTTTGAATAGCCCTGGGTTCTGCAAACAATTAGCAGATTTCTCCAGTACCCATTGCTTTGTGGGTCCTTTGAGGGCTAGTATGGTACCTTGGATTTCTCCTTGGTTTCATAACTTTCTTGGCTTTAACTTGACCTTGAAGTTTATTTATAGTTAAAATAGGTTTCTTTATCTTAACAGACTTAGAACTCCTGCTATTTTCTAAATTATACCCTAACCCATATTTAGCTATACTCTGATAGTTACCTCCTTGTAATTTGTATACGTTCAACTTACCTTTAGTGAACTTTGTTAAGTCAGTAACTATAGTGTGTGCATTGCTTTAGTTCACCTATAGTGATTTTCTAGGTTATATATGTTTGTTTTAAGCAGTTTAAGTTCATATTCGTGTTGTTTATCAGGAAGAGACAAACTAGATGAGAATTTTCTAATCTGATCTTTTAGAGAGCTAGTCTCTTTTGAATGATCTTTTAATGTAGTTCATGCAATTAAATTTAGCACCTTGTTTTCCTTTTTCAGTCTCATCACTAGACTATGCAACTCATACATAGCTTCTTGTAATTTATCTATAGAATGTTTTTGATGAATCCACGATTCATCACCTTTATTCTTCATTTTAGCTTCATTTCCTTAGTCAAACACCTGTACATACCCACTAGTTTCATGGAAATTACCATTTTGCATGCATTTGTTAGATATGCATTTTAAATACATTTTCCATTCAAAATAAAAGAATAAAGAAGAAAAGAAAAAGAAAAGAAAAGAAAGGATGTGTTTATGCAATAAATACAGACTGACTCAAAATCGGAGAGAAGGTCAAGACTTGACTTGATCGATCAGGAATAAAGTAGGGGGAGATAGGGTTTTCTGTCAAAAATCCAAAAATAATTTGTACATAAATTACTTATATATTTGTATAAAACTTGTACTATTTTATCTATACATAATTTGACCTCAAATTAACTATTTTTGTAAACAAAAGTTGTAAATAAAAATGTGTTGTAAAAATAAAAAATAATTGCAAAATAAAATAATGTACATATTACAAATAATCATCCTTAGAAAAAGCCACAATGCGATCATTGAAATACCAATTCCGGCTCCATACGAACTCAAATTGAACCAAACTTACTTCCATTATACTCTAAATTAAATTATCTTTCAAACGTCTGTGATTTCATAATTTTTGGAGTTACGGTTAAAAAATCAGTTTTCTGGGGTGTTTTATGTCGTTCCACCATTATTTATTGTACATATTTATTCATATTTATTTTTATATAATGTACATATTTGTAAATATTATTTTCATTAATAATATATATAATAAAACTAAAAAATATTTATAAAAATTATTTCCTTATTTGTGCACGTGTATAATGTATTATATGTATATAATATGTATATACAACTAACTTCCTTAAATAAAAATCATCAAAAAAATAAAATATCTCACTTTAATTAATTAATTTACTTTAATTATGAAATTCATATTCAATTATTTGATTTATTGTATTTATTTGAATTATTTGATTTAATAACTTACCATGTATATAAGATTTGATTTTATATCTTTAATAGCCATCATTAAGCTGGCTAATTAATTTTTGGAAATAATTTAATTTATTTATTTTAATTAATTCTTAATTCATTTTTAACTAATAATTATTTTATTTATTTAATTTTTTATTAATTAACCACTAAAAATCTTCTTCTTTTGTACATTCCTTCCTTTTTATTTTTCTTCTCTTTTTAATGGGCTCCTCTTCCTTCTTTCATTTTTTGATCAATCTTTGGTGGAGAGGAGCCCGATCTCCGAGAGTCGTCTTGTTGAAGAAGGGTGCCCAGCCTCCGAGCTATCATGTGACAGCACGTCAGCCCTCGTCGAGGCCATCACGGCATTTCCGAACCCCGAGGTGAGATCCACTTTTATTTCATGTCGTTTTTCCTAGGTAAATCGTAAGTCTAGTTTTTGCTCCCATTTTATTAATCTTTAGGCATTAAAAAATCAAAAAAAATCTTCACCACACATTTTCCGATCCGCAATCGATTTCCATCTCATTTTTCGATCCCTACATTTCTTTTTATATCTCACGCAATCTCTCATATCCGGTCACGTACGGTGACCGGATTTCCGGACCCGTTCCATCATGTCGCAAGATCCGTTCGTTCACACATCCTTTTTTGTGCATAAATAAATAAATAAAGAGATCATATAATTAATTTTCATGTTCATCTCACATTTGTTTTTGCAGGAAAAATAAAAAAATAATAATTGTTTTTGTCTCTAACCTTTGTTTTGTAGAAAAATAAAAAAAATAGATTGTTTTTTTCTAACATTTGTTTTGTAAGATCATCTTTAAAAAAATAAAAAAAAATTAATTCCTGATTATAGTTTCTCTAAAAAAATAAAAAAACTAAATAAAAAATTCTTCTTTTATATTCTCCGGCTTACGGTTATTGTCTGAAAAATAATTAAAAAACTTTCTTTTATTATCAGTCTACAGAAAAACAAACAAAAAATAAAAACAAAAAAATCGCCACCACAAGCAGCTATCGCCTCTGCGGTCGACCCAGCCACCACACGCCTCCGCGCTTCCAGCGGCGCGGCCGTCGCCCAGCGCTAGTGGGTGCTCCCCCCCCCTCCAGCAGCTTGCCCCGCTCTACCTGGATCGCCCTCCACGTCGCTATCCGCACCCTCGCGAGGCGGCATGCCCCGCGCACGACCTCTTCTTCAGACCCCTCAGTGCGAGGTGCGGCATTTCCCCAACTCCGCCTGTCCCGCTCCGCCCCCAACCTCGCGTGGTGTAGCTCCACAGCGCTGCCGGCCCAGATAGGTATGGGAGATCTGAGTATCTTCTTGACATGTTCTGGGTCTTTGATCTAAACTTTGAGATTCCTAAGATTGTTGATGATTATTGAGGATCTTGTGTACGTCTCTAATATATCTTCTGCTTTCCATCTTGAATAAGTTGTATCTCTAATTATTTAGATTGACTTAAGATTCATGAAGTTTTATCATTCTATCGTAGGTGACACTGAGCTTGCTCCATATTTCATGAGAAATTTTGCAAGTTGACATGTGGTTGAACTCATCTACTGTAATAGCATAGAAGATGACGTTCGTTACCTTTGAGACATACGTAGCATTCCTTTTGTCAATATTAGAAAGAATGCTTACAACAACTGCCTTGTGTACTTAATTTTTATGATATTACACATGTCGATATCAACAAACTCTAAGAATATTTGCATGTGTAAGTTCCAATTGTTGTACTTTGTTCCATTGCAATGCAGTGGCCAGACAGTGGACTGGCTTTCAAATCCTTGCTTGCTATATCTATCATATGGATCTTCGACTAGTGACTTCAATATACTGATCCAATCTTTGATACCAAATATGGGTAGTGGGATTGCGATACCATTAGAGTAGGGTGAATAGTGGTTCGAGTCAGTATAAAATTGATTGTGAAATATTCAAAAACCACATAAACAATAGACCAAGAAAACAACCAACACACTTGCACGATATCTTAGTATGGAAATCCACATGGATGAAAACCATGACCTTAGTCTTCCTGACTTGGGATTTTCTGATTAACCGAGCTAACCAACTACTTCACTAACCCTGAGATATTTACGCAGATATCTCAAATATTTACAAAGCTAGTGTTGCATAATTTTGGATCAAATATCAAGATCGACACTACACATCAAACACTATATCTCAAGTAGAAGAACATGCAAGCTTTTGACTTCTTTGTGCTTCCTTGGAGATCTCACGTCCAAGAACTTCTTTGCACGCATAAGATCAGACATTTAAAATCATATAAAATGATGTTAACTTGAAACAAGAGATATAAAAATAAAATATTCCATATAATATTATCTTCATAAATATCAAAAAAAATAATTCTCCAATGAAGAACAGATGATATCTCTAGGTAAATCGTCAAAATATAATTGCACTTAGAATTCATAGATAGTAGCAAATCAACTATATCATAGATAACACATGAGTATAATAAATAAAAAACAAATAATAAATATCACCACCCTAAGAAGGTTGCTAAAAGAACTTCGATTGTTATCATAAGAACTTAAAGAATAGCTAGCAATCCTTTGTTAAATTGAAAATTTTGCTTTACAGCTTTTCTACCACAAATTATTCTTCTCAAAAAATCAAATGAATCAATGAACCGGAGAAAGAATATGAAGGAAATCACTCAGAAAAAGAGTTTCTTGCTTTTCTAGATAATAAGGGAGTGAATGCTCAAAGATGTGTATTCCAATAATGGGGGGAGTCCCTTATATAGGTGCTCAAGAAAAATGACCATTAGAAATAAAATAGGCATAAAATAAAAGACGATTTTCTGATATTATTGATCAGGTCAAATAGTATGATCACTCAACTATCAATGATCAATAAAATGAAAAGTTATGATCGATTAGTTGATGATTGTTTGAATGGTATTCAAAATATGATTGATAACTTCAAAGCGTGTGATCAAGAATGTATGATTGATTAGTGGAATACACATGATTGACAATGTGATGATTGACCGGTGTCAAGATACGATCGACATGTTTATGAATTTTTGATCTCCTAAAAAGAAATCTTTCAATAGAAGTTTGCTACGATTAGAACTTTGCAAAACGAATACATATACATAATTACTGAAGGATATGGTTGTATCCTCAAGCGCATCACAGAAGCGTAATTGTCGTATCGAATACGACACAGAACGACTAGTCGTACTAGTTATTATGTATAGCGGAATTTAAAATTTTTTTATCCGATGAAACCACATGATCCAAGAACGATTCTCAGATCGTTTCATCTATAACCACATCAAGTATAAAGGAATACCTCTTGAAGCGTGGTTGATCGAGTCTCTACGAAAAAGACCTCTTGTCTCAAGTCCGATCGTTGGAGAAGACGATTGCGAGCGCGGGGATGAACCGCGTAATCCTCGCAATCCAACAAGATGATCCTAGCACGGTGAGCTCCTGATCTCGTCGTACGAGATCGAACGTCCTCTTCGTGAGCGTAGCACTCCAAGAAGATGGAGAGCCGAAGAACATCGAAGCAGCGGCGCGGTGACGAAGGCGACGACGAATCTCTCCTCTAGGGTTTTGGTGAACGGCCACCAAGGAGAGGGAGAGAGAGTTGACATGTGAGAGAAATGAGAGAGAGAGAGAGATGTGCTCCAAAATTGCATAGCCTTAGAGAGCATGATATGCCTCTCTATTTATACGATTTTGGGATCCACGGATCTCAATCCATGGGATACAAAAATCAATGAATGAGATTGATTTATGTTTAATCCAATGGTCAAGATTGTTGTTGGTAAAAACCAACAAGTAATCAATCTAATTTAAATCAAATATATTTGACATGTCAAATATAATTCAATCCTATATTACATCAAGCAATTAAGGAGAGATTAGCATGGAGATCAATCCCATAAGGAATGGTGGGGACGGCTACCACATTCCTTGTGGGAATTGGTGGCCGTCCACCATGTCCCCATGGTGGAGGCAATCTCATCCAATCTCATGAGATTGCATATCTCCATGAATTTCTCCCATAATTTCCAGCAACTTTTGTTATGATTTATTCTTCAAAAATAATTCATAATTAATTTTGAGAATATTGCAATCTTACCATTAGAAATTTATGAATCACATTCACAACCCAAAACCAAATATAATTTACATTTTCAATTAATTACACAATGTGTATCCAATACATATTAATAATTAATCAACAAATATAAATTATAATTAGCTCTCTTTAATACATTATAAATCACATTTATAATATATTATGAATAATTGGATATTGCTATCCATATTATTCTAGTCCATAATAATTAAATCACATTTAATTATATTGGATAATTTCCACACACATCAAGATGATTAAATCACATTTAATTATCAATTCTTCAATGCTTATATCTATGGAATAATTCTTGAACCCTTTCAAGAATAATGTGATTTCTCCGCAGATACTTGGAGATAAGGACAGGGCGATTGTATTGTTCCACGTATAGTGACTTGGATGTTGAGATCTCATCTCAAATCCAGATCTTATGGACCTCCCACATATGCTTGATCAAATCAAGACCGTAGACCTAATCTTCGCATTGCATCTGAATCTAATTCAGATCAATGTTCAATACATGGACTAAGAGTAGGTCACTTCTCTATTGAGAGGAGTACTAAAATCCAAACATGTTTCATGACTCCCTCGGAATGGAAGCGTCATGGTTATACAATCGTTTATGATCACATCACCCTAAGGTACTCCCAATACTTGTACATCCTGCATACTGGAAGACCTATGATCATCCTGAAGATATAGATCACTTTTATACTGTCTTCTTCCGGGTTTGATCGCCAAGTTTCTCAATCTTGGTCATTGGGCATTGGTATAGATCATATGCTTTCCCAAAGCATATATCTTACCTTCAAATTCATGTCATTCTTCCAAAGCATGACGACCATGCATGGAATTTGATCAGTCCCAATACCTCATGAATGAGCTCATGTCTCCCGGTTCACAAGTGAACCTATATGATCCCTTTGAGAGATCGTATTACTCAAATGTCCTTACATGCACACTAGCTCGTCGGTGTATAGACCTTGGCTAGGTCATCAACCTATTGGTCTGCCAAATGTACACACTCAGACATATAGCAACACATCTGTCTCTAGTCAGAGGATGCATGCCTATGTTGTGACAGTATTCAACATAGGTCTTTGGTTATCTCGATCTCGTCAAGTCAACCCATTGACTCGACTAATCTGACACCTCTGAATCACTATTCCCATGCATAGGACCTGCATTAAGAGGTCGGTCAGATATCAGCCATATGAGAAAGGATTGACATCTCCTACTCAGATTGGAGATCATCACTTAACAATCATTTGATGACGCTTGATGAGTCCTCTATCTAACTCCTTAGATATTCATCCAAGCATCAGCCTCTATGATTCAATCAATGAATCAACAGCTCTATGATCATTAAGTTGGTCATGGTACATAACCCATATTGTACAGAGGGACCTTATAGTGCATTCATTCATTTAATCTCAGAAAGGAAGTGAAAATAATCAATAACTTTTATTGATAAATCATTTATTACAATAACATTTATTGTAGGAATGGTTCGCATCGGGCTCACATTGCTAACAATCTCCCACTAGCCCTCATAACCATTCAGGAACAATCCTTAAACCCATACTCATTACATGCTGGTCGAAAACCTTCTATGTCAGAGGTTTGGTAAGAGGACCAGCAACGTTGTTGGCAGAGGCTACCTTGGTGATGATTATATCACCACGCTTTTAAATCTCCTGAATGATGTGGTATTTCCTTTCCACGTGCTTGCTCTTCTGATGCCATCTGGGTTCCTTTGCCTGAGCAATGGCTCCCGTGTTATCGCAGAGTAACGGGATGGGAGTATCAGAGGAAACTACGCCAAGCTCCAGGATGAACTTGCGCAACCACACCGCCTCCTTTGCAGCATCCAATGCGGCAATGTAATCGGCTTCTGTTGTTGAATCTGCAATAGTGTCCTGCTTCTTGCTTCTCCGGCTCACAACACCACCATTCAACAGGAATACAAACCCTGATGTCAACTTTCGATCATCAATATCCGATTGGAAGTCAGAATCTGTATATCCCAAGACTTGGAGATCACCACCTCCATAGACCAAGATGTAATCTTGCGTCCGTCTTAGACCATGGCATACATTAAGCTTCCTACAGCTGATGCATAAGGACATCCGGCCATGTCTTTCTTTTCCTCAATAGTTTGAGGAGCCATCCCTTTAGACAGGTGGATACCATGTCTTAAGGGTAGAAATCTTTTCTTGGAACTATCCATACAGAATCGTTCAGGAATCTTCTTAATGTACCCATGCTGTGACAATCCTAATATCCGCTTTTCTCGGTTTTTGAATAATTTCAGGCCTAAGATGTAAGAGGCTTCTCCAAGATCTTTCATCTCAAAGGTATGGGATAACCAAATGTTCACACTGGTCATCATCCCTGTATCATTCCCAATGATAAGGATGTCATCTACGTAAAGCACAATGAACACAATGGCGCTCCCATTAAGCTTCTTGTATACACAAGATTCATCAGGATTCTGCACAAAATCATAACTCTATATGGTTTCGTCAAATCTGATGTTACAGCTACGAGAAGCTTGCTTGAGCCCTTAGATGGATTTCTTCAGCTTGCACACTTTGCCATCCTCAGTTATGAAGCCCTGGGGCTGCTCCATGTAGATATCCTCCTCGAGGTATCCATTGAGGAAAGGCGTCTTGACGTCCATCTGCCAGATGTCATAGTCAAGATATGTAGCTATAGATAGGAATGTCCTAATGGATTTAAGCATAGCCACAGGGGAGAACGTCTCATCGTAATCGATGCCTTCTCTCTGTGTGTAGCCCTTGGCTATGAGCCGTGCCTTGAAAGTCTCTACTTTCCCATCAGGTCCCCTTTTTCTCTTGAAGATCTATTTATACCCAATGGTTTTTACCCCTTTAGGTGGATCCTCTAGGGTTCATACACCATTCTTATGCATGGAGTCAATTTCTGACTTCATTGCTAGCATCCATATATCCATGTCATGATCCGCGAGTGCTTCATCAAATGAAGTAGGATCAATGTTAGTCTCACTTGACACATGGAATCCATACCTTTCAGGTGGTGCAACCACCCTCGAACCCTTCGACGAGGTATGGGTGTTTCATCTTTATTTATCTCTTCAGTTTCTGGTCTAGGAAGCTCAGAATCCTCAGGGAATTCAATGAGTTCCTCTACTTCATTTTTGTCTTGACCTTTAAGGAAATCATTCTCCAGAAATTTCACATCTCTAGAAACAAAAATCTTTTGGGTCTCAGGGTCATAGAGTTGATATCCAATACCATCTCTAACATACCCGATGGAGTAGCACTCACGAGTGTGAGATTCTAGCTTTCTTGCATCCACGTTCTTCGCATGGACCAAGCAACCCCAAACCCTTAAGTGATTAATACTAGGTTTGGTTTCATACCAGAGCTCATGAAGAGTCTTAGGCACAGATTTGCTAGGAATCTTATTCGGGATATATATTGCAGTCTCTACTGCATATCCCCAGAAACTAAGAGGTAAATGTGCTTTGCTCATCATTGAACGGACCATATCCATGATGGTCATGTTGCGTCTTTCAGCAACACCATTAAGTTGGTGAATTCCAGGAGGAGTGAGATTGGGGACAATTCCATTCTCCTTAAGATATTCCTTGAATTCATCTAAGAGGTACTCGTCACCTTGATCAGATCGAATCCGTTTAATCTTCCCATCGGTTTGGTTCTCAACCAAAGCCTTGAACTCTTTGAACTTTTCAAAGGTTTCAGATTTATGACGTAATAGGAAGACAAACTCATATCACGAATGGTCATTAATAAACGTCAAATAATATCGATATCCATTTCGAGTCGCGGTACTCAAGGGACCACATACATCGGTATGTATTAGGTCAATAATACCTTCGCATCTTGTAACCTTGTTACGAAAAGGCATCCTAGTCATTTTATCTCGAATATAATGTTCACAGGTAGGCAAAGATTGAACCTGTAGAAAATCTAAAGGTCCATCATTTATCAATATATTGATCCTATCAACAGATAAATGACCAAGCCTTTGATGCCAAATCTCATTCGAAAGATTTTCCTTGGATCTTTTAGGGTTTTTATTAGTGGTTGTAAAATTTATGACATGTTCATCAATGCAAAATTCATAGAGTCCACCAGAAGTTAAAATACCATATGCAATATATTTATCATAATGATTTATGACTAATTTATCACAGAAAAGGAATGAATATCCACTTCTAACTAGCTTAAATACAGATATTAAATTCCTTTTAACTTCAGGTACATAAAGACACTCTTTAAGTACTAGGATTCAACCATTAGATAATGATAGTAGACAAGTTCCGACGGCGACTACTGCAACACTTGCATCAGATCCCATCTGGATGACTACCTTCCCTTTTTCAAGATTTCTAGTTTCCTGAAACAAATGCAACAAATTGCATACATGAACAGAAGCACCAGAATCTATAACCCAACTTCCTCCTCGTCCAACGAGAAAGCTAGTTTCAATGATGAAAGTAGATTTCATACCTGCTGAGGCTTTACCTTTGTCTGCCGACTTCAGGTATTTCGGGCAGTTACGCCTCCAGTGCCCTGGCTTTTTACAGTGGTGACAGACGTCGGATTTCTTCGACGTTATCAGAGTGGATGCATTAGAAGATGAGCCAACACCTTGACTCTTCTTCTTTCTCTTCTGGGTCAGTCCCTTCCGAGAACCTTGCTTCCGACCGCGCTTCCCTCTGACCTGTGCAACCATTGCACTGCCAGCGGGACCATCTTTCTTCATTACGTCTTCTGCAGACTTTAATGCAGTAAGAAGACCAGCGTTCGACAAGTCCAACTTGTTCATGTGGAACGAAATCACAAAATTATTGAAAGACTTGGGCAAAGATAGCATAATGAAATCAGCTAGCATGTCTGCATCCATATTTTCCCCAAGAGTCTCCGGTTCAGACAAGTACCCAAACATTTTGAGTACATGTTCTCGAACCGAAGTTCCTTCCTACATCTTGCAGCGAACGAGTTCTTTCATAATATTATAATGCTAGGTGCAGTTTATGTCACCAAACATATCTTTCAGATTCTGCATTATTTCCTAGCATGTGCTCATCTCCACATGTTGCTTCTGAAGAACATTGGAGAGAGAACCCAGGTTATAGCATCTAGCCAAGACATGATCTTCATCATACTTGTCATTGTATGCCTTTTCTTCCTTGGATTTAGAACTTTCATGCTTGTCTTCGGAGAGCACATAACTTATGCGCACAACAGAGAGAACAAGCTCCAAATTACGGATCCAATCCGAGTAATTTGGACCGGTCAATTGATTGACCTCGAGAAGCCTGCTTAGTGGGTTCAAGGACTTCATTTTCTGGAATTAAGAATGCACTATATTAGAACATATAATCATATATTCATATTTATGATATTTGATTAATTCATTTTAAATCAAATTGTTCTTCCTCTGTCAACCTTGAAAGTTTATGCCCTTAATCACTTTCAAAATAAGATATATACTTACCGTTATATCTCAAGCAAGAACTGGGATCTCCTCCTTATCTTTGTCATATCCCAATAATATGAGAATCTATGACTCCAATAAAGAGAAGCAAAAACACATTTCACCTTGCAAGTCTAACTTGCATTTCCTAATTCGGTCTTTAATACCCAGGCCCACCACCCCTAAGGTGATGTTGACATGTCATTAATTGAACCAATTGTCAACAGTAATACAACCCGCTATGCGTAATCCAATATCGCCCCAATAATATGAGGATCCGATATTGGGGTCACTACGCATACGTCCTTACTCTTTCGAAAAGCGACGAGCCCGATCCAAATGGATCGTATGCAGGAGCTGTTGATGGACCGAAAAACCACCAAGACACGGGTGAAATAAAATAGATCAAACGTCGTTGCGACCCGGATCTCGGAAGTCAATCGGTCAATCAAGAAAAAGTAAAGCAGACCACCAAAATCAGATGAAAGCAAATATACACGATAGCGGTCCTGGTTATTTTATTAACCTGGTATAGCGACCAGAGTCGAACACAAGGAGCACGGATTGGCCTTGCGGCCTACGAAGTAGTCGAGAAGTGAAGAAAAGGTATTTTTGGTGGTTTTTAAGTCTTTTTATATTTTTTTGGATTTTTAAGATTTTAAGAAAATAATAAAAATAAGGAAACAACACACTTCAACAATTTATTTAATGCACTAAGAATCAAGCAAAAATTCCAGAAAAAATATTTTTGTGTGTTTTATGTTTTTTTACTGTTTTTGATGAATTTTTGAGATTTTTATGATTTTTATTTTATTTTCTAAAAATCAAACAAGGACTGAAACTGTAGGTACTGTCCAGCCGAGCTAAAAGGACCTAGATAAAATATCTAGAAGCCCCAAATTAGCCGGGAGGTAATTTTCCTGTATAGAGAATACAGCAAGGAAAATTTAGGCACCTAGGTTATTATTTTTGGATTTTTAATTTATTTACTAGAATTTTTAGGAGATTTTGAGTATTTTTCAATTTTTAGATGTTTTAAGTAATGAAAAATAGCCAAAATTGGCTAGAAAATCAAGCAAGCAAAGACAAACAATAAGCTATTTTTTTGTAATTTTTAAACGAGTTTTAATATTTTTTTGTGATTTTCAAAGTTCAACAGTAAAGACAATACGTGTTTTTGAATTTTTAAAAATATCAAAACAAAACAAAAATGTCTCCAAAAATCCTCGAAAATTTTACACTATGGCAGGAGCCATGTGTCCAATTTTCGTTGGATTTGGAAGTGATTTGCTATTTTATTCAAAAATGGAAAGAGGGTACTGTGCACAGGGACCAAAGTGCAAATACCCGAAGTTCTGAGGCGTCTGGTGCAAAATACCCAGCTAAACACATGCGTCGCGCGTGCCTGGGGCACTCAGGGACCCAAATGTGAGGAAAACAAGTTCCGAGGGCTATTTGGTGACAGGTACCAAAAGCACAAGGGCTTGTCTGCAAAATACCCAACAATAAACGCACATGCTCTATTAAACTACGCACAGGGGTATAAATGCAATAATCCAAAAGTTTCCATTCAATTCATAATGTATCAGAACTACAAGGCATAATATGCAAAAAGCCCAGAAAACCACGTGTCGAAGCACGTGCTACACCATACACAGGGGCATAAATGCAAAGAAAGTAAAGAGCACGGTCCTCTATGCAATTTTACCAAAAACTAAACAACTACACTAAATAATTACAAGACTAAATGCGAAATAGAATAAAAGAGGGGGCCTAAGGGTAATTTACCCTTTATTAATGCGGGCTGCAGGATGGACGCCACGTGGAGCATCGGACGGTTGAGAACGGCGGGCGCTCCAAGGCTGGGGTCCTCGCAGCGATCGGACGGCTGAGGCTACGCCACGTGGCGGATCGAACGGGTGAGGCTCTCGGTGGCTAACCTCGTGCAACGGACGGTCCAGATCGCCTCTCCAAGATCTGACGGTGGAGGGACCTCCTCAAGTGGACGAACGAGATGCAAACTGGAGGTCGAGGAAGATCGGACGGTCAGGGAAGATGCTGGAATCCTCCCCGCCGGCCTCGTGCGTGCGTTGGGTACCTCCCCTGCTGCCTCTGGAGATCGGAGAAGCTCCGGCATGACGCTCTGCAGCTGCTGGTGGTCTTCGATGACCCGGCCGAGCTCTGGGGAGCTCCGGCGAGGTCGGCGGAGGTAGAGCTCCTAGATCGAATGGTCCAAGCCCTCAGATGAGCTTGGATGCACATGCAAGATAGACCAGAACACTCGCGGGTCGAGGGCAAACTGCCTCGACCCGGTTAGGCGGGGTGAAGGTGACCGGAGGTGCGATATGGGCGAGCTTCGGCGAGGGGGGTAGACGGAGGCGCTCGAACCCCAGCTCCTGTGCGAGTTGGGTTGGATGGAGGTGTGGAGAACGTGCGCGGGAGGAAGACGGAGGATATGATGGATTCCGATGATCGAAGCGAAGTGCGAGGTGGTCGGAATCAGCGAAAGACGGCGACGGTGAAATTTGGGGGAAATTGGAAATTAGCGAAAAAGGAAGAACTACGGGGCTACCTGGGTGGACGATGAGACTGGGAATGAGCAGGCGATGCTCTGGGTCGTCGCCTCGAGGAGCGTCTCCCTCCGAGGCTCGAGCTCCAGCTCAGGGCGGAGCACGGCGGTGCTTGATCGCCGGATCGATGGGCCACTGCCCCTCTCCTCGCTGCGACACTTGCTGGAGCAAGCTGTCACTCTTGCCAACGCAGTGGAGGTCACGGGTAGCGAAGCAGATGAGCCAAAGATAGGAATGAAGGTGGCGGAGCTCGGCATATATATGTGTGCAGGTCCGACTAGGGTTGGTCGGGTAGGGCAAGGGAAGGCGCGGATCCCGAGGCAAAGGCTCCGGCGAGGGTGTCGGATGCAAGGAGAAGAAGTAGGACCCAGGGTTTGCGGAGATGGCGAGCAGATCGAGCGCGGAAAAAGAGGAGAAGTCGGGTCGGGCGCGAGATCCGCTGGAGGAGAAGGTCCGCGGAGGGAGTTGATCGGAGGTCAACATCTCCGTGGACCAATGAGAAGCTGCCATGTGGAAATGATTTGAAAAATCATTTAAAAATACCAAATGGCCGAATTATTAAAAAGTCAAAACATGAAATATTTTTGTTTTATTTTTTTCTATTTTTTAGTGATTTTTAATTAAGTTTTCAAAGTAAAAATAGTGTATTTACAATATATAGCTATACATAGGTATATGTACAATATGTATTTTTAATTTTTGATTTTTAATTTGTTATTTTTGTGCATTTTTATTCCCATTTTGTATTTTATTTATTTATAGTATAATATTAGGATTAAAAGGGTATTTTTATTTTATTTTTATTATTTATATACATAGGTGAAATAAATACATATGTACATTTATATACATGGTTTATTTATAAAGTATTTTTGGATTTTTAATTTTTGTTATTTTTATTTTTTTTGTTTTAATTGTTTTTATTTTATTTATTTACACCATATCATATAGAATATTTACAAAATTTTGGGAAATTAAATTTATGTATTTATAGGGTAAAATAAATATAGGAGTGGCTATGTACATGATGAATATGCACAAGGTGAGGGTTTTTGTTTTGTTTTTAGCTCTCTCTTTTTATTTTGATTTTTATATTTATAAATATATACAAGTATTTACAGGCCCATTTTAGTCTCTTTTTGGAGGAAAATATTTTTATTATATTTACATAAATATTTACACACATGAGCTCCTATCTCCCTCTACTTTGGTTTTTATGCGGTCAGGCCCATGCTGAGCCCTCCCTTAGGTTAGGTTGCTCAATATTTATTCTAAATATTTCCCTCTTTTTCTTTTTACTCTTTGTTCTTTTATTTTTGCACAAAAATGTGCTAATTATTAAACTTTATACAATGCATGCTTTTGATAATTATTTGTATTTACATGAATATACATGCATTTGCAAAGGTTTTTGTAGCTAAAATATAAGAATAAAGAGTGATGAATGGGTATTCATCACCCCCCTATACTTAACTTTTGCTAGTCCCTTAGCAAACACTTATTTGAAAAAAAGTGAAAAAGAAAGAAAGAAAAAGAAGAGGGGAATGTACATGGATCAATGTTGAATATTAAACTTTCCTTCATTAAATTGAATTATGGAGCTCGATCAGATCTTTGGATTATTAATGTGTCGGAACCTTATTTAGACTTAAGCTTAAAACTCAACAGCCTCTAAGTTCCACCAATCTATGGACAAGACTCCTCAATAAACCAGATCAGAACAAGTCTACATACACGAACTCTAATGACTATGAATCTTTCCATGCAGTGTAAGTGATATGTAGCTCCCCACCTCAGAAGTAACAAAGAAACAACCTCCCTCAACCCAGTAACTCTAATGCCTCGGTCTAGCAACTCTTTCCTCGAGAAGCGCGGTATTCTCTTCGAAGTTCAAGTGCAACCGGCTCAAGAAGAGGGGGAAGAAGTATAGACTTTTGGAAGCTCAACCAGTGTAGCTAAGTCTCCCGCTGCAAGCTTCATGAGATGTAACATGGATACCATAAGCTTTTGCTTTATTTGACTATATGCACTCCGGTGGGGTTATTAAATTTTCAATCCGACCCACCACTTTTTTGGAGTTCTTTTGCATTTTGCATTTTTTTCAAGTGCCTCTGTACAACATATCTACATGGTGCAGCATATATACAAGAAATTTTCCTCTTGAGCCAATAGACTATCCCTCTTTTGAAGCTTTATTGCAACCCACGGATTCTGTCTTTAGCCTTCATCACCACTAGACCAAGTTGAGATGCACTTCCTTCACTAGAAGAAGAAGAGAGGTTCTGCCTAGAAGTACTACCCTCATATGCTACCCCAAGCCAAAGGAAACTGCCTCCTCACCACCTCATCCGTAGAGAGCTATGTGTAAAGTGATGGTGCAAGTCAAGCCATTGTCTCTAAGAGTCATGCGTGTGTTGTTAAGTGCTCTACTTAGGCTCATGAAGATGACATATGCTCATAGCCCAGTGGACTCAAAGAATTAGGTCCCTATGGACCTGGAAAGCCTTAACCCTAAGCCCTATAAGGTTCCTCTTAGAATTAGGTGGATTAAGATCTTAATCAAGCTCCATTTCTCAATTTAATTCCAGGATAGTTTAAATGTCAACTATCATCCAGGAAAAACTATATACATATATACACAAAGATGCTATTTACACATATTTACAATCGTGCAAAATTTTTGAAAAATGTTTTGAAATCATGAATGGATGGATGCATGCAGTGCAAGTTTTGCACAAGTATTTACAAGCATTTACACAAGATTTTTTCAAACTTTTGATTTTCAAAACATTTTGGAATAATTTTGTACTATATACATAATTTTGATAAGAAAATATTTACACAAATTTTACAAAAATTTCTTTGAAAACATTTTTACAAAAATAATTTTGTACACTAGCTATGTATGTGCAAATAAAAGAATGATTATTTACAGGAAAAAATTTTTAATTTTTGTGATTTTTGGGGTTTTTAGCCATTTTATTTATTAACACACTCACACAAAGTACGAGTTATGGCTAAAGTATATATGAAATATATACACACCCCCTATACTTAGCTCGAACGATGTCCTCAGAGTGATCAAGAGCGATGAAGAACTCATAACTCGTGCTTAGTAAAAGGGAAGTGAAAAGGAATGGCTAAGTACATAAATGAATAAATGAATATAATGAGAGGAACTCGGTGGTTTCCCCCTATACTTAGGATTAACTAATCCTAAGTATAGCAAGCTGTACATGAAGGAAAATCTGAGTGAAGAATGAACAGACTCTGCCCCCCTATACTTAGGGTAAAATATTCCTAAGTATAGGCAGCAAAACAGGGGCAGAACGAATGAAAAGAATACCTGCAGGTCCTACATCCCCCCTATACTTAGGGTAAAGTACACCCTAAGTATAGCATAATCATAAGATGAGAAAAGGGATGTGGGACTAAAGAATAGTGTGATATAGACAACTGGATCTATACAAGTCGGAAGAACAGTGATAATCAGGCGTGAGATGCAATAGATGTGAATCAAGAGACCACATCTCACGCAAAGTGAATAGGGGCAACATCAACGACCCGCGGCTCATGATCTAGAAATGGCTTGAGCCGCTGGCCGTTCACTCGAAAGGTACTCTCAGAAGACAACTCGGATATATCAATGCTACCGTTGTCGTGTACCTTTCTCACAAGATAAGGTCCCTTCCATTTGCTCTGTAGCTTCCCTGGAAATAGACGAAGCCTCGCATCAAACAACCATACTCTCTGTCCAGGCTCAAAATGCTTGTGGCTGATATGAGAATCATGCCACTCTTTCACTCTCTCCTTATACTGTAGGCTGTTTGAGAAGGCTGTATCTCTAAGCTCCTCCAAGGCTGCTAACTCTGCCCTCCTCTGGTCTCCTACACTATCTGGATCTAAAAGAATATCTGTGACTGCCCAAAGTGACTTGTGCCTCAACTCAACAGGTAAATGGCATGGGTTGCCATAAACTAGGCGAAAGGGAGATGTGCCCAATGGTGTCTTGAAAGACGTCCTATACGCCCACAAGACCGAATCCAAAAGCTGTGACCTATCCTTTCGGTCAGGGCGGACGACTTTCTGCAAAATAGTCTTGATCTCCCTGTTCGAGACCTCGGCTAGACCATTCGTCTGTGGATGGTATGGAGTGGCAACTCGATGGTCTATGCCGAACTCACTGGCAAGTTCCTTCACCTGGTCGTTGATGAAATGAGACCCCCCATCTGAAATCAATACTCGAGGTACCCCGAACCGCGTGATGACGTGCTTCCTCAAAAATCGCAAACTGTCCTCGCATCAGCGGCTCGGGCGGGGATAGCCTCAACCCAACGACTAACGTAATCAACGGCCAACAGAATGTACTCAAATCCCTGACTCTTAGGGAATGGACCCATGAAATCGATGCCCCATGCGTCAAAAATCTCACAGAAGTGAATGGGCTGCATCGGCATCATATCACGTTGTCCACAAGTACCCATCCTCTGACAGTCAGTACACCTCTTCACGAACTCATCAGAGTCCTTGAAGAGGGTAGACCACCACAAGCCGGATTGGAGCACTTTCTGTGTCGTTCTCCTCCCAGAGTGATGTCCTCCTGCCTCAAGCTTGTGGCAGTAAGTGAGGACGCTATGGTGCTCATCCTGAGGGATGCACCTACGCCAGACACTATCCCCTCCTTCGTGGTAAAGGATGGGATCCTCCCAATGGTAAGACTTGGCCTTCACGAGGAAGGTCTCAAGCCTCTGTCTAGGCCAACCCTGTGGGACTTTCTTAGCAACAAGAAAGTTCACAATATCGGCATACCACGGGAGTGAGGCGATAGCAAGGATCGCCTCATCTGGGAAGGTCTCACAAATGGGATCAATCTGCTCAGACTCCTCAGGCTGCTCTAAACGGGAGAGATGATCCGCCACCACATTCTTGACTCCAGGCTTATCCTTAATCTCAATGTCGAACTCCTGGAGTAGAAGGATCCATCTAGTCAGTCTGGCCTTGGCATCCTTCTTTGCCATGAGGTATCGGATGGCGGTATGATCTGTGTACAAAGTCACTCTAGATCCAATTATGTACGATCTGAACTTATCTAGGGCGAACACTACTGCCAGCATCTCCTTCTCTATGACTGTATAATTCCGCTGGGTGGAATCCAAGGTGTGGCTAGCATAGTGGATAGCAAATGGGACTCCATCCCTCCTCTGTCCCAGCACAGCCCCCACGGCAAAATCGAAGGCGTCCGTCATGATCTCGAATGGAAGAGACCAATCTGGTGGCTGGAGGATAGGAGCCTCAACAATACACTGCTTGAGAGTATCAAAGGACGAAAGACACTTGTCATCGACAAGGAACTCGGTGTCTTTCGTCAGCAGGTCAGTCAACGGTCGGGCAACTCTACTGAAATCACGGATAAACCGCCTATAGAAACCGACGTGCCCCAGGAAAGATCATAACTGCCGCAAATTGGACGGTGGTGTGAGTTTTCTAATGACATCAACCTTGGCCGGATCAACCTCCATGCCCCTGTTGGAGATGATGTGGCCAAGCACCGTCCCTTGAGTCACCATGAAGTGACTCTTCTCCCAAGAAAGAACCAAACAGACCTCAATACATCGCTGAAGTACCCGGTCTAGGCAGTCAAGACAGGAGTCGAATCCATCGTCGTAAACCGAGAAATCATCCATGAAGACCTCTAAGCACTCCCCTACCATGTCCGAAAAGATCGACAGCATGCATCTCTGAAAAGTCGCAGGGGCATTACATAGCCCAAATGGCATGCGTCGGAAGGCGTATGTACCGAAGGGACAGGTAAAGGTGGTCTTCTCCTGATCCTCAGGAGCGATGGCCACCTGGTTGTAGCCCGAGTACCCATCCAGAAAACAATAATGGCTCTTCCCTGCCAGTCTCTCAATAATCTGATCAATAAAGGGCAGGAGGAAATGATCCTTCTTGGTGGCCTGGTTGAGTCTCCTGTAGTCAACACAAACCCGCCAAGAAGTGGGTACTCGTGTAGCAATCTCCTCTCAAGACTCGCTAATCACTGTAGTGATGCCTGTCTTCTTGGGCACCACATGCAAAGGGCTGACCCACTTGGAGTCGGAGATGGGATAGATAAAATCGGCGCTCCACCATTTCGAAATTTCCTTCATGACAACCTCTCTCAGATTTGGGTTCAGCCGCCGCTGGAACTCACGCGACGGCTTCGCCTCATCCTCGAGATAGATATGGTGGGAGCACAGGGCCGGATTAATCCCATGGAGATCTGCTACGCTCCATCCTATTGCCTTGCGGTTCTTTTCAAGAACCCCCATCAGACGGGATTCCTGCTCTCCAGTCAAATCGGCTGAGATAATGACTGGGTACATCTCATGCTCACCCGCAAGGAATCTATACTTCAGCGACGAAGGAAGTGGCTTCAGCTCTGGACAACTGGGTGCTGGCAAATCTGGCTTCGAAAGAAGACGCGTGTAAGCTGCCAAATCTATCCGGGAGACTGAAAGTGTACTCTCACAAACTGGATCTGGAGAAGGCTGCTCAACTGAACTGTCTCTAATTTGTTCGGCATCTACCTCCTCCTCAACTGTAGGCTCAGTGGAAGTCAGGTCTGGCATATAATCATCACAATCTGCCCACTTAGACTCTGCCTCCGAGGGATCTGCATCACAGAAGGTGGCATCAGTACCACCAATATCACAAAAATCCGTGTCGCGGTCGAGAACCTGCTCTGCTGCCTCTAAAGTATCCTGAACCAAGGCTGTGCTCTCCAAGCTCTCCTCTGCTGTCATCTCTGCATCAGCGGTGTCTGAAAATGAGAGGATGGCCTGTGCTGCTGGGTCTGCCCAAACTGCCTCGTCATCTGTGATCACAAAGTCATAGTCCTGGTGGATGTCTAGCCCTGCATCTGTCAGCTGCTCTGTATCTGAAGTGGTCTCTAAGCATGATCTCTCTCTGGCTCTGCTGTCCTCGACCGTCTCTATTTGTACACTTTCGCCCTCGACGCGAAAGTATACCTTCCCGCTATCATGGTCGGTCATTGCCTTGGCTGTGGCCAAGAACGGGCGACCTAAAATGATGGGGGTATCGGTCACTGAATCAGGGATCTCCATGTCCAACACTACGAAGTCCACGGGGAATTGCAAACCCTGAATAGTGATGACAACGTCTCGCAACAACCCCTTCGGCCTCTTGACAGATCTATCAGCAAACTGAAGGACTGTCCTGCTCTGTCGAAGAGTGCCCAACTCGAAGCGGTCGAGAAGGGCTGCCGGAAGGAGGTTGATAGACGATCCGCTATCCAATAGAGTCTGGTCGAACCTCTACTCTCTAATATGACATCTGACATATGGGGCTCCTGAATCTGGCCTCTTGGCCGGCAGACGGTTCTGGATCGCGAAACACGTGGCTTTCGTCAGCACATGAATCTCTGAGTGGTGGTTCCTCCTCCTCCTCCTGACTGTAGTTCCTGTCTCTCAACGATCGCTGAAGAAGGGGGATGTGCTGCAAAGCCTCCTGAAGGGTCAGCTGTATGTGAAATCTGTCAATCATGCTCTGGCTGAACTCCTCCTGCTCTCTTTTTTTGGATCTTTTTCTCTTTTCTTCCCCTTCCCCATCTGAAGGGCTCTAGGGAAGGGGATCACTGGGTCCTTCTCAGATGAAGGACTAGAAAAGGGTATAGGCGGTTCGACGACCGGATCCACACATACATCATGCACCACAGTGGGACTAGAAGAAAATAAACCCTTTTCTTTATTCACAGAACTGTTCAGAGGTACATCAGTGGAAGGAAAAACAACAAATCTCTCTATATGAAGTCTGGTGGCATCAGTACCACCATCGGCTGGCTCAGCTGGAAGACTCGCGGCCTCAGTACCGCGCTCTGGCTCGGCAACTCGGGTGGCGTCAGTACCACCTCCTCGAACTGGTGAAGTGGCGACCTCAGCACCGCCTGGGGAATCAACATCCTTGGTGGCATCAGTACCACCATCATCAACATGTGCGGCCTCAGTACCGCTCTCCTCCTCCTCCTCTGGCGCTCTAGGTGTATCCTCATGCTGTCGCTCAGACGAGGCGCCGCCTGCTGGCATCCTACCGCTCCTAAGTGTGACAAAGTCAGTATCAAACAGATATCCAGTCATATCACCAAATGCATCACTAGGAGTGGTATACTCAGTACAAGCTACCTGCTCAGATTTCCGCTTCAGGCTGTTGGGATTCGGCTCTATCTGGGCAGGAATGGCGGCCTTCCCTCTCATGATGTCCCGCATCTCCTGGCAGAACTCGTCCATCTCCCGTCTGAAAGTAGCCTGCTGATCCGTGAGGAGGCGGGCTATGTCGTCCAAGGCAGGGCTCTCGTATGGTGGACCATGAGAGCCCGACGGGTAGCCTCTCTGGTAATGAGGCTGCTGTTGCTGCTGAGAGGGGTATGTAGGAGGGTGCTGCTGCTGGTGTGGTTGGTGAGGCTGCTCTCGCCTCCAAGACTGTCCCTGCTGATAGGGACGAGGAACGAAGGAAGACTGCTGCTGTGACTGGTAAACTGGGGGCTGTTGCTGCTGGTGATCCCTCTACTGGCTGTACTGGCCTCCCTGGCCAGATGGCTGCTGCTGGGGCTGGGTACCTCCACTCCCCTACCTGAATCCGGGATGGTCTCGTCGGATACCAGGCTGAGGACGGTCATACCAAAAATCCCGTTGACATCCATCAACGGCTCTGCATCGTACTGGGCTGGCGGGAGTACTGCAGAGGCTGATCCGGCTGGTATACCACCATCTGCATGTCTGGAGATGGTGGTGACTGGTAGGAGGGTTGTTGCTGCTGGTACGACTCCGCCTATACAAGGTGAACCTGTCTAGGCTGCTGGTGTGAGCTGGAGCGCTGGAACGAGCTGCTGCTGCTGCCGGTATCGCCTCACGACTGAAGACGGGGCTGTGAAGCCGTCTGTGCCTCCTGGAGACACATGAGCTGGGTCTTCATGTCGCTCAGAGTCTGTGCCATCTGCTCCATCTGAGTGATGCCCTGGCACTGCTTCTTCTCGATCAGCTCCATCCGGTCCAACTTCTCACTGATGATACCCATATCCGCAGCGGATGACTCTGCCTGTGCTGTTGCTACTGCGGATTAACTGGAAGGACCGGCGTCGACCCGTGCTATCCTCTGGTACTGCACGGGTCCTGGCTGCTGGGGTCTGCCCTGAGTGTACAACCTGGTCTGGGACATCACCATGTAGTTCTCGTCCATTGAAGGATATGGTTAGATCCTCAAGCGCATCACGGAAGCGTGATCGTCGTATCGAATACGACGAAGAACGACTAGTCGCACTAGTTGTTCTATGCAACGGAAATTAAAAAATTTTCATGTGACAAAACCACATGATCCAAGAACACTTCTCGGATCGTTTCGTCTAAACCACAACCAAGTATTAGGTTTACCTCTTGAAGCGTGGTTGCGATCAAGTCTCTAAACGAAGAGACCTCCTGTCTCAAGTCCGATCCGTAGGAGGAGACGCTTGTGAGCGCAGGGATGAACCGCGTGCTTCTCACAATCCAAGTTGATGATCCAAGCGGTGGATCTCCTGATCTCGACACACGAGATCCGACGTCTTCTTCACGAGCAAGGCATGCCGAAGTAGACGGAGTTCCACGAGCAAATCATCAGGCAGCATAACGACGGTGCCGCGGCGATGGAGAGCATCTCTAGGTCATCCATGGTGGACGGCCATGAGAGGGAGAGAAAGATAAAGAAAGAGAGAGAGAGAGACTTGTTGTCTCACTTATGTGCAAAGAAGAGCAATGGGGTGCCTCTCCTTTTATAAGGTTTTGGGATCCATGGATCTCAATCCATGTGTCAACACAAATCCAATGGTCCACATTAATTTGTGTTTCTTTCAATGGTCATGATTTGTTGCTAAAAACACAACAACAATTAATTTAATAAAAATCAAATATATATTATAATTTGATTTATATCAAATCAATCTCCATTGGAGAGATAGGAAAGGAGGCAAGCCTCCTTCCATAAGGAGGGTGGACGGCCACCACATTCCTTATGGAATTGTGGCTGTCCCCTCTCCTCATTAGGAAGGGAGCTTCCTTTTTCCTATTACATGAGATTACATTATCTCATGATTCTCTCCAATTTTTGCAACAACATTTGTTGCAAATTATTTCACAAAAATAAATCCAATTTATTTTGTGAACATTGCAATCATGCCATTGGAAATTTGTGAATCACATTCACAACCCAAACCAAAATGTAAATTACATTTTCAGTTTAATGTCCAATGTGAATCCAATTCACATTAACATTTAATTAACAAATGTAAATTACAAACATCTCTCTCTTCTATATACTAAATCACATTTATAATATATTTGATTAATATGAATATTGCTATCCACATTATTCATATCCATGATAATTAAATCATATTTAATCATCTTGGATCTCTATTCTCTTGTGTCCAAATAATATGAATCACATTATTTACATCTTTGATAATTAAATCACATTAATTATCTTAGATAACTCTCTTTATAATATGAATCAAATTCATATTATTCATGATAATTAAATCGCATTTAATTATCCATTTTCTCAATGCTCGGATACATAAATCAACAATAGAATTATCCATGAACTCCTTCAAGGATAATGCGCTTTCTCCGCAGATACTTGGAGATAAAGACAGGGCGATTGTATTGTTCCACCTATAGTGACATGGATATTGAGATCATATCTCAAATCCAGATCGCAGGCCTCCCATAGATGCTTGATTAAATCAAGACCGTAAATCTAATCTTCTTATTGCATCTGAATCATATTCAGATCAATGTCCAACACTTGGACCAAGATCAGATTACTTCTCTACTGAGAGGAGTCACTAAAATCCAGACCTGTTTCATCACTCCCTAGGAATGGAAGCGTCATGGTTATACAATCGTTTATGATCACATCACCCTCAGGTATTCCCAATACCTGTACATCCTGCATACTGGAAGACTCAGACTAAACCCGAAGTATTGGATCAACTTTATACTGTCTACTTCATGGTTTTATCAGTAAGTTTCTCATTCGATCATTGGGAGTTGGTATCAATCATACACTTTCCAAAAGCGTATATCATACCTAGGTCTTGATCATATACTTTCCAAAAGTATATATCAAACCTACAAATTCAGTCAAGCTTCCAAAGCGAGACGACCGTGCGCACGGAATTTGATTCTTCCCAATATCTCATGAGTGAGCTCATGTCTTCTGGTTCAGTAACTGAACCTGTATGATCCCTTTGAGAGATCGTATTACTCATATGCCCTTATATGCACACCAGCGCACCGGTGTGTAGACCTTGATTAGGTCATCAACCTATTGGTCTGCCAAATGTACATACTTAGACATATAGCAACACATCTGTCTCTGGTCAGAGGATGCGTGCCTATATCATGACAGCATATGATATAGGACTTCGGTTATCTCGATCTCGTTAAGTCAACTCTTTGACCTAGCTAATCTGACACCTCCGAATCTCTATTCCTATGCAGAGGACCTGCATCAAGAGGTCGGTCAGATATCAGCCTTTAAAGATAAGGATTGCCATCTCCTACTCAGGCTGGAGATCATCTCTTAACAATCATCTGACGGTGCTTGATGAGTCCTCAATCTAACTCTTTAGATATTCATCCAAGCACAAGCCTCTATGATTCAATAGTTGAATCAACAGCTGTATGATCATCAAGATGGCCATGGTACATAACCCTAATTGTACTAAGGGACCTATTATGCAAATTATGTATTCTTCATTTCAGATTAAGGAGTGAATTGCAATAACATTTATTGCATAATGGCTCGCCGTGGGCTCGCATTTCCAACAGCCATCTCCTCGTAGATGGCCCAGACCTGGTCGTGATCCTTGGCGAAGTAAGACCAGCCACAAGAAGCGTTCACCAAGCCCTGGAGCTCTGGTGTCAGCCCGCTGAAGAAGCTCTGCACAAGGTTGGGCTTCGAAATATCATGGTGCGGGCATCGGTCAGTCAGCTCACGGAACCTCTCCCATGCCTCATGGAATTGCTCGTTGGGGAGCAGGGAGAAGTTGCTGATGAGGGCTCTCGCTGCATTGGTCCGCCCGAGTGGATAGTACTTGTTCAAGTACTCGGTGCGGAGCTGCTCCCAGGTGTAAACGAACTTCCCCAAGTGCTTCAGCCAGGTGGCTGCTCTGTCGGCTAAGGAGAAGGGGAAGGCAATCATCCTGATAGTATCCTGGTCCACCTGACGATCGTGGAAGGTGCTGCATATCATCTCAAACTCTTGCAGGTGGAAATGAGGCTCCTCTATGGCCAAACCGTGGAATCGGGGAAGAAGCTGCAAGGTGTTCGGGGGTTACTTAAAGTCCCCCACGATCGCTGGAAGTACCACCCAACGGTGTGTCAAGGTCAACCCGGGATTGTGGTTCTCCCGCATCGATCTAAGTGGTGGTGGTGCTCCTCCTCCTCCTGCTGCTGCTGCGGCTGCTGCGGCAGCTGCCGCATCGTCGGGTCCTCCTCCTGCTCCTCCTCCGCGGTTGGCTCTCATCTGCTCAAACTCTCGCCTCATGTCCATCATGAATGCTCCCTGATCCCTCAGCTGCTGCTGCACTGACTCGAGGGAGGCGATCAGGGTGGAGTTGATCGAACCCTGGTCCAGAATGAAATGCTGCTCTCCCTGTGGACCTCTGGTGCGATCATCAGAACTGCCGGCCATCGTCTCTGAAAAACCAAAACAACCGAACTCAGGTGCCGATAAATCATCTGTCTGTCTCTCCTCTGGCACTGGTATCTCTGAATCAGAAGAAGGGTGGTCGAGGGGGAACAGGGTGGAATCATACTCGGGTTCGGAGAGCGGGTCTGAGCTCCCACGAACCGACCTAGATGAATGGTCAGGAGTGCTGAAAAGCGGTGCAGCCAGAGGCTGCCTAAGGGACCTCCTGCCCATCATCGTGATCTGGCGAGTAAGGCAGATGAGATCTGGAAAAACTATGATCAGCAACCAAACCCTCTGTTCACCAACGCTACACGAGCTGAAGACCGTAAAGGCTCGATCAAGTTATCTTGTCAAATTTTATTAGGTGAGCAAACAATCTATCAGAGCGCTTACGTGACCTGTTGGGATTCTCGATGCTACCCCAACCGACTGGCCCGCACGGAAGAGTCGGTAGTCAGTCAGGAATAGCACCGGAGGGCTCTACCTAGTGAACGGGTCACTCTCTCGCTCAACCAAACCAAACAATGAGGGCGTTGCTCTCCCCAAGACAAATTTTTAGGTGAGGTGTCTTTTAGGGTCGATAGTTTTAGCAGTCCCAATTTTATGGTTTCTCTTTTTAGATTTTTTTAATACAAGCAAAAGTCCTAACGAATTTTTCGGTTCTCCTGGTTATTAAGTCCAAAACAGGGAGGAGAAGACGAAAAAGTCGATGCGCGATAAATCAATGATGCATGTAGAGATAGAAATGCGTACCTGACTCCAGCAGTCTACATGCAAGATGATCCGCGCATAAATGTAAAGACTGAAAAGAAACTACCTATATGGTGCAGCGGTGAAAACCGAGTCCTAAACAGGCAATTTCTACTCGACAGAACCGTCTAGCTTAGCCACTCGCCCTCGATCCAAAGAGTCCGGTCTAGACCCACCCCTCCTCTTCTCGACAGGTCAAGTTCAGGAGTAGCGCTTGACGGGGCATGCTCGCGGCGCGTAGGCTCTCAGGAAAGCGACTAAGCTATTTTTATTAATGATTGATTAGTAGGTCCAATTATCGCTCTATAGGAACATGCAATCAATTAAGTGTGGGGATCCTACTAATTACGGCACAGTCAAGCAGAAAATCCTAAGTCTATGGGCTCGAGAAAAACCGCTGAAAACCGTAAAAGGCAGCTAAAAAGCTAAAACCGCGAAAAACCGCAAAAAATCTAAATGGGTCCCCCGAGCACACAGGTGCTCGGCGAAACAGACCCGAGAGTCCAAGTGTCTCTGAGTACCTGTATTATTACAATAATTCAAATGTGCGGGAAATAAATCCTAAACTAGACTCCTCTCTCACTCAGCTCCTCTCTCGCTCTCTCCTGCGGCTCCGTGCAGAAGGGAGCCGCCTCCGAATCCTGCGGTTGCGCCGGCTCCTCGAAAGTCGCCTCCGCGGTCCTCGGGCCCTCGCAAGATAGAAAGCAAGTGTCACAAACCAAATTATTATAAAAATGTCAGAAATATATATATATATATATATATATATATATATATATGCAAAAAGCTATACAAAAAGCCACGAAAAGAAAAGCCGCGGAAAAACTCAAAAATCGACTACTAAGCCGTGCTCCCCGGCAACGGCGCCATTCTGATGGACCGAAAAACCACCAAGACACAGGTGAAATAAAATAGATCAATGGTCGTTGCGACCCGGATCTCGGAAGTCAATCGGTCAATCAAGAAAAAGTAAAGCAGACCACCAAAATCAGATGAAAGCAAATATACACGATAGCGGTCCTGGCTATTTTATTAACCTGGTATAGCGACCAGGGTCGAACACAAGGAGCATGGATTGGCCTTGCGGCCTACGAAGTAGTCGAGAAGAGAAGAAAAGGTTTTTTGGTGGTTTTTAAGTCTTTTTATATTTTTTTGGATTTTTAAGATTTTAAGAAAATAATAAAAATAAGGAAACAACACACTTCAACAATTTATTTAATGCACTAAGAATCAAGCAAAAATTCCAGAAAAAATATTTTTGTGTGTTTTATGTTTTTTTACTATTTTTGGTGAATTTTTGAGATTTTTCTGATTTTTATTTTATTTTCTAAAAATCAAACAAGGACTAAAACTGTAGGTACTGTCCAGCCGAGCTAAAAAGACCTAGATAAAATATCTAGAAGCCACAAATTAGCCGGGAGGTAATTTTCCTGTATAGAGAATAAAACAAGGAAAATTTAGGCACCTAGTTTATTATTTTTGGATTTTTAATTTATTTACTAGAATTTTTAGGAGATTTTGAGTGTTTTTCAATTTTTAGTTGTTTTAAGTAATGAAAAATAGCCAAAATTGGCTAGAAAATCAAGCAAGCAAAGACAAACAGTAAGTAATTTTTTGTAATTTTTAAATGAGTTTTAATATTTTTTGTGATTTTCAAAGTTCAACAGTAAAGAAAATACGTGTTCTTGAATTTTTAAAAATATAAAAACAAAACAAAAATGTCTCCAAAAATCCTCGAAAATTTTACACTATGGCAGGAGCCATGTTTCCAATTTTCGTTAGATTTGGAGGTGATTTGCTATTTTATTCAAAAATGGAAAGAGAGTACTGTGCACAGGGACCAAAGTGCAAATACCCGAAGTTCTGAGGGGTCTGGTGCAAAATACCCAGCTAAATACGTGCGTCGCGCGTGCCTGGGGCACTCAGGGACCCAAATGTGAGGAAAACAAGTTCCGAGGGCTATTTGGTAACAGGTACCAAAAGCACAAGGGCTTGTCTGCAAAATACCCAACAATAAACGCACATGCACTATTACACTACGCATAGGGGTATAAATGCAATAATCCAAAAGTTTCCATTCAATTCATAACGTATCAGAACTACAAGGCATAATATGCAAAAAGCCCAGAAAACCACGTGTCGAAGCACGTGCTACACCATACACAGGGGCATAAATGCAAAGAAAGTAAAGAGCAGGGTCCTCTATGCAATTTTACCAAAAACTAAACAACTACACTAAATAATTACAGGACTAAATGCGAAATAGAATAAAAGAGGGGGCCTAAGGGTAATTTACCCTTTATTAATGTGGGTCGCAGGATGGACGCCACGTGGAGCATCGGACGGTTGAGAACGGCGGGCGCTCCAAGGCTGGGGTCCTCGCAGCGATCGGACGGCTGAGGCTACGCCACGTGGTAGATCGAACGGGTGAGGCTCTCGGTGGCTAACCTCGTGCAACGGACGGTCCAGATCGCCTCTCCAAGGTCTGACGGTGGAGGGACCTCCTCAAGTGGACGGACGAGATGCAAATTGGAGGTCGAGGAAGATCGGACGGTCGGGGAAGATGCTGGAAGAACAGTTGGCCGGCGAGTTTCGCCGGCCTCGTGCGTGCGCTGGGATCCTCCCCTGCTGCCTCTGGAGATCGGAGAAGCTCCGGCGTGACGCTCCGCAGCTGCTGGTGGTCTCCGATGACCCGGCCGAGCTCTGGGGAGCTCCGGCGAGGTCGGCGGAGGTAGAGCTCCTGGACCGAATGGTCCAAGCCCTCAGAT
Source organism: Ottelia alismoides (assembly GCA_037367405.1). Taxonomy (NCBI): domain Eukaryota; kingdom Viridiplantae; phylum Streptophyta; class Magnoliopsida; order Alismatales; family Hydrocharitaceae; genus Ottelia; species Ottelia alismoides. The sequence goes on from JAZKJV010011230.1 coordinate 186,280, forward strand.
GGGCTTGGATGCGCCTGTAAGATAGACCAGAAGACTCGCGGGTCGAGGGCAAACTGTCTCGACCCGGTTAGGCGGGGTGAAGGTGATCGGAGGTGCGATATGAGCGAGCTCCGGCGAGGGGGGTAGACGGAGGAGCTCGAACCCCAGCTCCTGTGCGAGCTGGGTTGGATGGAGGTATGGAGAATGTGCGCGGGAGGAAGGCGGAGGATATGATGGATTCCGATGATCGAAGCGAAGTGCGAGGTGGTCGGAATCAGCGAAAGACGGTGACGGTGAAATTTGGGGGAAATTGGAAATTAGCGAAAAAGGAAGAACTACGGGGCTACCTGGGTGGACGATGAGACTGGGAATGAGCAGGCGATGCTCTGGGTCGTCGCCTCGAGGAGCGTCTCCCTCCGAGGCTCGAGCTCCAGCTCAGGGCGGAGCACGACGGTGCTTGATCGCCGGATCGATGGGCCACTGCCCCTCTCCTCGCTGCGACACTTGCTGGAGCAAGCTGTCACTCTTGCCAACGCAGTGGAGGTCACGGGTAGCGAAGCAGATGAGCCAAAGATAGGAATGAAGGTGGCGGAGCTCGGCATATATATGTGTGTGCAGGTCCGACTAGGGTTGGTCGGGTAGGGCAAGGGAAGGCGCGGATCCCGAGGCAAAGGCTCCGGCGAGGGTGTCGGATGCAAGGAGAAGAAGTAGGACCCGGGGTTTGCGGAGATGGCGAGCGGATCGAGCGCGGAAAAAGAGGAGAAGTCGGGTCGGGCGCGAGATCCGCTGGAGAAGAAGGTCCGCGGAGGGAGTTGACCGGAGGTCAACATCTCCGTGGACCAATGAGAAGCTGCCACGTGGAAATGATTTGAAAAATCATTTAAAAATACCAAATGGTCGAATTATTAAAAAGTCAAAACATGAAATATTTTTGTTTTATTTTTTCTATTTTTTAGTGATTTTTAATTAATTTTTCAAAGTAAAAATAGTGTATTTACAATATATAGCTATACATAGGTAAATGTACAATATGTATTTTTAATTTTTGATTTTTAATTTGTTATTTTTGTGCATTTTTATTCCCATTTTGTATTTTATTTATTTATAGTATAATATTAGGAATAAAAGGGTATTTTTATTTTATTTTTATTATTTATATACATAGGTGAAATAAATACATATGTACATTTATATACATGGTATATTTACAAAGTATTTTTGGATTTTTAATTTTTGTTATTTTTATTTTTTTTGTTTTAATTGTTTTTATTTTATTTATTTACACCATATCATATAGAATATTTACAAAATTTTTGGAAATTAAATTTATGTATTTATAGGGTAAAATAAATATAGGAGTGGCTATGTACATGATGAATATGCACAAGGTGAGGGTTTTTGTTTTTTTTTAGCTCTCTCTTTTTATTTTGATTTTTATATTTATAAATATATACAAGTATTTACAGGCCCATTTTAGTCTCTTTTTGGAGGAAAATATTTTTATTATATTTACATAAATATTTACACACATGAGCTCCTATCGCCCTCTACTTTGGTTTTTATGCGGTCAGGCCCATGCTGAGCCCTCCCTTAGGTTAGGTTGCTCAATATTTATTCTAAATATTTCCCTCTTTTTCTTTTTACTCTTTATTCTTTTATTTTTGCACAAAAACATGCTAATTATTAAACTTTATACAATGCATGCTTTTGATAATTATTTGTATTTACATGAATATACATGCATTTGCAAAGGTTTTTGTAGCTAAAATATAAGAATAAAGAGTGATGAATGGGTATTCATCACCTGTCACTTTGGATAGGCGTGTCCTACATACAATATCTGGCGACAGAACCCTTCGCCTTGACGGGAGACCATGGATATCACCTATGTGATCCTCCACCTCATATTCAAATTCCAATTAAATATTATGAATCATATTCATATATTTAATTCTTTTAAGGAAAATACACATCTATTCATAATAGAGTGTTTTTAATTGGATATAATTAATTCAATCATATTAAATTAATTATCAATCCAATTCAATCAACAAACTTGATTAATTTTACTTGAATATATATATGGTATTTATCTCAAAGTACGTATTAATTCGAATTTCAATAATTAGAAAATACATCTTGATTTTCTCTGGCATTATCGAGTCCTTACCTGTTGTCATGGCCAGTACCGACGAGAGTCGGGCGGACCCCATACGTTGCAATCCGCTACCCCAATGCTCTCCGACTAGGCACCATATCCACCTCAGGAAAGGATAATGCCAGATAGATCAATTTGTACTTGAGATGATCATCGATTCTTCAACCGAAATTATACCATATAGTAATCATCAAAACATTTTTTATTATAAGGAAATTTGCTACACAAATTCCCAATCCTATTCAAGCATCAAGTTTGATGATTTTGTTTCCAATTATGATCAAGATCAAATCTAATCAATCAATTAGTTGAGGTCAAGTCAATTAATGAAATAATCTCTTCCAATATTTCATAAATTTTTTCCATAATTATTTCATGAAATTAACAATTAATTTCACTAATTGACAATCACGTGGTTCTTGATTAGGACTGTAATTTCAGCAGTGACCCCTACTCACTCAAATTAACCTATCTCGATCAATTTAAATCCAAATTAGACAAACTCAATTTTCAAAGATTGCTAACTTGATTTAGGACAGAATCCAAGGGATATTTCATGCATTTCGAGGTAGATCAAAACAGTAATTAACTCATTAATCATGTTAAGATTCGCATTCCCGCAACAGTGAATACATGTTCATTAAAACAGCCATATCTCGATTAAACGGAATCCAAATTATGTAAACCCAGATCCTATGATTTCCTTATTTAATTGAGAACAAAATCCAAGTGATTACTTTGTGTTTAAACATCTTAAACAGGATCGAATTTATTCACTAAACAGATGTGCGAAAATCAAATGCGACAAAAACTTTCGCGGCCTTAACAAACCCAAGTTGTCCTAGGTTTGCGGATCGTATCCAAAACGTTCGAACTATGCCTCTGATACCACTTGAAGGATATGGTTGTATCCTCAAGCGCATCATGGAAGCATGATCGTCGTATCGAATACGATGCAGAACGACTATTCGTACTAGTTGTTCTGTGCAGCGGAATTTAAATTTTTTTTTATCTGATGAAACCACATGATCCAAGAACAATTCTCAGATCGTTTCATCTATAACCACATCAAGTATAAAGAAATACCTCTTGAAGTGTGGTTGATCGAGTCTCTATGAAAAGAGACCTCCTGTCTCAAGTCCGATCGTTGGAGAAGACGCTTGCGAGCGCGGGGATGAACCACGTAATCCTCGCAATCCAAGATGATCCAAGTACGGTGAACTCCTGATCTCGTCGTACGAGATCGAACATCCTCTTCGTGAGCGTAGCACACCAAGAAGACAGAGAATCGAAGAACGTTGAAGCAGCAGCGCGGTGGCGAAGGCGACGATAAATCTCTCCTCTAGGGTTTTGGTGGACGACCACCAAGGAGAGGGAGAGAGAGAGAGTTGACGTGTGAAAGAAATGACAGAGAGAGAGAGAGAGAGATGTGCTCCAAAATTGCATATCCTTAGAGAGCATGGTATGCCTCTCTATTTATAGGGTTTTAGGATCCATAGATCTCAATCCATGGGATACAAAAATCAATGGATGAGACTGATTTATGTTTAATCCAATGGTCAAGATTGTTGTTGGTAAAAATCAATAATTAATCAATCTAATTTAAATCAAATATATTTGACATGTCAAATATAATTCAATCCTAAATTAGATCGAGCAATTAAGGAGAGATTAGCATGGAGATCAATCCCCAGAAGGAATGGTGGGGATGGCCACCACATTCCTTGTGGGAATTGGTGGTCGTCCACCATGTCCCCATGGTGGAGGCAATCTCATGCAATCTCATGAGATTGCATATCTCCATGAATTTCTCCCATAATTTCCAACAACTTTTGTTGTGATTTATTCTTCAAAAATAATTCATAATTAATTTTGAGAATATTGCAATCTTACCATTGGAAATTTGTGAATCACATTCACAACCCAAAACAAAATATAATTTACATTTTCAATTAACTACACAATGTGTATCCAATACACATTAACAATTAATCAACAAATATAAATTATAATTAGCTCTCTCTAATACATTATAAATCACATTTATAATATATTATGAATATTGGATATTGCTATCCATATTATTCTTATCCATAGTAATTAAATCACATTTAATTATATTGGATAATTTCCACACACATCAAGATGATTAAATCATATTTAATCATCAATTCTTCAATGCTTAGATATATGGAATTATTCTTGAACCCTTTCAAAAATAATGCGATTTCTTCGCAGATACTTGGAGATAAGGACTGGGCGATTGTATTATTCCACGTATAGTGACTTGGATGTTGAGATCTCATCTCAAATCCAGATCTTATGGACCTCCCACAGATGCTTGATCAAATCAAGACCGTAGATCTAATCTTCGCATTGCATCTGAATCTTATTTAGATCAATGTCCAATACATGGACTAAGATTAGGTCACTTCTCTATTGAGAGGAGTCACTAAAATCCAAACCTATTTCATCACTCCCTCGGAATGGAAGCGTCATGGTTATACAATCGTTTATGATCACATCACCCTCAGGTATTCCCAATACCTGTACATCCTGCATACTAGAAGACCTATGATCGTCCTGAAGATATAAATCACTTTTATACCGTCTTCTTCAGGGTTCGATCACCAAGTTTCTCAATCTTGGTCATTGGGAATTGGTATAGATCATATGCTTTTCCCAAAGCATATATCTTACCTTCAAATTCATGTCATGCTTCCAAAGCATGACGACCATGCATGGAATTTGATCAGTCCCAATATCTCTTGAGTGAGCTCATGTCTCCCGGTTCACAAGTGAACCTATATGATCCCTTTGAGAGATCGTATTACTCATATGTCCTTACATGCACACCAGATCGCCGGTGTATAGACCTTGGCTAGGTCATCAACCTATTGGTATGCCAAATGTACACACTCAGATATATAGCAACACATCTGTCTTTGGTCAGAGGATGCATGCCTATGTTGTGATAGCATTCAACATAAGTCTTTGGTTATCTCGATCTCGTCAAGTCAACCCATTGACTCAACTAATCTGACACCTCCGAATCACTATTCCCATGCAGAGGACATGCATCAAGAGGTCGGTCAGATATCAGCCATATGAGAAAGGATTTCCATCTCCTACTCAGACTGGAGATCATCACTTAACAATCATTTGATGATGCTTGATGAGTCCTCTATCTAACTCCTTAGATATTCATCCAAGCATCAACCTCTATGATTCAATCAATGAATCAACAGGTGTATGATCATCAAGTTGGCCATGGTACATAACCCATATTGTACAGAGGGACCCTATAGTGCATTCATTCATTTAATCTTAGAAAGGGAGTGAAAATAATCAATAACTTTTATTGATAAATCATTTATTACAATAACATTTATTGTAGGAATGGTTCCCCTTGGGCTCACACTGCTAACAATTACAACATCTTTGAACAAGGAGAAGCATCAAAGCTGAGCTTTTGCTGCGCTTGAGAGCAACGACTCGTTGTAGTAATGTTGAGCTGAGATCCACACTTGTAGTACTACAATCAGAAAGAATAGGCAAGCAACTATGATATAATCTTGTGTGTGTCATCTTTAAAATCACGTAGAAATAAAGAACTAACATAACCATGCAAAATCAGAAATATAGAGGACTTTTTGCATGTTGAGGGAGTGCATATGCTGTGCGTTATGTTATCCTAGATTGGCTTTGATCTTCGAAGCTCAGGAGATAGTGAATAAGTCCTTTATGTCTTCAATTCTAGAGAATTGAGCAAGAACAAACTAATATACAAGAGGGGTGTTTTTCTCCATTCCCACTCATACTATCATCACCATCTCTTGTATAGCATGCTCCAATGATTTTTATAAATATATAGCAAGTTTCTTGATTTTAAAGTAGGAGGTTGAGCCTGGTATTTATATATAGCGCGTGTATTGTGAACACACTATTTTTGTTATAGAAGATATTAGAACATGTTGTATATATAATAAGGTATGAACATGTTAGTAGATTAAATTTGTCATTTGTTTAGATTAGGAGTCTTGATCATGCTATATATTTATAGCATGTGTCTAAACTTAAACAAATTTGTCATTTGTTTAGATTAGGAGTCTTGATTATATGTTTAGAATATTTATAACATGTGTCTATATTTATAGTAGATTAAATCTATCATTTGTTTAGATCAGGAGTCTTGATCATGCTGTATTTTTAGCAAATGATTTGAACTTGCTATATTATATTTATAGCATGAGGTTTGAATATGCTATATATTTATATTAAGGGCTTGAACCTGCTATATATTTGTTCACGCTATTTTATCATATCCTACTACATATTTATAGCCCAATTATTTTCTCACTTTAATGTACTATTTTCTTCCAGAGAAGGAGAAAGTTGAGGGGGGCATTATTAGAAAGTGACGAGGCAATTAAGTAAGATGTTCATATAATTTATAGCTGGTGATATGACATGTTAGGAACATGTTCATGTCCACATGACCAAGGTTTTAAAAACCAAAACAAACATCAAATTGATCGTTAACGATTTTGGATTTTCATAATTGGATAAATGCAATCAGAAGATTAAATCGGTGATGACATCTACATTTCATGAAATTTGAGAAAAAAATCAAAATCGTTACAGGTCAATCTGACTTTAACTTGTATTTCATATAAATAAATATAAATTATGATACACCATATATTTAAATGTTCAACTGGGCCAATCGATCCAACGAGTTTTTGACTGGTTTGTATTTTCTAAAAATCAGTTGATTGGATCTTTTTTCCTCTAGTTATTGGTTTAACCGGTTGGTTCAATTAAATTTGTAAAACTCTACACATGACTACCACATTCATAAGATTAAGTATATTTTTGGATATATTATTAAGTATGTATGTATATATATCATTTGCCTTTTCAATATAAACAATAATTTTACCCCCGAAAGATAATTTATAAGATTTTATATAAGATAAGAATAAAAATGGTGAATTTTTGAGATGTCACTCTCCATTCTAGAGGTTTCCTCCCCACCCCTCTCCCCTTCTTAAACCCCACATTTTCCTCTCTTCTCGACTGTTCCTCCCACTCTTCTTCCCCTCACCCTATCCACAACCCGTCACCACCTCTCCTCTCACCCTTTCAATGGCTCCAGTCATCAGCAGAACCCTTCCCACCTCTTCAGCTCTCTTTCTCCAGTTGGGTTCCAACCCTTTTGCCTCCTCCACCACCACAAGGCGTCTGCCCTCTCTCAGGAGTTCTCTCTTTCCGCAGCCCGTCCTGCATAGGAAGGGGCTCGCTGCTTCGTGCCTAAGATGGAGACTGGAGGAGAAGAAACGCGGTCCGGCGAGCCTGAGGTGCGAGGCGGCCACCGCCGAGGAGGCGGTGGCCGAGGAGGCCTCTGGTGAGAAGTTCGAGTACCAGGCCGAGGTGGGTCTTCGTTTTTTGTGGTTTTGTTTTCAGGTACTATGCAATTGGAGTTCTTGTGTTGGGGTTTGTGGGTTTTGGAGATAAAGTTGTGATTTTTTGTGATTCTTGAGGTGTGTCACAGTTAATTTTGGATCTTTGTCTTGATTGGGGTTAATTCTGTATTAAGTGAGTTCTACTTTCTGCCAGTGAGCACAATTTTCTTGCTTTTTAGTGACGAATGAACCTCAGGTTTATATTTGATGCTTTTCCTGTAGTCTTATAATGTTTAAGGCAGCTCCTAAAGGTATAGATGATGGGAAATTCCAAACAACTTTTACTACTGGAAGCTTTTGGAAGAAGTGATTATGATTGCATCTGTTTCTTTTACAACAATCCCTTGTTTTGTGTAAGAGAATTGCAGTTATCATGGAATTCAGAGATGGAGAAGTGAAGGATGTTTTGTTATTTTAAAGTAACCTTAGAAGATCACGATGATAAGGATCCTACGTTGGCCAGTTGTATAAAAACTCTTTGGAATAATGCTTGTGAAAGATGCATCTTTATGTTACCTAAAATACACTTGCAAAGGTGGGAATCCCATCCATCTTTTATATCAGGGGTGTGGTGGACATGTTTATTGTTATTGGTTGAGGGGCTTTGTCAGTTCGTACATAGCACGATAAGGTCGTAAATAGTGCTCCCCAGAATTCACTTGTTTTCTCTTTTTACCTGTGTATGGAACAATGCCTTTGAAGCTGTCCTATTTGGTTCCATTTTATATTGATAACTTTTTCTAATTAAACACAGGTGAACCGCCTGATGGACTTGATAGTGCACAGTCTATATAGTCACAAGGAAGTGTTTCTTCGTGAACTTGTGAGGTAGGTTTTTAAAAACCCTACAGTCAATTACTTTGTAGCTAATCTTTTTCTTTCATAAAGTTTGGATGATTACCATATTAGCATTGAGTATCTTCTCTTTTATCATTACTTTCCGACAATTGAGTATTTGGCATTCATTTAAGTGAAGACTTGTGCATTTGATATATAATACCTTGATGTGACATAACCTAGTTATGATTAACACCATTACCATGTAATCTGTCTTATTCAAGGCCCTAAATGTCGGTTTTGGTCACCATTTTGGTATCGACCAAAACAGAATTTCGATGGAATTTCGGTAGAATTTCGACCGGAATTTCGGTCATTTCGGTCATTTTTTGTACTAGGACCCCCATATTTCGGTCATTTCGTTCGAATTTCGATCTCGACTGGATATCGATATTCGAAAGAAATTCGACCGAATTTCGCTGAAATTTGAGGCCATGGTCTTATTCTATTACCTTTTCTTTGATTATTTTGAGCAGATATCTAGGAAAATAATTTAACATAGAAACTGGTAAAATTGATTGACATGGAATAATCTAGTAATGGATTTGGATTAAGGGTATACTATTGTTATTTCTAGAGTACATGTGGATGCCATTGGCAACTTTTTTTCTAAATATTGAACAGTTGTCTGGACAGTATTTAACATTTATGCCTTTGTCTGGTACTATGAACCACCCTCTACTTTTCTTAATCTGTTTCCTCTACTGGTTTACAATGGATTTTTTGCTATCTCCTTTTCTCTCCTTTTTGCAATAAACTTCAACATTAATGATAATAATTCTGGTTTCAGTAATGCAAGTGATGCATTGGATAAGTTGCGATTCTTGAGCGTCACTGATTCTTCTCTTCTTGGTGATTCCGGTGAGCTGGAGATTCGTATCAAACCTGATCCTGATAATGGTGTTATCACCATCACGTATGTATTAGCTGCTTTCTGTTTTCTTCCTCTGTTGTATATTCTTGATCATTAATTCAAAGTAAAATGTTAACAGGGATACTGGTATCGGGATGACCCGAGAAGAACTGATTGACTGCCTTGGAACCATTGCACAGAGTGGAACATCAAAGTTCTTAAAGGCTCTTAAGGTCCAATTTTTTCTTTTGGTCATTTGGATCCATCTCATTGTCATAATTTTCTTCTTATATACATGAAAATGCGTGCATGTTCTTCTTTTTATGCCTTACCTGCACTTTTTTTGTACTTAGGAAAATAAGGATGTTGGAGCAGACAATGGCCTTATTGGCCAATTTGGAGTTGGTTTCTATTCCGCATTCCTTGTGGCAGATAAAGTACTAGTCATTTTGTCTAATGTCTTTAGATGTTTCCTAAGTTTTGATTGAATGGTTGCCCTTGCAGTGTTTATATTTTCACATGATTGTTCTATAGTCATAATCTGTTTGTCTCCAGGTGGTTGTGTCCACAAAGAGTCCAAAATCAGACAAGCAATATGTCTGGGAAGGTGTGGCCGACAGTAGCTCCTATGTGATAAGAGAAGAGAGTGATCCTGAGAAACTTATACCTCGCGGAACACAAATTACTCTCTACCTAAAAGTAAGAAGATTGCCTATGCTTTCTCTACAACGAGTTTGTGAAGTTGTATTGGTCTAAGTAGTTTTCCTGCTTATGTAGGATGACGATAAGTTTGAGTTTGCGGAGCCAACGAAGATTCAGAATCTTGTTAAGAATTACTCACAATTTGTGTCCTTTCCTATATACACTTGGCAAGAGAAGACGAGGACCGTAGAGGTCTGTATGCATACTTCCTTGATACTTATATCTTGACACCGCTTGGTGGATTGTCGCTTAGTTGATTCAATTGTCAGCACGTAATGTTTTTTTCACCTGCTCGCTTGACAGGTGGAAGAGGAGGAACCCCCGAAAGAAGGTGAAGACGAAAAGACTGAGGTAATTGATATGTTGTAATGATATTAATTGTTGGGGTTTTCTCCCACTACATCGAACTTATCTTTCTGGTCTGCAGGGTGAAACCGAGAAGAAAAAGAAGACTACTACTGAGAAATACTGGGATTGGCTGTTGGCAAATGAAACCAAACCTATTTGGGTACTTACAATAAATTTATATTTCTTGAGGTTGACAGATTCCTCCCACACCCCAGTTTATAGTGAGATGCCTATTAAATAATATCTCTAACCCACTTTTGGTTCAATGGATGTGGAATACCTTCTGCATTGCATTAGTGAAATTAATATATTGGATTTGATTTCACTTGTTTAACAGATGCGCAACTCCAAGGAGGTTGAGAAGGAGGAATACAATGAGTTCTACAAGAAGACATTTAATGAGTTCTTGGATCCTCTTGCACATACTCATTTTACAACAGAGGTATGCATTACCCATTGTGGTTTTTGTTTTGGCCAGCTGGATATTGATGGACTTCGATTGTAAACTACAGGGGGAGGTTGAATTCAGAAGCGTTCTTTACATTCCAGGAATGGCACCTCTTAACAATGAAGACATCATTAACCCCAAAACTAAAAATATCCGGTTGTATGTGAAACGTGTGTTCATTTCTGATGATTTTGATGGGGAGTTGGTAGGTTCATTTCTAAATCTTTTCCTGCTTCTCTATTTGAAAATAAACTTTTGATTGCCATATTGTCACTATTCCTTGTTGGCCTAAAGAAATTTTCATTGGCAACGGCAGTTCCCTCGGTACTTGAGCTTTGTAAAGGGTGTGGTAGATTCAAATGATCTCCCTCTCAATGTCTCCCGTGAGATTCTTCAAGAAAGTCGAATTGTAAGCTCGTAGTTTTCCTTCTCCTGACAATCATGATTTTAGTTATTAGATATTGGGATATGGTATAATGGCTGTTTCACTTGCATAACAGGTAAGAATCATGAGAAAGAGGCTTGTAAGGAAAACATTTGACATGATTCAGGACATCTCTGAGAGTGAAGACAAAGAGGTATTATTAAGGTGGACTTTAGTCTGCATCTTGGTACGAATCGTCAAATTGAAAACTTTGCATTATATTTTGCAGGATTACAAAAAGTTCTGGGAGAATTTCGGGAAGCTTATCAAACTTGGATGCATTGAAGACTCTGGAAATCACAAGCGTCTTGCACCCTTACTGCGATTTTACTCTTCTAAAAGTGAGGAAAGTATGATAAGTTTGGATACCTATGTAGAGAACATGCCTGAGAGCCAAAAAGGAATCTACTACTTGGCTACTGACAGCCTGAAAAGTGCAAAATCTGCACCATTTGTGGAGAAATTAATTCAAAAGGACATTGAGGTATTCTTCGAATGTTTTGGCGTTTGGAAATAACTTTCCCTCATCTTACGTACTCTAAATGATGTTCTTTACTTGTTTTCCTGTTGGCATTCATCTCTCGTGTAGGTTCTATATTTGGTTGAACCAATTGATGAGGTAGCCATCCAAAATCTACAAACATACAAAGAAAAGAAGTTTGTTGATATTAGCAAAGAAGATCTGGAGTTAGGTAAGCATTACACCCTTTGCACAAATGCTATATACTTTTTGGGCAAATTACAAAAAAAAGCGCCAACTATGATTCCCTATTACATGCCTCATTTTTGCATCAAAAACTTACCCGCCTCATTTTTCGAATGAGCAAAGAGGGTACTAAACCTTCGACTTTAAGGTTTGTTGTTGACATAAAAGGGCCAAAGAAGCTTACAGTTATTTAAGACAAAAAAAGTAAAACCGCACCCCTCATTGTTACATTTGAAAAATGAGGATTGTATCTGGGATTTTGATGCATAGTTAGGAACTTTTTCGTAATTTACACTATTTTTTAAAGGTGCATGGTTAAAACATCCAAGTCGTGGTCACCTGTATATAAGTTTTGAAAATGATATTCTTTTACTACATTGATGGCAATCAGGTGATGAGGATGAAGTGAAAGATCGAGAAGACAAACAAGAATACAATCTTCTCTGTGACTGGATTAAGCAGCAACTTGGTGAGAAGGTTGCAAAGGTGCAAGTCTCTAAAAGACTCAGCTCCTCACCTTGTGTGCTGGTGTCAGGAAAATTCGGTTGGTCTGCTAATATGGAGAGGTGCGATGCCGTCACCGTTAGACATTTCACTTATCACTTCTTTACATCTCAAATAGTGGCTGGAGACGGAATTCAATTCTAACTTGACTGTCCCTTCATAGACTCATGAAAGCACAGACACTTGGTGATACGTCCAGCTTGGAGTTCATGAGAGGGCGGAGAATCTTAGAAATCAATCCAGACCATGCTATTATCAAGGATCTAAGTGTAAGATTTTAGTGGGGCTTGTGTTCTTGAGATGTACATATAGTTAGATGCACAGTATAATAAATTTAATCCCATTTATAATTAGTTACTTTTTTAGAATTTCAATTGCAATTGTGGTACCTTTTTTGTTATATTTCTTTTACTATGCTCTAATGTTTGAGTGTTTTCTCTTTTCAGGCTGCTTGCAAAAACGATCCAAATAGCAAAGAGGCTTCAAGGGCTGTTGATTTGTTGTACGATACAGCCTTGATTTCAAGTGGATATACTGTAAGTCAATTGGAAATTTTTACTCGTTATACCGCCTTCAGGTCAAGTTGGTTAAGCACTACCAAATCATCCTTTTGTCACTGTTACTAAAAATTGCTCTCATATTCACAGCTCATTCGGCTTTAGTTTTGGTAATGATGTGAACCCAGTCGCAGAGCCAGAAATCGGGGAGCTTATATGTTACAGAAAAATGAAAATGTTGTGAAGGGAGAAACCTTGAGGTCAATGTAAATAATCTTAAGAAAAACTGAAAATCATTGGGGACTGCTCCCTACCTGCATCCTGGCTTTGCTACTGATGTGATCGATGCCCCTAGAGGACCTTGTAGAGTTTTAGAAGTTGCCAGCAAGAAAGCCTGCTGTATAGGAGGGTAATCTGCTATTGATGGAATCCCATCGTAGATATTTATTGATGGCTCAGTATAGGAGGGTAGTCTGCTGTTGATGGAATCCCATCCGTAGATATTTATTGATGGCTCAGTAGATATACCATAAATCACTATCCCTTAGTTGATGTTATGATCTCTCTCCTTCCCTTGCTGTAGTCATTTCGTAGAATAAATAGATGGGATGCATGAACCATGCTTGACCAGTTTCTTTGTTGGAACACTCATCAGATCAGTAGTTGGCCAGGGTTGTCTGATGTAATGGATTTATTATTTCACATTTTTATACTTTGGTCGGTTTTATTGGGGAACTACTAACCTCTAGCAGTCGTGTTTTCACTTTTCTCGCTGAGACCTTGAACAGGATGGACATATCTATATTTGCTTTTATAATATTGTGGTCCCCATGTTCTGGTTTGATTACCCAAGTAGTACACCCACTAGAGAACAACTTTAATAAGCAACTTCAACCTTCATGTTCTGGATGCTGATTGAACCCCTTCAATGGTCTCCTACCAACCAAAGGACCATGGTTCTCTTGGGGCAGGCATCTGTGCATGCTTCCCCCTCTTGATAAAGCCTTCTCCCACTATAAGTAAGGTCGGCTACATGAATTCTTGCTCAAATTCATGTTGAAATATTCGACTACTTTTTAGGTTGGCTGTCAACTACCTAACACAACCCCCATAAGGAAGGATCTAAACTCCGGTCTTTTGGGTGGTAGGCATGCTGCACTACCACCAGACCATTTAAGTGCTTCCCCTCTTGTTTAAAAAAAATTCTGGATGCTGATCGCCTAACCTGTATGTAGAGAGGATTTCAGAAAGTCGAATCTTGTCTATAAGTGTCGATACATGCTGATTTGTGCCCTTTCTCTAGAAAAAACTTCAGAATTTATCAATAAAAAGAGCAATTAGGCAACATGAAGGGAATAAGGAACGATAGGTTGTCTGTCACAACTGCCAATCTTCCCTACTGAGGATGGCCCTTGTACTACGACCTCAAAGAAAGCAGATAAGCAGAGGGCTTACGCTTTAGCGTATCCTCTATGCCACCGTGGAGGTCCTGCTCTAGCATCTGAAAATAACTTCATTGCAGAAGTCCACTCCTGCACCAATGGGCTCTATCCCACTATAGACCATGAAGCGTCATTCGTATCCTAGAGGTCCTGATTCTCTTGAATCCTCGAGATGCCCTCACTTTTCCGCTTACACATTTCATTTTACTCAACTTGCAGTAGCCATACTAAAGAAATGTCTTTTTAGAGTATCAAAGCATTTTTTTCCCACTTTCTCTGGTGGTATGAAAATGGAAAAGTAGGAAACAAGCAGTGTTGATGTTAATGATTTCGGTGACCAGGCAACTTCCATTCTTTCCAGAAACATCCAAAAGCTCCCTCACACAGGTCACCTTGAGTTTAGACCACAAAGAAAACTAATATCATCAGCTTAGTATGGGACTGAAATTGAGGTTGTTGAATTCAGTACAGTGAGTAAGAGATGTGCAGTTGTCATGCTATTCCCCTTGCGAGGTTGACTTCGCCCGATGTTCTCTTGAGGTTAACTTCTAAGGAATGTTTTGCCGACACCCTACTCACACATTTCCTTTCCCTTTACTTAAGAATATTGTTGCTTCTCCATGATTCTAGGCTTGAAGTAAGCACTGTCTTGATGCAATTTCACCTTCAGATCATCGTCCTTGCTAATCCACATCTATCTCTTTGAACCTGTCGGAGATCTCGTGGAGAAAGGAGCTTCTAAAAGTTTGATTAAGGCAATCAGAAGACCATTGCCTTGAATCAGCCGGTATTTCTGCCAACGGATAATGAGGAGTATCGCCTCTCCTTTGTCTGTTGCACTCATTGTCATTACACTGATCCTATGCGACTTCATGGAACTCTGGTTTTATGTGTAAATCCTAAGGCAGATGATTAAGGAGAAGCTGATATTTCTATATATAGTATATACTAGATGAAATTTACCATACTATTGGACCCTCACTTTGCAAGGATGATTTAGGGAGTGTTTGTCTTGTAAAAGTAGTACGAATCTAATATTTCTTGATTTAGCGTTATTATAACCTGGCATTTTTTACAACAAGTTACATGTCAAAGCAAAGCTTCAGTATAACTGGGTTGTGTAGATTGTTATTAGCATCTATGAAGAAAGTTTCTGAAAGGTTCTCTCTTAAATAAACTAGATTTTCAACCGTGACTTGTTGAAATATTCTTGTTACTTGAACCCCTCTTGGGGAAAAAGATGTGCTAAATTGGGCATCTACAACTAAAATGGACTTGGCTATGTCATCGCTAATAAACTGCAAATGAAACTATCTGTGTGCTGAGCTGATTTCTTGATCATGTGACAGCCCGACAGCCCTGCGGAGTTGGGAGGCAAGATTTACGAGATGATGGCGATTGCTCTTGGTGGGAGATGGGGAAGGTCTGAGCCTGATGGTGCTGATTCAGAGTCAAATCCTGAGCCAGAGTCAGAGCCAGCACCAGCTGAAACTGCTGAGGCCGAGGTGGTTGAACCATCAGAAATTC
Source organism: Ottelia alismoides (assembly GCA_037367405.1). Lineage (NCBI taxonomy): Eukaryota > Viridiplantae > Streptophyta > Magnoliopsida > Alismatales > Hydrocharitaceae > Ottelia > Ottelia alismoides. Next base: position 202,170 of record JAZKJV010011230.1, read on the forward strand.
TTGCGGAGGACGACCCTTGGAAGGTGTGATTACGCTACTCTGCCAGATAATTGTTAGGTAGAAGCTGTCTGTTCTTGGCAATTTTGAAGTAGGTAGGTCTATCAAATGAGGGAGTTGTGCTGTCCATGGACATTCCATGGATCATATGTTTGATCTTTTTAGGAGCAGTAGGACCATAAAATAATTTGAGCAATGATATATATGTTGTTGGAAATGGAAGATATTCATTATTATTAAGGATTCATAGGTATTGATTATATTGATGCAAATGGCAATCCAACATGTCGGCAGGAAACCGCTATTTTGAGTATGTAATTCAAGTTTCAACTGCCTCCCTGTGATGTTGGCTGGATCTAGGGTTTTACCAGGTCTCCCATATTCTTTTTTATTTTAACTAAAAAATATGTTTCCTGCAAATATTGTTGAATTATATACTGCGGACAATATTTCTACCCGATCGCATCTGATGCTCCTATTGTTTGTAAATTAGCTAAACATACCAATGATATCTTCTTGACAATACGAGTGCTGTTTTTTAGGTGAAAATTACGGTTAGGGCGAAGATATATGGGAGAGGTCAAATGCCAATCGAAATAAAAAAACTCTTATAATTATATTTCTTACTTATTATACTATATATTAGAAGTTGGATCGAATCCTCACGTACCCATTGTAATCTTGCTGTATAATTTTTATATAAAATAAAGCAAACTCTTTTTTCTACTTTCAATTTTAAATTTGAATAATTGGAAGCGGGATCGAATCCGTCTCACACCCATTTTATTAATTGGAATTTTAATTTATCTATATAAATGAAAAGTTCTCTTTTTTTACTTCCATTTTTAATTTGCATTATTAAAAGAGAAATTGCAATTTAATGAATGATTTTTAGCAGGATTTAAATCACTATATTTAATTTATGAATCTGATCATAATCCAAAATACGCATGAATTATATTGTTAGTCTTCCTTTTTTTGATAAATATATATTGTTGATTTTCTATTCAATGTCAATAATTGCATTCTTCTTCGAATTTCGTGCACTCAAATCTAATTGATTTATAATTTGGATCTTGCATGTTATAAACATGAGATCGAGTTTGCATTAGAATAAAATTAGTTTATGAAACTTAATGATTTTGGTTGACGTGGACATATAATTTGAATCTTGCATGTTATAAACACAGGTGAAATTAGTTTATTCATTGCTATTTTTAAACTTTTAATTAATTGTCATTAAATTTTAAACTAAAAAATAGCGACGATTAGTTGAAATTTGAAAATAGCAACGGATAAGCGTCGCTATATGGATCGTTGTTAATGATATAACGACAGATATGATATTCGTTGTTAATTTTGAGTACGAAAACTCATTTCACAAGGAATATTATTGTCATTGTATATTTACCAACAGAAAATTTAGTGATGGATTTTGAAAAAAAGCATCACTATAGCTCAATTTTATTGTAGTGGGTTAGGAGATTGACAATTATTCATTAAACTTTTCACTGAAATTGAAATGAATTATTCTTAGTTTTGCAAAGAAAAAAACTGATAGCATATGTTATATATTTTATTTTTAATGATATGGAAATAAATACAAATTCCTTTGTGAAATTGAATAATCAAATATTAATTTATAATGAATAATATTCACTGAATTAATATTCATTGAAATGAATAAAAAATATTTTATCATATTTTGTAATGAATAATATAAATAATTATTGACATATTTTTTCAATATTTTATTTATAATAATAAATTTTATTCATTGCAAAATTACCTGTTATTCCAACAATTTCCATCAATGTCATGTTTGTTAGTAAAGGTTAATATATTGACAATCATCTATTGATATTTTAATCAAAATCTAAATCTTAATTCGGTAACAACTAAAAACCCATGGATAATCATTGTTATATATTTCTTTGGTAATAATATAAAAATAAATACAATTTTATTTATGAATTTGAAGAATTGAATATATGTTTATAACAAGAGTTCAATGGGGATGCCCCTTCGGGGAGCTAACTTGGCTCCCCCCGCGCAATTTCATCCGTTTTTTTTGAAAATTTCTTCCATGAAATTTCATCACTATATCCATCTATTATGTCATTAAAATTTCGTGCGAAACAACGACTCTTACGGCCTCCATCCAGACAGTCATTTGTTAACGTTAAAAAGATTTGCTAAAAACGACCCCATCTGGATGGAGGCCGTAGGAGTCTCTGTTTCACACAAAATTTTAATGACATAATATAGAGATATATTGATGAAAATCCACGGAAGAAATTTCAAAAAAAATAATAAAAAAAGCAGGTGAAATGGGGCGAGGGGAGCTAAGTTAGCTCCCCATGGGGGCAGTCCCATTTACCTTTATAACAAATACTTTTCGTTAAAAGAATAAAAATTATTACCATGAATAATATATTATTTTGTCATATCTTATTCTAACTGATAATTTGAATCACAGTTGTCATATCTTTCAATGCTTTATTTATTGGGATTTTATAACTTGTGCCCCTCCGAGATATCGCAATATCAATTATGCCCCTATCTTTTTGGTAATATCAATTGTGCCCCTCACTTCTTTCTCCGTCATCAGTTGTGCCCTTCCGTCAGATTGACCGTCAAAAAATTAAAATAACCATGGTTTATTCAAACCATGGTATGGTTAAGAGGGGTATTATGGTCAGAATAAAATTATGATCAGAATAAAACAGTTTGAAAAACTTCTGAGGGCTCAGATGTAATTTCCCCTCAAATTAAGGCCTCAGGGATCTTCTTTGCAATATGTAAAACGTCCAGGAGCAGAGTTATATTTCTCCAATTTTTTATTATATTCTCTAGGGATTTCTTCTTCGTTCAAGCCAAAACAGGGCGGGCACGCTAGGTGCGCCGCCGCACACGCCCCCACCGCATATCCCACGCCGGGATCCCCTTCGTCCTGATCCACGCCCCTGCCCCTTCGTCCTGATCCACGCCCCCGCCCCAACGTCGTACGTGTCCATCGTGCTCGCGTATGCGTCCAGCCTCCCCCCGCCGACCTTCAGCCCGCCGATCACGTACAGCACTCCGCCTGCGCCCGCCGCCACACACCCGTGCCTCCTTCGCGGCGCCACCGCCACGATCCTCCACGCGTTGGTGGTCGGATCGTACTCCTCGACCTCGGCAGCGGAGCCGCAGCGACGTAGACACGACCGCTGACGGCAGCGACGGCGAAGCGCTTCCTGGGGAGGATGGGAGGTGGGAGGGGGGAGACGGAGTTGGGGAGGAGGTGGCGGAAGGAGGGGCTGGGGCTCGGGAGGAGGTGCGGGAGATGGCTGGGGAGGAGGAGCCGAGCAAGGGGAGGTGGCAGGAGGTCGTGGGAGTGAGGGCGGGGAGCTCGGGGCTGACGGAGGAGCTGGGGTGGCGGAGGGAGGTTGGGGCGAAGAGAGGCGAGGGCAGGGGGGCCGCAGGGGATGGGGGGAGGTCGGGGCGGCCTGGAGGCTGGGGCGGAGGGGCGGGGGGAAGGGGGCGGCGCCGGGGAGGGGAGGTGAGGATGGAGGGGCCACAGGGGATAGGGGGCGGTCGGGGCGGCCTGGAGGCTGGGGCGACAGGGGGCAGCGCCGGGGAGGGGAGGGGAGCTCGGGGCGGAGCTGGGCGGCACAGGGCAGGGGCGGGGGCGGAGAGGGAGGAGGAGGAGGTTGGAGGAGGGGGAAGAGGATGGGGGAAGAGGAGGAAGAAGAAGAGGATGGGGAAGAAGGTGTAAAATGATCATGAAACCTTATTTTAAAAATTAATACCGCTTATGTCCTCAAAGTTAACGTCCGTTTGCACTGTGGATGGACGTTCACTAACCCGAGGGGCACACGTGATAAAATAGCAAGAAGTGAGGGGCACAACTGATATTACCAAAAAGATAGGGGCATAACTGATATTGCGATATCTCGGAGGGGCACAAGTGATAAAATCCCTTATTTATTTATAATGAATATCTTCATATATATTAAGCATCGTGTTGTGGACAATGTACCAGTCGACCAAGAATAGTGCCTACAAAATGTACTTTTATGTTTGGTCCTTACGATATTACATGCCACTAATGATACAACGACACCAACGACTTCAATAGGTTAGATGTTTTATCTACGTCTGAATGTAAAAATTTGTGTTTCAATGTGATTCAATTGATTTAAAATTTTTGAATGAATGGGTGTTATCGATATATCTATATATACAACTAAACATGTATGATTTTTTATTTTGATGGATAATGATGTAGGTTTTTTTATGTTTTTTAATAAATACGAGTACCATTTTTATTTTTTGAAATATATATGAATATGATTGCATGATATCTATATTATTGAACATATGTAATTGTATAGGCATATGTCGTCTATAAATATATTTCTAAGTATAAGCCAAGGATGTACTTAGGGATGTAATAATCGATATATTCATAGCTGTCTATGGAGGGGCTTAGCTAAGAATTTTCTATTGGAAGGGCCATAAAGAGAGAATTATTATTGTATGATTATCCACAGGCTAATTTTGTTACAACAATAATGGATATTTGTGCAATATTTAACAATCAAAGATAACTATGTAGATTGTAAATTAAAAAATATTATACAATGATAAATATTTACATAAAAATCGATGTATTACAATAATATATGAGTTTATGTCAGCATCAAAATCGTGGACAATTGCATTTTTAAGAGACGATTTTTTCCTTTCAGATACACGATACCTCTCATTCATAAAATCATTCAAATAAAAACCGTATAATGTGTTTTCTATATTTTATGATTATGCTGTAATATTTAGTAAATGATAAATATTTTACAATTACTCTATGTAGTTAATAAATTCTATTCTATGTGGAAAGAGGATAAGATGTTGCTTTTATGATCATGGATCGATTCAATTAGCAATTATACCATTCCTTTCTTGCAAATGTAGTAGCTTTATTTGAAATTATGACATTAGTAAAATATGTTGTAAGAGGTGGACTAAAGGTTGAGAATGGAGAAAACAATAAATAATTTTATGGATTTTATCTTATCCATTTATGGTCCTAATATTTAATGGTTTCCTCATAAAATTTAAATGAGAGTAATTTGTAAAATAATAAAAGGCCTCCTAATATTTTAAGATAAATATTAACGTTACTCACAATTACTATAAAATGAAGAAGGATATATAAATGATATTGAATTTTTGAGGATGTCAACTAAAAATTATATGAATCCTGCGATAGTCCACCAGTTTCATGCTATATTGATAAAAAAACTTTTGTGAACCACAATAATTTGATAATTATGTACTTTGTTTAAGTGTAAATATAATAAAACCATGAACAACTCAAAAATGCATCAATTGACATCGCACCCTTTTATATGTCTTGCATAAATGGAGTAAATGGAGAAGGAACTATGAGATCTAGACAAGTTAATTCGTGGAAGTGTTTCGACGGAGATCTTGTTTCAATTTGGAAGTGTTGAGGGAATCCTATCTTTTTGAATCATTAAGATTTTTTATTATTGTAAATCGTGATGTTGAACCCATGTTCGTATATAATTTCAACTTCCAAAGATTATACGACACTATAACAAAATTGACCTAAAGTAACACATATTTTGAATATTTATTATCGTATCTTCCAATCTTAAATATATATCAATGAGTATTATTTGTTATAGGATTAACTTTTCTTATTCAATTTGCAATGAATGTCATATTCTTAGCTAGAAGTTCATACAATAACGATTTATCCATTGACTTATTCATTGAAATTTTTATAAATTGATGCTAAATTTAATAATGGTTAGAAGAAAAATTCAATAGATAATATTTTAATATAATTCATTGCAAGGAATATAGTAACGAATTGGATATTCGTTGTAATTTTAAAGAATGATGTAATGGATAATATACGTTATTATATATTTAACTATAGATAATATCTCGATGAATAAAAAGTATTCATTCCCTTAGGTCAAATTTTGTTGTAGTGAGGGTGAAAGTTGCATCATTAAAGATTTAAGATGGAATTTAAAAAATAAATAATGCAAAGGGGCAAGTGACCTTTACTCCGTTAATATGAGAAACAATACAAAAAATTTGACAACATGATTGGGGGTCATAAATACAAATAAAGTGGAATTTGGGATACGAGATTGGGAGCATGGTCCTAAATGCTGATTTCGATCACCATTTCGATGATTGATCGAAATGAAATTTCGATCAGGATTTGTACTACTTACCCCATATTATTGAAATTTATATCATTTCGATCAAATTTTGTTGACATATCAAAATCAAAATTAAATCAATCATCGAATTTCTATAAAATCTGAAGTTATAATTGGAGAACCACATACATACTAGTTTTATTTTTGGGAGGGGAGGGCCATGGCCCCTACCTGCTCCCTCCCTCCGCCCATGTGTCTATGGCCGTAATCCGTTTTCTATGAAGTTAGAATATATATTTTTATTTTCATAGATAAATATGCATGTTTCTTTTGAAGATACATATATCGATATTGATATCGTTTTTATTTTTTGGCATATGTGTTAGGATTAGAGTCAACATAGGATTAAGAATCCTAATGGGATTGGACTACTAATCCTAATAGTAGTTGAGTTGTATCATATTTATAGTTTTATTGGGAATAGGATTATGGGGTTGCATTTGAGTTATATAAAGAAGGAGTGGAGACACCACCACAAGAACAATGTAACCCATAGAGAAAGGGGTGAGAGAGAGAGAGAGAAGAAAGAGATGAGAGAGCGAGGGGACAGAGAGAGTTGTACGTGTTTCTATATAGTGATCTTTTTTCTCCAGTGGTCGCGAGAGGTGGCCAACCACCGTTATATCTTGTTGTTCTTTTCTTCACGTGCTTTTGTGATGGTGGTCGATTGTGCATCCGCTTGTATCTACATCTGCTCTGTATCCGAGGGATTCGTATCCAGCAACCGGTATTCGAGAGGAGACGATATTGGCATTTTGTGTTCCCAACAACTTGTATCAGATTAGATTGGTTCCGCTTCATGTCCCAACAATATGGACACAACCGTATTTTTCTGATGCATATGATATAGATATTCTTATACTGAATATATACATATTGTATAGACATATGCCAATGTGTATATATATATATATAGAGAGAGAGAGAGAGAGGGCCCTTCCAATGAGGTGCACCTTTCCTGGGTGTATGGAAAGCCCATCACGAGATCCGTTAGATCTCGATCTAGCGGTTCTTCATCCAAAAGGTATTTTAGTCCATACATTTTCATTTTAAATTTGAATTTAATTTCGAATTTGAAATTTATTTCGTCTTTATATTTTTCCATTTTTAGCGTGTCTGATTTGGTATTTTTTGTTGCCTTTTAGTTGATGAATTTTCGCCAACATGGTAGCATTTTCTCGAAATGTAGAATAACAGATTTTTTTGTAATATTCCCCTTGATATTGTAAAAACTGCATCCTGCATTGTAAAATAAAATCACAATTAGTAATATTTATATTATAATAATTGTAATTTTGATAACACTATTGTAAAAGATCATGGATGTTTTGTAAAACCTGTATGAAGATTGTAAATCCATCAGATCCTATTATGTGAGTTTTTCACAAATACCAAGCATCTTTATAAAATTTGAGTCCCTGTTATAATTTTACATCCTGCATTGTATAATAAGATCACAGTTAGTAAAAAAATGATATGCAATTGTAAAATACGATCTGAGATTGTAAAAAAACTCGAGATTGCAAAACAGTCTGAAATTGCAAAATAGGTCATTTACATTGTAAAACACGATATGAGATTGTAAAAAAACACTCGAGATTGCAAAATAGGTCATTATATTGTAAAAACCTGGGCACGCCCTCCATCTCCAGCATCCTCTCTACCCGCACCTCCTCCGCCCTTCTCCTCCACGTCCCACCTCCTCCATGCACGTCCTCCTCCGCCTACACACCTCCATTCACGCACTCCTTCAACCGTCTCCTCCATGATCCACCTTCTCCATGCGTATAAATGTAAAAAAAGTCTAAAATTTGTAAAAAGATGATATGCTATTGTAAAATACGATCTGAGATTGTAAAAAAAACTCGAGATTGCAAAATAGTTCATTATATTGTAAAAACCTGCACGCCCTCCATCTTCAGCATCCTCTCTACCCGCACCTTTGTCGCCCTTCTCCTCCACGACGCACCTCCTCCATGCACCTCCTCCGCCCACACACCTCCATTCACGTGAAACATGACCGTGAATCTCCCATGGCTGTGAATCTCCATGGCGGGCGTGACGTGGTGGTCGGAACTGGAAGATGGGTCGCGAGGATCGACACCGGAGGCTCGTGCTGCGAATCGAAGAGAATCTGCCATTGCTGCGAATCGAATCTCCAGGAAAGGCATGTGGTGCTCGTCGAATAGGGAGACAGGTAGCAGAGAGAGAGAGGGAGAGAGAGAGGGAGAGGGAGAGAGAGAGAGAGAGAGGAGAAATTTGTGGAGATATTTGTTGCATTCTAAATATAGATATGCTAAAATGACCATAATGGGTTTTTCAACATTAAAAATATATAGACAACGAGCTGTTAATGGTAACCATCGGATTATTTGCGGATGGTCAAGATCGTGGGCTTTCCTTGCACCCTGGAAAGGTGCACCTCATCTGAAATATTCCCTATATATATATATATATATATATATATATATATATTTCCAAATATATGGTAGGGATGTACCTAAAGTGCAACAAGTATATCGATATCTCATCGACATCGTATACAAATTTTTTGGTGGAGACTGATATGAGGTTTTTAATTTTTTTTGCTTTACAATTATCGATATGATATTGTTTTTTTTTTCATACAAATACTGAACTAGTTATATTTTTTTGGACAAATATGGATATAGATATATGAATTACTTATTGTATAGACATATATCAATTTATTATAAAAATATTCACGAATACATGCAAGTGATATATACAAGTGTCCATCATTGTATCCATTTTTTAAGCTGATACAAATATTTATTGCAACTGACAGCGATATCCATCCACTTTCGTATCTTTCGTATCTGTTTTGAAGAGTGTGTGTATAATATGTATTTTTTTCAAAATTTGGTGGACAATAATTTAAGGTTTCTATCTTTTTATGAATACATTATGGTAGTATGACATTGCCACTGCATCAGAAGCCTCTAGAAATTCTCTCGCTATAGTGAGCATAGAAGAAAGACGCATTCCCATGCAAAGCATTAATTGAACTTATATCAAAATATCTACGTAAATATTTGAATGGCAAAATGATTTATTATACATTTTAAAATCGTCATTTGATACCAATATTTTATCTCTAATAATTTAATTTTTCTTATGGTGGTAGTATTTAAACCCTCTTGCTACTATAGATAATGTGGTGTATATGAATATATTTGATAGGGAAAAATGAGATAGCCAACATGGCTGCCCTCATCCTATTTTTCACAATTTTTTTATTTTTTAGAAAATATCACCACGTATATTCATCCCTATATTTCTCCTATATGTCATTCGAATTTCGTCAGAAACAGAGACTCCTACGGCCTCCATCTAGACATCATTTTTTAACGGTCGCATGATTTTTTAAATCGACCATGTCTGGATGGAGGCTGTAGGCAGGGGCGGAGCCAGAAAATTTTTATAGGTGAGGCCAAAACATATATGAATGATTCATGTCCAAATCATAAAAATGAAATTGTCCAATTTGTGTCCGACTCACAAGATACGTTATAGGGCCAATTATATGATTGAAAAGGTTAATTAAAAATATAACAAAAACGATAATATCATATACTGTTATGCTGGCTATGAAGAGATGGAAAAGTGTAGATAGCAACACAATCATTAAAAAATATTATTACGAAAAAAATACAAATGTTTTATATGTATGTATGTATGTATATATATATATATATATATATATGTGGGAAAAGTGGGGTTGCATCCTTGGGAGAGCTAACTTGGTTCCCCCACCTCATTTTTCCTTTTATTTTATTTTTTTTTGAAAATGATCCGTAGAAATTCATCACTATATCCCTACATTATGTCATTTGAGTTCATGCAAATCAGAACGGTCGCAGAATTGTTGAAATCGACACCATCTGGATGGAGCTCGTAGGAGTTTTTGTTTCACACGAAATTTGAATGAAATAATATAGGGATATCGTAATGAAAATTCACGGAAATGTTTTTTAAAAAAATGGGAAAAAATAGAACTGGGGAGCTAAGTTAGCTTCCATGAGGGTAATCTCATTTACCATATATATCAATGACATGTAACCAACCCTAAAATAAATGAGATGGCATATGATTGGATATTCGACAGGGCCATATTCCATCAATCTTTAAAAAATGGTTAAGTTTAGATATCTATACCTATTCCCAATCTATCAACTAAAATATTTGTACATTAATATCGAACATAAATATACTTGTAGACTTTTTTTAAATATATATAACATAGTTTTATATGTTCTTTCACCTATTTGGTATAATTACTATGATATAAACAGACTTAATACATTCAAATGATGTGCATCTATCCAATACATGTATATTTAAGCTAATATATATAATATTTCTAAAATTATTCGTATGCGATAAATATTAGTCTTACATCCGTATCCATCTTATAATAATATAATAATATAATTTTTATATTCGTCAATATTCGTATCCACATCAATATTCGTATTTAAAAATAGACAACGATATAGTAACACCTATATGTTTATTCGTTTATTTGCATCTTTAATAGAAATGGTGGACTTTACGGAAATTTGAAAAATGAGAAAAGTAATGGTGATTGTACTTTAAGGAAATTTAAAAAAAATGTCCTTTATAAAATTTCCTTTTCAATATTTTGCCAATTTGGGAGGGGGGCCATGGCCCCTACCCGCCCCCTCTCCCTCCGCCTATGGCCGTAGGAGTCTCTGTTTCTGACGAAATTCGAATGACATATAGGAAGGATATAGGGATGAATATACATGACGATATTTTAAAAAAAATAAAAAAATTTGTCCAAAAATGGAGCGGGGCAGCCCCATCAATCCCTATTTGATAGTGGTATGTTATGAAGGATAGTTTTTCTTAATCGTTAAGAATAAATTACATTCTTGGTTGAAATTTTATATTATTTATTATTTAAAGTTACCAATTGCTCAAATTTTCTGTGGATTTTCCATTTTATATTATCATGATCGTATTTGATATTTGATTATGATTAAGAACATTTTCATACTTTTTCCAAAAGATAAGTATTGATTTCTCAAATGACGCTCATTGTATTTATTTTTTATTTTTTAAAAAAAACTTACGAAATATTATCTTACAATTGTTTAAACAATCATGAAATAAATATGAACCATACTTACAAAATTTTCACATTATCCTAAGATGGAAGAACATTTCAACATTGAAATTTCAAACAAACTGGCATCAATTCTCAATTAAGTGCATGCTTTAGAGAGGGATCATGATGAGAAGAGAGAAAAGGGTACATGTTTGGGAAAATAAAATATAGCAAAGATTTATACTTTATTATTCTAGATGGCATTATTGGAGGACAAATTGGTTCTATCATACTCATCGACGAATTATTGACTTGAGTTGGATTTGAATTAGTGCAAACATGTTGCCAACGAATTTACATTCTATCGAAAGATCCAATCCACTACTCCAAATTTGAGAGAGAGAGAGAGAATATATAGCTTAACAAAGTGGATTTCTCTTTATATTTATAGAGATTTTTACACTCATAATCTTTTTGGATTGATGTGGCTGCTCTTGCATCATTTTCCTGTAATTTTTTTTAAAATATCAAGTGTTTATTCATCTATATATCTCTTCAATATTACATTCAAATTTTGTCAGAAACAGAGACTTATATGCCTTCGATCTAGAATAAGTCGATTACAACAATTTTTTATCGTTAAAATTACTTGTTATACATAGAGGGTATATGAGTCTCCGTTTCTGACAAAATTTGAATGACATATTTAAGGGATATATATATATATGAATATACATGATGATATTTATAAAAATTAAAAATGACGGAAAATGATGATGTGACAACCACACTTCCCGCTAATATTTTACAGTTTCATAATTGCATCGAATGCTCTATAGTTGCGATTTACGCATAGATCCCGAGATAGTTATCGGCTATTAAATGGCATAACATCATATTAGCATTTATACACTTTCTCCATTAACACCAACTGGAAACATTAAATATTGACAAATTCAATCTTATGGGCCAGTTTGGTAACTGGGTTGGGTTGGGTTAGAGTACCTCTGTGAATAGTAAATTTTGTAGAAGGTTAGAAGGGTTGGAACGAGGAAGGTTGGAACGAGGGGTACACCGGTGTACACCAACAACCAAACTGACCTCCTCCTTCCCCTCCCTTATGTCTTTCCTCAAACCTCTGGTCATGGAGGCCGAGATAAAGTGCCCTATCTGCGGTGAGGACTTCATGGAGGATATGGAGATGCACTCCTACACTTCTAAATTGAAGGGAATTATCAGTTGGAAGGGGTCAATGAGTCGTAAAATCTCCCATTCAATAGATTCAATAGAAATAGTAATAATGGATCGAAATTAAATGTCACGTGGCGTGATTACTCTCTACGCCCATTCCATTTATGATGCTCATCATTAAAAAAACAGAGCAAGTGCAGAAAACCAAAAATCAACAAAAAAGAAGACGTCCCCTTCAGAACCAAATCAACAAAAAAGCCGGTGCCATATAAATAGATATTTTATATCAACCATAACGGGGCCTCTGAATAATACACTGGAGAGATTAAGCACCACGAAAAGACCCCGTGAGGTATATTTATTTTATTTATTTATATATTTATATGTGAGGAGAATTATTGATGGCTATCATTTGGAGGAGAAATTAAAATTAGAGGAACCATCGTGTCATGTCGTCAACAACAGCAAATATAAGTACCATCATATCATGTCGTGGAGAGAGTGAGGCATAATTGTATAATAAATTAGGCAATAATGATAGATACGGAGTAGGAAAGCTTAATCATATCTTCCAGAGGTTATTCCTGAGAGACACTTATAATTTTATTAAGGTATGTTTGGTTATCGAGTTATCTCATTTAATCCGATATATACTTCTGTATTTTTGGATTAGATTTCCATCACAATTGAAGATAGATTACATCATATCACATTCTTTATATCAATTTCTTTTCCACCTTTACAATCATCCAAACTACTGTTCACCGTACACTTGGGAACTAAATCAAAAAAAGCCAGTAATGGAGCCCTTGAATAATATAGTGGAGAGATTACATACCACGAAAATACTGGGGTTTATTTATTTATTTATTTATATATGTGAGGAGAATTATTGATGGCTATCATTTGGAGGAGAATTTATAATTAGAGGGACCCACGTGTCATGTCGCCAACAACAACAAATATAGGTACCGTCATATCATATCGTGGAGAGAGAGGGAAGCATAATTATATGAACTAGTTGGGAAACTCGTGCGCTGCATGGAGAAGGAAGTTATTAAAAAAGTAGGTCATCTTCAATATCATAATTAATATTATAACAAAAAAACTATTATATTGCATTATCATTTTTCATTAGTTATATAACAATGATTTAATTATATATTGTTGTTTCTAAAGGTACGTAGTAAGGATTAATATAGAAAAGATACACATTACCTTCCTTAACTAAAATATTTTCATAAATTTGAGTGATAAAGGTGACAAATTATCATTAGAAATGAAAAACTATTGGCTTATTGTTTCTTGTGAATTTCTATTAGAATGTCATTTCACACTCAATGATGTTTAGTCTTATATATTTATTGCAATTACGAACAATATAATGACGTATTATGTGTTGGGAATTTAAAAACAATGCGAGCTTGCAATATGTAATATTAGTTCTTTATCATATATTTGAAATCACAATATAACTAACCATGTCAAAAGCGGTTGACATTGTACATACAATTTCTTTACTGTGGCTTCAATCGAATACAGAGTTATAGTTTTGAAAATGAAGAAGGTAATTATGACAAGATTAAACTACAACATCGATTACATAATTAAGATGGGATTATCATGCAGCTTCAACAACATTCTTAACAATATGCATATCACCCGAAAAAAATGCTCCAAGAAGTCGATCTTCTCGGAACTGGCATTCTCGTCATAACCAACTACATGATATTTATATTATTCATGTACTCTAACTTCATATCATGCCTTTACCTCTGTAGATCTGAAGACATCTGATTGAAGATATGATTTTTCTGCTATTTAGTATTCAACCATGGATTTAATCTCAAGAATTTTGATTGTGCCTTTGTAACATCCATGTTCTCTTATGATCGTAAATTACTTAAACATATCAAAATTGGATATTAAATGGAAAAAAAGTAATAAATATAATACTTTTTCTGAAATGATAGGACTTGGTTAATCATATATAGAGAATGTTAATAGCGCATATCTCCGACCATTTATTATGCCAGACAAGGTAACATAATTTCCACTAAGTTAACGACGTGATCAAAATGGTATAAATATAGACCTACCATATATTTAATTTGAGGTATACGTATATGCCAATAATGAAAGATATTGGAGAGATATAAATGGATAGAAACTAGCTACTTTTTCATCCGTGCACATAAGTTATTAGAAGAATTAAAGTATTTAAGTATTCCAATTGATGCTTATCTTCTTGGGGGGTTAAGTATAAAAAAATAGTGATAAGTTATAACATATTGTAGGTAATAATATAATATGAGTGATTTTGTGGGATTGATAACGAAAAATTTACATCCTTTAGATTATTTCTAGAAGTTGCATGAGCGTGAGAAAATTTGGAAAAGACACGTTATATGTGGACGTGGACAGTGGAGAATTGGCTGAGAATAAGATGGAATATACTATAAAAAGAAAAGGTGGTATCGAGAAAATGATGTAGAAGTTTAGAGAGAGAGATCACCATGAAATCGTAGCGGTGATGAAATTGCCTGGAAGAAGAAGCTCACCGGAAGATGAAGACCACATTAAAGGTGAGTACTTTTCATCGCTAGTTAATTTACTAATTAATTATCTTGAAAAGAGATACAAAGATAAGATTTGCTTCTCGTATGGTTGGAAAAATACGAGGGGTAATATGAGGAATCCGTGGAAGAGGTTCTAAAAAAATCTATGAAGTAATTAGATTAAATTTATAAGTCTGATTTTGGGTGATGTCGAGACTTCTTATGTCATGTTGAGACATGGGTGTATTGAAGGTCAAAATATATGAAATATTGAGTTAATACTATTAAATATAAAGTTGTCAATTAATCTTTTGTGGAAAGAAATTAGTTGGTCACAGTTCGTACTTATGTGACTATATGCCCTTAATCATACAATTTTACGTGTTAATAACCTATGATTTAAAATGTATTCATGAAGTTTAGAAAGAACTCAGTTTATACACAACCGTTTAAGAAATATTATGACTCGGATTAGTTTCCAATGATAATTTTATAATGAATACTTCGAATATATCAGTTAACCGTAGCAACCATGATGGAAACCACACATAAGTGATTTTGATAACCCATATCCATGCATGTATAAATTATTAAAAGGAGGTTGAGCTAAGATGTAGTTTTTAATCCATAATAACCAATACAGACTCTACTTGGTAATAAAATTATCTCAATCTAATGTTACAAATAATACAAGCTTAACAATTATATAACATACGATCCAGTTATGAAACCATTGTGATGTGGACTTTAATATGTATACGTGTGACTTTATAATATCATGAGACAGGAGTACAAAACCAAGTCCATAATACCATTATACTATTCTTCAATTAGCCAATCAATGTCTTTAATAGGAAGAGTACAATATCAAGATTAACTAGTTAAGTAAGATCACACACGAATAATGTCCATAAAAGTGTGGTCTTAATAAATCTTGATAATTATGCTGACATTAATTAGATTAAATAAAGTAATTATGAAAAATAAGAAGATGGTGATGTTAGTGTTTGGCCTAGATAAATTATGAGAATAAAATAAGGGGAGGTTGAGTTTAAAATCAAAATGTGCATGACTTAACGAATTACCACCAAACTACAATATAGTAACTATATTTTTCTCTTACCTGTAATGATTAGGAAATAACAGGTTATGAAGCAATCAGTCCCATGAATGATCAGTCATAAAGTATACACACTTTTAGGTGAGTAGTTCATAAGCTGAAGGCCCCTTTATTATGTTATTTTGTGCATATGTTTTCATGATACAAGCTTTAAAAATTGTTATATAAGCACTGTTAAGTTTTATCAGTTTTATCAGGAACATTTGATCTTACCATTTTGCAGTTTAAGCTTGCAATTTATGTCATATGCAATTATGATTTTTGGTTAGAAACTATGCCAAGTTAAACAAGTTCCGTATGATTCTTATGTTGATTATACAAGTTGTATAATTAAATGATTTGTAAGTAAGATGCGCACTATGTCCTACACTCTAGGAAAGTCATGAACAAGTAAGAGGACTTTGGGTCCGCATTCTGTATGCAATAGGCTTTGGGCCGTATGCAGGGTGTTCTTTGGCCTTTGGGGCCGTCTGCGCGTATGATAGTAAGATAAGGACCTAGGTTAAGTTCGCTTGCCTAGGCAATAAGTATGTAAGGCTAAGGGATGATTAACCTCTCCCTGGCAGTATGGTTCATGGACTTACTAAGACATGTTGGGGTAGTGTCGCATCGCCAAGTATGGAAAAGTAAGATTTATTTTCAAGACAGCAAATATAATTTTTATACAAGTTGTTGGTTATTTTTATCCTTGATTTTACTTGCTGGAAATGATTATCAAGCTCTGTTTTGATTATGACAAAAAATGCTCTTTTTCAGTTATGCAATATTCGTGTTTGAATTATAGTGTCTATTAGTTTCAATATTTCAATTATGTAATTATTTACCCGAAGGTTTATGACCCATTCACTGGGTCTGAACTCATGTCGATGAGTTTAGGCTCACCACTCCAAACCAAATCTTTTTCAGGTACTCTAAGGAAAGAAGATATTGCCCTAAGGAGAGCAAGTGTGGAAGAGCCATCTAGTAATAGAGGTTGTGCCATCATAGTTATTTACTTATTTTATGATGCTTCTCGACCGTTATATTTTTTTTAAGCTAGACCGATTTGGATTTTTTTATTTTTGATTGATCCATTCGATTTTAAAATCATGTATGAAACAATATGTATTTTATTTTTATTTGTTGAAAATGTACATGATTACAGTGATAAATTTATTATGAGCTGCAGCATTTCAAAAGCTATTTTCCTTTATTATTTATTATATTGTACTATACGCGAATAGTAAATTTTGATAAGATAAGCATATGTTTTCAGTCACGCTCGTCTCAAGGATTAAGTGGGACGGGTCGTGTCAAGTTTGGTATCAGAGCGAAGGTTTTTGGGATAGCTATAATATTTTTAGAAATTGATTTTGAAATATATATATATATATAACATTAAATTTATTCTACATATATAAGTTGTGTTTATAATTGTATATTTCCATATATGTATGAATTTTGTTACAAAGTGTGTTTTTTATTATGAGTAGTGATGGCACTAGGACAACCTCTTAGGACCTTAAAAATAAGCTCAATAATAATGTAATATGTATGTATAAAGGATGCTGTAAACACTCATAATTTTCTAGGATAATCTTACGATGATAATCATTTTTTTATGAATCATTAGGCAAATTAATATGCGTGTATTGAGAGATGATCATAGATACTATAGTATGTAAAATCTTTATAAATAGTGGAAAAAAGGGCACTTTAGGAGTTGATGGTACTGTAGTGTAGTTATTCACACATTTACACTTTTAACAAGTAGGATTCGTTTATTAATTTCTTAAGGACCATTGCATTATATCAAGTTACATGACATAAAAAGATATTTATGTTGCCCTCATAACTCTAGAATATGCATTTAAGTTCCGCTGATGATTTATGTGTTGGTAAAACTGTTAAATGTACTTATACAAATGTAAGGATAATTGTCATTTCCAAGATATGTGATATTTCAGAATGGAACTTATACATATAATTTAGGAAAAAAAAGTAGAATCACATCATTAGCGGCCTATTACGTGGAAAAAATTCCCTCTTTTGAGGACGTATGTACATGTTACTTTTCCAAATCCTAATGCCTTCTAGTGTCTTAGTGCTAAGCTCAATAGATGGATAGACATTCTTTTAGGGATACACAAAGTGTGATGTGTTTCTGGAAGTAGGCGCATAATCATCTTTTTATCTGAAGAATAGAATATGAATGTTGCTGATTTTTTTGGATAAATAGTACAATAAAATTATGTCTGTATGAATATATAGTTATAAAAAAAACTTAACTAAGAAAGGACATATTTCCAACCGTGGCTAGTTAATGTGAATCTATCATTCCTTAAATTCGTAAGTACATATGACTCAGAGCAAACTATTGTGGTAGAGATGACATTTTGGCAACCTTTTAGCATGTCATGGTTATCTTAACATGTTTTACCTTAAACATTTTTGTCAAGGACAGACTTAAGAGTTTAAGATTCCTCATGCACTCAAAACCAGCTAAGGATTTACACTATTAGATTTGAATACTTAAGGTGACTCCACATTGCAAATAAGTTAGATATTTATCAAACTAGAAATTTCTTATATGTTTAGCATTGTTTCTCCAACAAACACGTACTTAATGCAGTAGTAACTTTACCATTATTTAGTATGTATATGTATTATAAGTAACGTGGCATTCATACAGTGATAGATGCACTACTTTCAAAATTAGTTCTCACCGAGGGAACAAAAATTTCCATACCATAGTTGTCCTTGATAAAAAAATTAAAGGATGTGAAACTTTTATCAAATATAAAAGTATAGGTATTCAAGTAAGAGTTAACAGGAATAGTTAATATTTATATTAAGCGATAATTATGACTGATTAAGAGACTGCTTAAAGATCATTTTGATATGTTCAGATGTTTAACAACTGGTAGTGAGATATGTATTTCAGGACATCTTGTGTACTCATATGTTGAAAAAAAAAATTTTGTATGCGGCTATACATATTTAGGAATATTCTCCATTTCCAGAACTCATGATATATGCAAGATGGAATCTGCTTATAAGTTATAAAAAAATATGAGAAGCAATAGGCCAGCAAGGGCCCGTTAATTCGGTTCCAAATTAGATTCTCCTTAACTTCTTCTTTGGCATGCATATGAATGTGTTATGTGTTTAAGTCATAACTCATGAAGGTTTCAACTATTATTATTTTCAATATATGTATGTAATGTGTCACCTTCCTTGATTATATGTGATCTAATTGATGTTCATAAAAAAAATCTATCATTCATGTGGTTTAACCAGTCCTACTCTTGTATGTCAGGTTTAATATAGTTTGATGTAAAGTAGGTTTACCCCCTATGAATAGATGTTACCATAATTATAAAATTTTAGGGTAAGAGTGTTCATTCAAACAAGAGTTTTTTTTCACCCTAATCATACTTTTTCCTCTTTAACGAGGTTTTGCATTGACATGATACTCAAAAGTATAAGTCATCTGTTAGTAGGGTATAATTACAGCTCAAATCACCTACAAGCACACGTGCGTTATTAAATTTTATGTTGACGTTTATATGTTAGTTACCAACTCGATCTTTGGGATTCGATACATATTATTGTGTTTTGTCTCTTGTCTTTATAGTGAAATTCTATTTGTATTTTACATGAGTTAGTGTCGGGAACTTAGAACTAGTGCACGTAGAATAAACCATAATATTTGTATAGACACACATATTCATCTCTATGTGAATCACTTTAAGCGATCTAACCCTAACTTCAAGTAAAGTTTGTAGATATATTTGGACAACATTGCCCTAAGGGTGGTGGATGGAAATAACTAGTAGTAACTGTGTTGATTTGAAGAAAATAGTTATCGTCTAATTTTATCTTCTCTTTGGAAGCACCCCAATAGGTCTTGTAATTCGGGGATTTGAGCAAGACCTTCTTGCTACAATGTTAGTATTCATATCATACTTTTGATCCCAGATAGTTATTCCTCTCTACTAATCTAATCTAGATGTGAGCCAAAAGCTACTTTTATCTCTATTTATAGAAATAAAAGCCATAAGAACATCAACTATTTTTGTATACAAATCAGAGCTCTGAAATTGAAAAAAATTGAAAAATTGACATTTCTCCACTTGGTATGAATATATACAATAGTATTTATGAGGTGTATTCAACAAACCTATAGATTTTTTATGAGGTCCAAATGCGTATAGCAAGTAAATTCGTAATTAGTTTGTCCCTTAACAGTTACAGTACTACACATTAGTTCAAGTTTTTAGATATATACATATATTTATATCAATCTACAATTGAATGTACATGTGTATCTTATGTTGATTTTTTTCTAGAAGTAGATTGTATGTGATAAAAAAAATAATTTCGAGGACGAAATTTCTTAAGTGGGGGAGATTTGTAACATCCATGTTCTCTTATGATCGTAAATTACTTAAACATATCAAAATTGGATATTAAATGGAAAAAAAGCAATAAATATAATACTTTTTCTGAAATGATAGGACTTGGTTAATCATATATAGAGAATGTTAATAGCGCATATCTCCGACCATTTATTATGCCAGACAAGGTAACATAATTTCCACTAAGTTAACGACGTGATCAAAATGGTATAAATATAGACCTACCATATATTTAATTTGAGGTATACGTATATGCCAATAATGAAAGATATTGGAGAGATATAAATGGATAGAAACTAACTACTTTTTCATCCGTGCACATAAGTTATTAGAAGAATTAAAGTATTTAAGTATTCCAATTGATGCTTATCTTCTTGGGGGGTTAAGTATAAAAAAATAGTGATAAGTTATAACATATTGTAGGTAATAATATAATATGATTGATTTTGTGGGATTGATAACGAAAAATTTACATCCTTTAGATTATTTCTAGAAGTTGCATGAGCGTGAGAAAATTTGGAAAAGACACGTTATATGTGGACGTGGACAGTGGAGAATTGGCTGAGAATAAGATGGAATATACTATAAAAAGAAAAGGTGGTATCGAGAAAATGATGTAGAAGTTTAGAGAGAGAGAGATCACCATGAAATCGTAGCGGTGATGAAATTGCCTGGAAGAAGAAGCTCACCGGAAGATGAAGACCACATTAAAGGTGAGTACTTTTCATCGCTAGTTAATTTACTAATTAATTATCTTGAAAAGAGATACAAAGATAAGATTTGCTTCTCGTATGGTTGGAAAAATACGAGGGGTAATATGAGGAATCCGTGGAAGAGGTTCTAAAAAAATCTATGAAGTAATTAGATTAAATTTATAAGTCTGATTTTGGGTGATGTCGAGACTTCTTATGTCATGTTGAGACATGGGTGTATTGAAGGTCAAAATATATGAAATATTGAGTTAATACTATTAAATATAAAGTTGTCAATTAATCTTTTGTGGAAAGAAATTAGTTGGTCACAGTTCGTACTTATGTGACTATATGCCCTTAATCATACAATTTTCCGTGTTAATAACCTATGATTTAAAATGTATTCATGAAGTTTAGAAAGAACCCAGTTTATACACAACCGTTTAAGAAATATTATGACTCGGATTAGTTTCCAATGATAATTTTATAATGAATACTTCGAATATATCAGTTAACCGTAGCAACCATGATGGAAACCACACATAAGTGATTTTGATAACCCATATCCATGCATGTATAAATTATTAAAAGGAGGTTGAGCTAAGATGTAGTTTTTAATCCATAATAACCAATACAGACTCTACTTGGTAATAAAATTATCTCAATCTAATGTTACAAATAATACAAGCTTAACAATTATATAACATACGATCCAGTTATGAAACCATTGTGATGTGGACTTTAATATGTATACGTGTGACTTTATAATATCATGAGACAGGAGTACAAAACCAAGTCCATAATACCATTATACTATTCTTCAATTAGCCAATCAATGTCTTTAATAGGAAGAGTACAATATCAAGATTAACTAGTTAAGTAAGATCACACACGAATAATGTCCATAAAAGTGTGGTCTTAATAAATCTTGATAATTATGCTGACATTAATTAGATTAAATAAAGTAATTATGAAAAATAAGAAGATGGTGATGTTAGTGTTTGTCCTAGATAAATTATGAGAATAAAATAAGGGGAGGTTGGGTTTAAAATCAAAATGTGCATGACTTAACGAATTACCACCAAACTACAATATAGTAACTATATTTTTCTCTTACCTGTAATGATTAGGAAATAACAGGTTATGAAGCAATCAGTCCCATGAATGATCAGTCATAAAGTATACATACTTTTAGGTGAGTGGTTCATAAGCTGAAGGCCCCTTTATTATGTTATTTTGTGCATATGTTTTCATGATACAAGCTTTAAAAATTGTTATATAAGCACTTTTAAGTTTTATCAGTTTTATCAGGAACATTTGATCTTACATTTTGCAGTTTAAGCTTGCAATTTATGTCATATGCAATTATGATTTTTGGTTAGAAACTATGCCAAGTTAAACAAGTTCCGTATGATTCTTATGTTGATTATACAAGTTGTATAATTAAATGATTTGTAAGTAAGATGCGCACTATGTCCTACACTCTAGGAAAGTCATGAACAAGTAAGAGGACTTTGGGTCCGCATTCTGTATGCAATAGGCTTTGGGCCGTATGCAGGGTGTTCTTTGGCCTTTGGGGCCGTCTGCGCGTATGACAGTAAGATAAGGACCTAGGTTAAGTTCGCTTGCCTAGGCAATAAGTATGTAAGGCTAAGGGATGATTAACCTCTCCCTGGAAGTATGGTTCATGGACTTACTAAGACATGTTGGGGTAGTGTCGCATCGCCAAGTATGGAAAAGTAAGATTTATTTTCAAGACAGCAAATATAATTTTTATACAAGTTGCTGGTTATTTTTATCCATGATTTTACTTACAGGAAATGATTATCAAGCTCTGTTTTGATTATGACAAAAAATGCTCTTTTTCAGTTATGCAATATTCGTGTTTGAATTATAGTGTCTATTAGTTTCAATATTTCAATTATGTAATTATTTACCGAAGGTTTATGACCCATTCACTGGGTCTGAACTCATGTCGATGAGTTTAGGCTCACCACTCCAAACCAAATCTTTTTCAGGTACTCTAAGGAAAGAAGATATTGCCCTAAGGAGAGCAAGTGTGGAAGAGCCATCTAGTAATAGAGGTTGTGCCATCATAGTTATTTACTTATTTTATGATGCTTCTCGACCGTTATGTTTTTTTAAGCTAGACCGATTTGGATTTTTTTATTTTTGATTGATCCATTCGATTTTAAAATCATGTATGAAACAATATGTATTTTATTTTTATTTGTTGAAAATGTACATGATTACAGTGATAATTTATTATGAGCTGCAGCATTTCAAAAGCTATTTTCCTTTATTGTTTATTATATTGTACTATACGTGAATAGTAAATTTTGATAAGATAAGCATATGTTTTCAGTCACGCTCGTCTCAAGGATTAAGTGGGACGGGTCGTGTCAGCCTTTCTCTTTCAATTCTCAAGGCAATTCAATGCATTGTTGTCCGAGGAACTTGGTCTTTACAAGCCTACATTCTCGTGAACTTCTTGTTTTTTAAATTCTCGATCATCCATTGCTTCTTCTAACAAAGCCTCTTCAAGGTCCATCAACACCATGCTAACTCATATGATGAGGGAAGTTGCATATCGGTCTACCGATCTTTATTACTATCATCTAATCAAATGACACCTCTTGGGGAATGTGCTTCATGTTCTTCCCCAGTTATTGTCGCTCTAGGCGACGGGTCGATTAAAGATGGCTTGTGTGGCTCTTCTTCATACAATGGATCTCCTACAAAGGTCGGATTTGAAGCTCGGTGATCTATAGTTGCTAGGGCGTGACGTGACGAAAGGCTTCAGTTGATCAGGTGGTGCTCTGGAACTGCTACAAATGGTAATCCATAGATGAGGAAGTGCTCGAGTGGTGGAGTGATAAATGTGATGAATGATCAATGGCTCCTCTTCAATGATGGTGTTATTTGAGCCATGATGACTCTAGTTGAGATGATTGATGAAGGTGGCGACACTCCTCAATCTTTTGGCTTTAACTGCGAGAAGGCCTACCTCATTGTCGAATACCAAGGCACATGTTGTCGGGGGGACGAAGGACGTATGCCCATGCCATCCTCTCTGCGATCTGTCATAGAGAATCTGAGCATGAGGTGACCTAGCTTCCTTTTACAGTAGATCACGGTCCCATCGCATCGCGTGACAGAGTACAGTCTCCGGGAGGGGAGATGGCTGAAGGCGATGGAGGATTGAGAGGCAGGAGGATCAAGCAGTTGTAACACCCCAAACATAGTGCCATACCTAAAACTCACAAAGTGTGAATGTGGTTTATAAGTGGTGAGGATTACTACTTAACAACTTGGGCTTAAGCATTTTGGGTGGTTGTCAACGGGCCCATTTGGGCTCGAACCCAACAAGTTGTCCGGGTTAGTTTTCCTCGATAATGGACCAGGGACCTAAGTCCGTGATATTACAACAGTGCATGCAACCGGACATTCGAGGGGAGGTAATCACTCAAGAGAGAAAGTGGGTAGGGAGGCCGGTGATTTTTAATGGTGCTACAGTTTGGATTATCTTCCACTTCTTTGATCAGATCCCACCAGTCAACTGAGAGAAAAGTACTTGGATGGCTACATGAATTCAAAGGTTTGTGTGGAGGAGCTCCAGTGTACCTTGAGGCTCTTTGTGCCCCCAGTAGATAGAGGAACCTGCTAGGAGCGTCTAAGACACCTATGGAGCTGCTAGAAACAACAAAGGAGGAATATCTTGATGGAGTAAGTTCGTATCACCAACGTTTCTTCCCAGTTCCTCCACCACCCTTCTTCGTCGTAGGATCAAGAGCTGGGTGTTTAACGCAAAAATCGAATGGTCTTAAGTTCCACACAAGACGAGAACTCAGTCGCTGAATCGACCACACGAAATCCGGATAAAAACAACAACTAACCCACAACAAAGATCAAACAATGAAAAGTAATATGTGGAGTTAAAATTTATTATAAATCCACAACAAAGATGTGTATAGATGCAAGTATGTGTAGAGTGTCGAACACAACAAGCAAGCAGGTAGATCGGAGCAAATGATGCTAAAAAATGAATGTGATGTAATTGTCTATATGTGTTATTTTTGTTGGTTTTAATTTTATACTTTTTATTTGATTTTTTATATTTTTATATTTTTATATTTTTATATTTTTATATTTTGATTTTGAATTTTCTAATTTTGTATTTTCTTTTTGTATTTTATATTTTTATATTTTCTTTTTCTTTTAAAAAGGATATGAAACTATATAGAGTATATATATACAAGAGAAGAAAGAGAGAGACAAAAGTAGTTAAAAATATTCAAAATACAGGAAATGTAATAGTTTTGTGATTTTTATATTTTTCCAATGTCTTTGTGATTTTTTGTATTTTTGCTAATTTTTCGGTGTTTTTAAAGTTGAAAATACTTGAAATAAGGAAGAAAATAAATATCTGAAATTAAAACGGAGATAATAAATATCAAATAGAGTAAAAAATTCTCCAAATGAATTTTTAAAGGAAAGATAATCATATAAAGAAAATTCAGGAACAAAAAATATATTTTTAGGATTTTTATGGATTTTTTATATTTTTATAAAGGTTTTAGGGGTTTTGCACTTTTTATGAGTTTTCTTTTATATTTTTAGTTATTTTTGATATGAAGGTTAAGCACACAAAAATACACAAAATATAGTTTTTGGGGAATTTTTTAAAAAGTTTTTTATAATTTTTATTTATTTTCTAATATAAATAGGGACGAAAAAGACACTTTTTGATTTTTTATAAATGATAAAAAGATCAAAAATGTAAAATAAAAATATGACGTCAAAGTGCAATGCAACAGGAGCTTATGCCTATTTTTAGGGATTTTTCAAATTTTATAGATGCATGAAATAAATAAAAATAACACAGAGAAACTATACTACTAGCAAGGGCATTTTTGTAAATATCAATAAGTTCGAGGGCCCAGGTGTAATTTTCCCACAAATTTTATAACAC
This sequence comes from Ottelia alismoides, assembly GCA_037367405.1. NCBI lineage: Eukaryota > Viridiplantae > Streptophyta > Magnoliopsida > Alismatales > Hydrocharitaceae > Ottelia > Ottelia alismoides. The sequence continues at coordinate 228,443 of JAZKJV010011230.1, forward strand.
AATAAAAAATTATTTCAGGACCAAAGACAAAAATCGAAACCCAATAGGGCTTCTCTGCAAAAACGCCAAGCCCCCACGTGCACGGGGCACGTGACCTAGCAGGGTCCTATTTGCAATACTCAAACACCTCAGGGACTAGATTGTAAAATAATCAAAAAGTTTTAACGTGATTTTAAAATTTCAGGACTAAAGTATAATAACTAAAATAGGTAAGGGCCCCCTCACAAAATGCTCTCACCTCATGTACGTCATGCACGTGAGGTGACGTGGCCGAGGACCTCGATGCAAATCTAATAGAGTTCTGGGATGATTAGCAAATATCATTAAAACTTTTAAATGTCAAATGAAAGATTTCATACTGAATATAAAATGCAAAAATGTGCCAAGGGTAAAATGTAAAATACCCAGCGCTTAATGGGGCCGACGGTCGAGATGTTCTGCTTCTGCCACGTACCAGCTCCATAGGGCGTGATGCCGCTTCGTGTGGATGGTCAAGATTAACGCACACGATGGCAATCGAAGGCCGAGACGGTGGCGTATCCTACAGTTGTTGTTCATCTTGGAGAGGCGTGAAGATCAGACGTCACAGAGATGAGCTGGAAGAACAGCTCAAGAACTTGACTGAGCCGAGTTTTAAACTTCCTTCCAGCACCACTCCAACCACCTGGATGCGTCAAAGTCGGGGCAAAATGGATCATGAGGTCCTCCTCTTCAGGGGGTGGTCTCCAAAGAGCGCCTGGAGCGCCAGTTAAATCGGGCGGAATCGGAGAAGGTGGGGCGCTCTAGGTGCTTAAAATCCTTCAAAATCGACTACTTCCGGGGTTGTTTGGCCTCCAGATCCTGCAGAGGTGTTAGCACAAGCAAAAAGGAGAACCTGGGGCCTTATTGGCGGTGATGGGCGAGTGTTGGAGTGAGGAATGGTGGTAGCCAGAGCTTAAGAGCTCCGGCGAGGGTGTTTGAAGCCTGAATCCACCTAATTACTTAATTAAACGACCAAATAAAAGCATTAGACGACAGGTGAAAGCTATAGCTAACTAAGTGACAAAAAAACCAAGTGGAAAATGGGACTTGACTGGCCTAAACCAAGGAACCTCATGGCGGCGTAACATCCGGAGATGGGGGTGGAATCCACATTTTCCCATGTCAAACTCCGCCGCCAAGGGTCGGGAGAGGAAGTTGTCACCTTCCTCTACCACGAGCGCACCAGTAGCGGAATCAAAACCAGGTCAAAGGGGTTCAAAAATGGAAGGAAAGTCAGAGGGGTGTTTTGTACAGGATGTTCGAATGACTCAAAGAACGAGGATAATCAGGCAAGGCAATGATGCGCGGCCCAAGAGAGATGCCGACGTGAATCCTCGATAATAGGGGAACAAAAGTCAAGAAGGAGTCTACACGAGAAGGTGCAAGGAAACGCCTCAAAAAAATCGAGAAAAAGGGACAAAAACGTTTCTAACAAAAGGCATACCTCGGTCAGAGAGTTGACCGAGGTCAACCAATGGATGATTCTGGTTGGTCCACGTGTACCAACCAGAAAAATCCTTGGCAAAAACTTTTGTAAATTCAATTAAAAATAATAAAAGATTTTATTAGTTTTAGGTTATAAAATAAAAAAATATTTGTTATTTTATGAAGTATTTTATTATGATTTTTTATTTTTTAGAGGTCTAAAATTACAAGTTTCCTTTTAATGGGTCATGTACAAGTATATTCATCTATATATTTTAATATTTTATTTTTAATTTTTAATTTTATTTTAATAATTTTGTTTATTATTTTAAATATTTATAACTTAATTTTTTATACTTAAACATATTTTTATTTTATTTTTCTGATGTATTATGTATATTTAAATAAATAGAAGTATATTCTTTATAGGTATAGATATAGGTATTTTACCTATGTATTTTATACAAATATTTTATTTTTATATTTCTTTAGTGTTTTATTCCTATTTTAATATGTACATATATTATAAATAATATTTACAAAATTTTTAAAATATAAAATTATAAAAATAAAGAATACTAAATAAAATGAATATTTTAATCGGTACAAGTATACAATATGGGTCCAAAACTCAACTTTCAAACCATAACTCTAAAAAATATGAAACCACTTCATTAAATAGCTTATTAAAAGTTATATACAATTCAAGGTGATTTTGATACATTTTGAGTTTTTATTTGAGAGATATGGGTCTAGGAACTTGGGATTTTGGAAACTTATTCTGATCAGAACTTTTTATCTGTACATTATTTCTTTATGAAATTAATTTTGTATTTTCTATATTTAATTATCTACAACTTTCATGTTAAAATTTTATTTATTTGAATTATAAAAGTGGAACTAAAAATAGGTCCCAAAATAAATAAAGAATGAATTAAATAAAAGGAATTTTTATTGGTATTTTAGCCCTTATTTCCCCCTACTTTATTCCTTGTCGATCTAGTCATCGAGATGCCTAGGTCTTGGGGTTTCGGGTCATAAAATATTTGCAATATTTTATTCTTTTTATTTTTTTTCTTTATTCTATAATTTTAGATTTTAAAATCATATTTTATACAATATTTACAACACAATGCATGAATGATAAAATAGATGAATTAAGCCTATTTAGACGTATTTACTAGGTTTTTAAGGTTAAAATGATAGAATAAAGATGATGAAATAGAGATTCATCATCCCCCTGTACTTGTCTTTGTTAGTCCCTAGCAAACACTTATGCAATAGCCGCAGAAAAAGAAAAAAGAAAGAAAAGAAAAAGAAGAAAATTGGATTAAGTTTAATTATCAAACTTATCCTCACAAAATCAATTTGGAGTCAAGTCGGACCTTTGAAATTTTAGTACGTGCGAAACCTTAATGAGAACCAGATTTGAAACTCAACATCCTTCAAGAATTAAAAACTCTGCTCAAGTCCCCTCAATAGCCAGGTCAGAATACTTCAACCCAAACGCAAACCCTTATGATTATGAGTTTGACTCATACAGTGTAAGTGATGGTGGCTCTCCGCAACTGAAATGACAAAGAGACTGACTTCTCCAGCATGGCAACCCAATGAATCCCCAATCCAATAACTCCTTCCTAGAGGAGCGGGGTATTCCCTTCTAAGTTCAAGTGGCAACCAATTCAAGAGGAAGGGGTGAAGAGAAGAATGGACTGTAGCCAGTGTAGCTATCTATCCTAAGATGCAAGATCAATGTAGTCAAGTCATCTAGCTGCAGCATGATTTGACTTAGAAGCTCAAGCTTACTTATTGACTATACAAATATATACACTCCGGCAAGAATTTTATTTTATAGGCCTATCCATTTTTTTGGAGTTTTTGCTTTTTTTGCTTTTTTTTGAAATACTATTCACAACATCATTTACATAAGGAGTTTTTCCTCTTAAGTCAGTAGACTATCCCTCTTTTGAAGCTTTATTGCAACCCACACTCTCTTTTCTTCAAAACTCATCATCACCTGACAGGTTGGGGTGCACTTCCCTCCCTAGAGGAGGACAAATGTTTCCACTTGTGTACGTATCATACCAGCAAATCCAGCCCCCTCTCCACTCCAACAGAGTTGAGCCAAGTGAAAGGTGCATGTGTCCAAGTTAGGTCATTATCAACAAGAGTCATGCATGTGCTCCGAAATACTCTAATTAGGCAGTCAAGAATCCATTGAACCAAGTCTCGTGATCCTCAAAGAATTAAGTCAATTAGACATGAAGTACCTCAATTCCAGTTCCTATAAGGTTCCTATTATTAGGTAGATTTTAAGGTCCAACCAAGATCCAATATTCGTATTTTACTTAGACTTGTTCAACTATCAAACTCAATCCGAAAAAATGCTAATGCTATGCAAATGCTATGCAAAAAATATGTTTGTGATGCATATTTTCAAAGTTTTTGAACTTTTTATGGATTTTAGAAAAAGATGATGCATATGCATTTTTTGGTATTTTTCAAAAAGATTTTTAAAATATTTTTGGTATTTTAATTTTGCAAATATTTTTGGGAATTTTTGAAAATAAAAGAATTTTGCCAAAAACTAGGTACAAATATTTACATAGGGATGCATATTATATTTACAATAATTAATGTATTAAGAATTTACAAAGGGTAAGTGATCAATTTTATAGATATAAAGAACTTTAGGTGAGATGTGTATATTTCCCAAACTTATTTGAAAAGTTATTCAAACAATTTTTGAAAACAATAGTCCAAAATAGTTTGTACAAACACTTTTTACAAACATGTACACACATTTGAAAATCATTTTGCAAAGGTTTTCCAAACACTATACATAGATTTTCAAATATTTTTGCAACTATTTTTCAAACCATTTAGAAATAGTTTTTCAAATATTTTTATTTCACACAAAGAAAATAAATTTTACAAAACAAACAATTTTGCACAGGTTGAAAATATGTAACAAAATATTTTCAAAATAGTATTCAAAGGATTTTTCAAAAGATTTCCCAACTATTTTTTTCAAACATTTTGCAAAAAATATTTTCACCTGATTTATTAATCAGTAAATACAAAAAAGAATCTGAGGAATGATCAACATCTTTTTATTAAAGTTTTTTATGAATTTTGATAGTGTAATTAGCCATACTTATTAATAAAAATACAAAAGTACGAGTTATGGCTAAAGTATATACGGAGTATATACGACCCCTATACTTAGCTTGAGCTATGTCCTCATAGATCAGAGAGAAAAGAAAAGACATAACTCGTACTGAGTATAAGAAAGTTTAAAGAACAAATGAATGGAGGAATCAATGAATGACGAGCGTGAAATTCACCTCTTTAATTTGATGAATTGTAGTATAGGAGGCGAATTTCGGTCGATAAAAATACCACAATCTTCGAATGTTGTGGAGTATTTTTACTTGGCAAGTCTACCAAGGTTGAACACATGGACACAACTTCTTAATATGTTTATCGAATTTCAATTCATTAAGCACAAGTGTGAACAATTCTCAATTTCAGATCCTCATGATGAACTATGCTAATTACGATGCAATACTAAGATGCATGCATTTTTTTAATTGATTTTTATGCAAGTTAAAGTGATGTGTGAATAATTGTGCAAGGTTACAAGTATGCTAAATACAAGGCTAAAATTATACCCTAAAAAAATGTGAGCAACAAAATATAAATAGAAATCAGAGTCATTTTAATCCGATCATTAAAACAATCGTCCAATCAGAGCAAACACAAGGATAGTAGGGTCTCTTTTATCACATCAAAATTCACTTCATTAAAAACAATGACGAATGAGAAAATTAGACATGCTAAGATGTAGGGGGTCAAAACAAGGATCAAAACGACACTAAAATCATGCAATTTGGACCTACGATGCTCAAGTTATGCTACAAACAATGCAGGGGCATAATTGTAATAAAAATACAAGAAAAATAAAGGATAAATATTGAATTTAGGTCCCTGAAGGGACCTAAATGCAAATACCAAAAACCGCTTGGGCCCTGAAGCAATATTTCCATGCGCGCGGGGGTGTTTATGTAATTTCCATAAATCGGAGGGCCTTCCTGTAAAATACCCCAGGCGCGCACGTGAGGCACGCGCCTGGAGGACCAAAATGCAAATAGAAATTCTTCCAGTGTCTTTCGCGTAAATTACCCAGCACCTCACGTGCGTTGCACGTGAGGGACCAGGCTCGGGATACGTGGCATCATATGGAGGTTTGGCTCGAGGCTAAGGCCACCCGAGCCTGTAGGCTCAGCGTGGAGGCTCGAGTGGAGACTGAGGCTTCCACGTGTCTCTATCAGAGCCGTCCGATCGAAACGATCGGACGTCACTGATCGGCCGGTAATCTCACTTGGGTTTTATTTTATTGATAGAGAATGTCGTTGTACCCAAAGAAAAACCGACTGAATCAAACAATTATTAAATCCAAATCAAAGAGATCAATGAAGATGATGGATTTTTGCTATTTAGTTATTAACCTGGTATAGCTCCCAGGGTCGAACTCAAGGAGGCAACAGTTATTAAGCAAGGGTTATTCAATTCAAAGACAAGCAATGAAATAAAAGAGGTAATCTAAACAAGCTACTCTTGGGGATTTTTTTTAATTTTCTATCTTTTTAATTTTTTTATGGGAAACAATATATTTTTGTTGAGTTTTTGAATTATTAAAAGTAGCAAATCAAAGAAATTATGCAATGCTATAGATAAAAGACACTAACAAGATCTTAACCAAATTTTTGTAGAAATTTTGGATGAAGAATGATATTTATTCCAAACGATGTAGACAAGAAAATAAGTGATGCAGAAGAAGGTCTGAATTGTAATTATTGCAAAAAGTTTGATCAGATTATAAAAGAGAACGCCTATAGTATACTTAGGCAATTTTCACACAACCTGGATATGCAAATCACGTGTAAACAACTTTTGGGACTTGTATTTTAAAAAGCAATAAAATTGATGCCTAATGTGCAAGTATCACAGTAATACACGTGCAATATTCACAAAAAGAGGCAGCAGATCTCGTAATATGAGCTGAAGTGGATTAGTCTGCAAATAAGATAAATCCAAAGACATGAACACAAATTACCCAAAATATATGTTCCGCACGCGCGGGGCTCATGAGCTCGGCCAATTCGTTGTGCGGTGGGGAGGATTAGCATACGACGTGTGGCTGGAATATGACCTTTGGATCAGATCTGATCCAAGGGCGTCTATACGATCTGGGCAAGCCTCTTGTGTTCTTCCCAATTTTCCAAGTGCGGCGCCGGAAATCTTCGAGGCGCGGATTGGGTCCTGGCTAGCAGAGATGGAACTTTCGTTTTGAGCTTGATCAGGTGCAGCGGTTTAAATCGAACTCTTCGTGCACGACAGCTCGTGGATCTAAAACGTTGCTGCGATTTACAGCTTCAGGCAGCGCAGAGTCGTTTGGAGGAAAAGCTCGATCTCGAAGGTGCTTCACAGTTGCTCGATTCCGGTCTTGTGTCCAGCACCTGCCTTTGATGTTGCTACGCGTGTGCTCCTTCACAAATATATTGCAGTTGATTGCTATGATTTGATATCCAAATCATTGTTTTGATTTTCAATGATAAGCAACTTCAGTTTCCAGTAAATGACCTGCACGGATTTGAAATTAGTATCAGCCTTTAGATTACTAATTTAAATGAATAATGCTGAAAGTTTTTATAAAGAAATCTCAATCTCGTGTGAATTGGATTGCTGGAATTGAGAAGTTGCTTCAGCTTAACACGAGCACTTGGATTCCCTATCTAATCCATCCTCCTCTTAGTGCTCGATTAGGACTGAGAGTAATATTTGACGGTTTCCTCTGCGCTCGGGAAGTCAGCGATCTCTTGATCTCATATAGATGTGTAGACTCGCAGTTTTGCTTGTTCTTCACGCCTTCAGATCATCAATCCTGCAAGATATGAACACGACTCGAGGCTCTAAACCTCGGTCCAAAACACGAATAGAAAAGGTGAATGAAAGGAGCTACGGTGACGCGGAAGAGGAGCTCCAATGATCCCGTGATCGGATCTGGAAGGTATGGGAGATAGAAGAAGAAAATGAAGGGGATTGAAGGTGAAGGCGGATCGTGCGGCGGTTTGGTCGAGTTGGTTACGGCAACAAATAGAGTTTATGGATCTACGGCTACTGAGATTAATCAAAAATTGAGCAAAATCAGAACGAAACAAATCTAAGATTACCTAAATGGAGTGGATTGCCTGGGCTGAAGCTTCGAGAAGCTTCGGGTCGTTGCCTCGACGGCTCGGCGGTGCCGGAGGCTCAAGCTCGCCGAAGGCGGAGCACGGCGACAGAACGCCGGATCAGAGGCCCTCACGTCCTCTCCTCACTGCAACGAAGGTCGGCTGTCACTCACGATGATCGGAGCTCCTTGGAGGAGGATGGAAGTGCCAAAGATGGGAGGAGGAAGAAGGTGGAGCCTTATTTATAAGATGAGAAATGCCAAATTTCAAATGAAGATTCGGCGCGCGAATCGAGGCGGGAATTTTGAAATTTTATTTGGGCGAAGATGAGAGTTGTGCGCTCTTTATTTTGGTGAAGAAATCACGTCGATCCGATGAAAGACCCGCTCTAGAAAATTCGGAGAAAACGCCTCGACGAGCAGTTTATTTGGGCTGAAGGAGGAAAAAGACGAAATAGGGAAAAAGACGAAACTGCAGATTAAATAAGAGATAAACAAAATAGATAGATAAATAAATAGTTTTAAATTACAAAATAATGAAAATAAATAATGTTAATAATTTAATAAATAATTTTATGGTGATTTTTAATAAATAAAATAAATTAATTAAATAAGGTAAAATAAATAAGTACCTTTATTATAGGTATAGAATACCTATGTGAAACATACTTTATTTTATTTTTTGATTATTTTCAGATTTTATAATTTTTATTTTTATTTTATATAATTAAAATAAATATATACAAAACATTTAAAAATACAATATGTGCACAAATAAATAAATAAATAAAAATATAAAAGTATATACAATGTATACATATATACAAGTATACCCATAAGGTCCCAAAACCTACTTTTTGCATATTAACTCTAATTTCAGTGAAACCACTTTTATTTGATAGATATCTTTTATAAAATGAACTTTAAAAGTGAGTACACTTAAATCGGAGTTCATATGGCTTAGTTATGAGGTTCGGAAGTTAGGCTTTACGGCTTTTAGATTTTGAGATTTATTGGTATTTATTCACAATTATTTTTAAATTATATTTTTGTATCTTTTTTATATTTTTATGAACATTTCAGAAAAAGAATTAAGTTATTTGGAGTTACAAATAAATAGATAGAAAATAAAGAAGTTTTATACACATAATGTACATATATACAAAGGGGTCCAAACACCAAAACTCACACATTTTATTCTCAGATTTTTTTGATATTTTTAATAAATAGTATTAATTATAAAATGAAGTTTAAAAGTGAGTTTGGTCAATTTGGAGTTTTCCATAAATAGTTATGAACCTGGGAAGTTGGACTTTTAGGCTTTTTAGGTTCATTGTATTTATTTATTTATTAGTTAAATAATTTTTCTGATATTTTTATAAATTAGTATACATTATTACACACAACTTTCAAGAAGGAAATATTTTTATTTGAAGTTGTTTTATTGATAAATAAAATATGTGGAAATATGTACAAGGTGGAAAATAATGAATATATACAAGTGAGAATTGGTTTTCTTGATTTTTATAAGTTATGGACCCTATCTCCCCCTACTTTATTCCTGGTCGATCAGGTCAATTCTTAACCTTCTCTCGGGGTTCGGGTCAGTCTGCATTTATTCCATAAATACATCCTTCTTTATTTCTTTTCTTTTTCTTTTCTTCTTTATTCTTTTATTTTGGTTAAAAAGAATGATAAATATACATTATTAAAAAATAGATGGTGAATGATAAATAATGAGAATTAATGAATATGTACATGTGTTTTACTAAGGATTTTAGCTAAAATAAAAGAATAAAGATGATGAATCATGGATTCATCAGTCACCTGTGTCTTCTCCTCCGTCGTGGTTCACTGGAGGAGGCGGGGCTCCGGTGAACAGCTGGTTGCTCCGCCGAGCCCCAACTGCTGCTTAGATTCTTGATGAAGGTTCGTGGGGAGCTCGCGGAGATGCTCGGTGGCTGGAGGAGCTCCACCGATGTTCGGAAGGGCAAGGCGGAGGCAGGTGAACGGATTGATTGCGCGAGACCGGCGAGGCGAGGATGGATCCGACCATTGAAACTTGAAGTACCTGCAGATGTTAGATTTGCATAGCCTAAGCGTGTAAATCGTGTGTGCGAGTGAGGTGAGGTGAGTGGGGGTCGCGTGGGGCGACGGGACTGAAGGCCTAGTGCTCCTTCTGTGGCGGAGCAGAGGAGGAGGTGGCGGAGAGTGGTTAGGTCGTGGAGAAGGGAAGGTGCTGTCGGAGGGGTTGGCGAGGATGCTGGTGGTCGGGCGGAGGTCGTAAGGTGGGTAAATGAGGGTGACTGTGAGTTGTGGAGTCGAGAAAATTCGAAGAAATTGGAGAAAAATCTCCTCGCCAGAGCGAGGAGTTGGTGGAGGCATTGATCTAGGCTTGAGGTCCTCATCGGACTTCGGGGGGTCGTCGCACAACGAGGGCGATCTTCCTTGATGCTCAGCGGTGGCGAAGCCAACCGCGACAGCCAAAGCGTCTGTGGGTCGACACCGGCAGAAACCACTGCCGCCATGAAGATCCGCCCCTTCGCTGTCACCGGAGGGGCGGGGGAAGGCAGGGCTAAAGCCTAAAATGGTGGACGATTGTCTCAGGTGGCGTAGGGTGGCTTTTATAGGGGAAGGTAGTCGGAGGTTACATGCGGATGGAGCGTTTTTGTGAGAGGAATGAAGGCGAAGGGTAGTAATGGCGGGCGTTGATGAGGGTTATGCGGGGATATCGGAAGTAAGGGCTTCGTGGGGTGATGGTCAGGAGAGAGAGGTATGGCCGGAGTGGCCTTCCAAAATAGGAAGGGTGAAGCGGGTTGACGAGGCGTAATGGCTGGGGGTGAGAGTGCTGGAGGTTGACGATGAACCATAGTCGTTGGATCTAACGATCCAACGACTGAGAGTGGAGCACGTGCGGAGGGCCACGATCAGATCCTTAGGACCTGATCGTGTGGTGGAGGGATGGGCGCTAAAGAGCGGCCCAGATGGAGCGATGGTGGAAATCGGGCGGCTGAAGTGAGGTGCTGACGTGGGAAAAGGAAGGCCGTTGGATGTAATGATGATCGGACAGTGGAGGTTAAGGCTCTAGCGAGCGGTTGAGATCAGATCAGGGAGCTCGATCTGACGGCTGAGAAATGGAGCGGTGTAGATGGTTCAGATGAAGGCGGGGGGTGAATAGATCCAACGGCCCAGGAAGGTGCCGGGTGGCGAAAAGAGGAGCGGGCCACGTGGGCGGCCCAGTGGGCGCCATGTGGCCCAATCAGAAAAATTCAAATTGAAAATACAAAGATAAATAAAAAAGAAATAGTTAGAGGCAAAATTAGGAAAACGTCAAAACATTAAAGTTGCTTGTCTCGACAAGATCTACAACTTTTATGTTGGTTAGAAAGCCAAAAGAGGTCATTTGTACAAAACGTATTTTTGGGGGTATTTTTAGGGGGATAAAAACACCTGATTTTTATCTTTGAGTTGTTTTTGTATTTTTAGTGTTTTTTAAAGGTTAGTGATTTATAGAAAATTATTCTACCTAATTTTTAGGGGATTTTGATGATAAAATAAATACAAGAAAAATAAGAGAAATTAAATACAATAATTTAATGGTAAATTATACACAATATAATATAGGATAAAAATAAAGAATTAAAGGTGGTTTTTATTGGATTAGTCAAGACAGGGGTTTAATTTGCGGCTTTTAGCATGATGAATACGAGATTCATCATACCCCTATAATTAAACCATGCTCGTCCTCGAGCATCTAAAGAATGAAGGAGTCGTATTAATTCCTGACAGTGCGCGTGAAAAATTCAAGGCTCAATCTTTCGAAGACCCTTAATTTAAGAGATCCTAAAATTCCAGGTTTATCCAAGCCTTAGTCAGAAGGAATCCAATTTCTCTGATTATCAGACTCTCTTTTTGTACATATAATATAAGGATATGACTTTTAGTGTACTGCAATTCATGAGAGTCGAGTCGATGCATCACTCAAAGTTCCAGTTCCAAAGACTCTCCTCTAGACCTAATCCTCAATACTAGGAAATAAGTCTATTATTGCTTTGGTCAACCGTCTCATTAGTTTGTCAGAATTGAAATGTGGATGGACGGCCAGGTGATGGAGGTAATGGGATTGTGTCTATTTTTCTCACCCTCACATTGGAACAAGGGGCCTCTCGAGTGCCTTTTACTCAACACATGTAAATTTTTATACTGTTGATCAATGTGTCTGTCAAGAGAGTTGGAGTCATCTGCACTTGTTTTTCTGGGAGTACAACAAGGTGTGTCTTTTCTGAGTATCTAAGATACCTTCGACACCCAGACTTATATCGCTTACGATGCAGGGCCCTTTTTGTGGTGTCAGCCCGACTCCTTGGTCCTAATTAGTGCTTGGTCCGACTGGACACTTTGAAAATGTTTGGGAGCGCTCGCTATTGGTGGAAGCTCATTTGTAATTTGTCTTTGGAATTTAGAGCTTTTTCTTTGACATTCCTTTTCTTTTGTTGGCTAGCTCCACTGCTTTTACCAAAAGTTGGTGCACACTGATCAACAGTTTCCATTAAGTTTCATCACACCCTGGCACATAGGTAAATATCAAAGAGATAACATATGAATCTTGTTCACATAATGGCTAGGGTTTTGCTGACACTCAAGTTTTTTGAAGCCTTCATTAACTTTATCCCATCCTCGAATGTCATTAGATCGGGTTTAAACTCAAATCTCTGGTCCTAGTTCCTCAAGTGATATCTCAACTCAACTCATCGATCATGCAGTTGTGGAAGTAACTGTGCTGATCATATTTTTCTTGAAGGTAGAGATGAAGAGTGTAATATAGCGCTCAAATCTTTCAAACAAGGGAAGTTTGGATATTTAAGTTTAAAACCTTAATGACTAAGGCATGTTAACTCAGACTCTCAAGATCACAGAAATCCAGTGTCCTCAAAATCCTCAAGCCTTGAGTGAGTGTGAATGTGTCAGGAATATACCAACTCCTTAGTTATTGATTTTTGTGTGATTTTTGATTTTTGCATATTTTTATGGATTTTATTTTTTTAATTCTTCGGAGAGACAATGACTGGCCCAGGTCAAATGAATAAAAGTATCTATTCTCAGCCAGTATGGGTGTAAGTACAGGCCGATAAATGGACCCGTGTTCCTTAAGGACGGAGCCATATGCGGTGTCCTCTAAACCACCCACTCTGCTAAGGGAGACCAAAGTTCCCTCACTGAAAATGTCTACTAAGCCTAGTTGTCAGAGTCCAATAAGAAGGGTTTTCAATTTTTCAATATTTTTTTTTGAAATTAATCCCTCAATTTTAATCAACAATTTTTACATGGTTTTTACAACCCTCAATTCACAAGTTTACCAAAACCCAGCCCGAAAATAAATTTTTAAAAAGTTTTAAAAAACACGAGCTAATGCTAAAGTAAATATACAATAATATACGGTATACCCCCCTATACTTAAATTTTGCTATGTCCTCATAGCACAAGTGTCATGAAGCCAAGGCTCGATTCAAATATAGGGTGATATAGCGGAATTGAGGAGGGGGATCCTCCTATACTCAGGTCAATATTGACCTAAGTACAAGAAGATAGTACGAGGGAGGGGTGAGCAGGCAGGTCCCCCTATACTTAGGCTACAAATAGCCTAAGTAAGGTCTGAATTAGGGGGGGTTCTATGATACAAGGGTGAGGGGGTTCGTGAAATATACACATACAGAGAGAGAGAGAGAGAGTTAAATGTACAGGGGGAGATGGTGTGGGTGAGTGTGTATGTGCAAGTGTAGGTGTGTGTGTGGGGGGGGGGTTCTCCTTTTTTTACAACATGCAAGAACAAGAAATAAAATGCAAATGCAAGTTTTTTTTACAGTATGCAATGCAATCTGACTGATTAAAATCCTAGAATTTCTTCACAGATTCTTTTGCGACCGCTTCAATGGAAGCTCCTGACTTCACGCCTCCATGAGGATCAAGCGTCATCGATGATCATGGGCCCTGCCACAAAAGAGAAAAGTTAGAACACTCAGAGAAATCACATCAGCAGATAGGATGCAAAAAATGATGCATGAAATGAGGACCTAAAATATTTGAAATTAATCAACAAAGAAAATCAAAATTCAATAATTAAGTTAAGTCGTATCCCCAGCAACGACACCATTTGAATAGCGTGAAATTCACCTCTTTAATATTGATGAATTGTAGTATAGGAGGCGAATTTCGGTCGATCAAAATACCACAATCTTTGAATGCTGTGGTGTATTTTTACTTGGTAAGTCTACCAAGGTCGAACACAGGGACACTGCAACTTAATGTGTTTATCGAATTTCGATTCATTAAGCACAAGTGTGAACAATTCTCAATTTCAGATCCTCATGATGAACTATGCTAATTACGATGCAATACTAAGATGAATGCATTTTTTAATTGATTTTTATGCAAGTAAAAGTGATGCATGAATAATTGTGCAAGGTTACAAGTATGCTAAATACAAGGCTACAATTATACCATAAAAAATGTGAGCAAGAAAATATAAACAGAAATCAGAGTCATTTTAGTCCGATCATTAAAACAGTCGTCCAATCAGAGCAAACACAAGGATAGCAAGGTCTCTTTTATCACATAAAAATTCACTTCATTAAAAACAATGACGAATGAGAAAATTAGACATGCTAAGATGTAGAGGATAAAACAAGGATCAAAACGACACTAAAATCATGCAATTTGGACCTACAATGCTCAAGTTATGCTAAAAATAATGCAGGGGCATAATTGTAATAAAAATGCAAGAAAAATAAAGGATAAATATTGCATTTAGGTCCCTGGAGGGCCTAAATGCAAATACCAAAAACCACCTGGGCCTTGAAGCAATATTTCCATGTGCGTTGGGGCATTTATGTAATTTTCATAAACCAGAGGGCCTTCCAGTAAAATACCCCAGGCGCGCACGTGAGGCACGCGCCTGGAGGACCAAAATGCAAATAGCAATTCTTCCAGGGTCTTTCGCGTAAATTACCCAGCACCTCACGTGCACTGCACATGAGGGACTAGGCTCAGGACAGTCCCTGCTAGTTCGGGATACGTGGCATCATCTGGAGGTTCAGCTCGAGGCTAAGGCCACCCGAGCCTGTAGGATCAGCGTGGAGGCTCGAGTGGAGACTGGGGCTGCCACGTATCTCTATCAGAGTCGTCCGATTGAAACGATCGGACGGCACCTGTGTCTTCTCCTCCGTCGTGGTTCACCGGAGAAGGCGGGGCTCCGGTGAATAGTCGGTTTCTCCGCCGAGCCCCAACTACTGCTTAGATGCTCGATGAAGGTTCGTGGGGGGCTCGCGGAGATGCTCGGTGGCTGGCAGAGCTCCACCGATGTCCGGAAGGGCAAGGCAGAGGCAGGTGATCGGATTGATTGCGCGAGACCGACGAGGCGAGGACGGATCCGGCCATTGAAACTTGAAGTACCTGCAGATGTTCGATTTTCATAGCCTAAGCGTGTAAATCGTGTGTGCGAGTGAGGTGAGCTGAGTGGGGGCCGCGTGGGGCGATGGGAGTGAAGGCCCGGTGCTCCTTCTGCGGTGAAGCAGAGGAGGAGGTGGCGGAGAGTGGTTAGGGTCGTGGAGAAGGGAAGGTGCTGTCGGAGGTGGTTGGCGAGGATGTTGGTGGTCGGGCGGAGGTCCTAAGGTGGTTAAATGAGGGTGACTGCGAGTTGTGGAGTCGAAAAAATTCGAAGAAATAGGAGAAAAATCTCCTCACCGGAGCGAGGAGTTGGTGGAGGCGTTGATCTAGGCTTGAGGTCCTCATCGGATTTCGGGGTGTCGTCGCACAATGAGGGCGATCTTCCTCGGTGCTTAGAGGTGGCGGAGCCAACCGCGACATGGCCAAAGCGACCGTGGGTCGACACCGGCAGAAACCACCGCCGCCATGAAGATCTGCCCCTTCGCTGTCACCGGAGGGGCGGGGGAAGGCAGGGCTAAAGCCTAAAATGGTGGACGATCGTCTCAGGTGGTGGAGGGTGGATTTTATAGGGGAAGGTAGTCGGAGGTTACATGCCGATGGAGCGTTTTTGCGAGAGGAATGAAGGCGGAGGGTAATAATGGCGGGCGTTGATGAGGGTTACGCGAGGATATCGGAAGTAAGGGCTTTGTGGGGCGACGGTCAGGAGAGAGAGGCATGGCTGGAGTGGCCTTCCAAAATAGGAATGGTGAAGCGGGTTGACGAGGCATAATGGCTGGGGGCAAGAGTACTGGAGGTTGACGATGAACCATAGACGTTGGATCTAACGATCCAACGGCTGGGAGTGGAGCGCGTGCGGAGGGCCACGATCAGATCCTTAGGATCTGATAGTGTGGTGGAGGGATGGGCGCTAAAGAGTGGCTCAGATGGAGCGATGGTGGAGATCGGGCGGCTGAAGTGAGGTGCTGACGTGGGAAAAGGAAGGCCGTTGGATGTAATGATGATCGGATAGTGGAGGTTAAGGCGCTAGCGAGGGGTTGAGATCAGATCAGGGAGCTTGATCTGACGGCTGAGAAATGGAGCGGTGAGGACGGTTCAGATGAAGGCAGGGGTGAATAGATCCAACGACCCAGGAAGGTGTCGGGTGGCGGAAAGAGGAGCGGGCCACGTGGGCGGCCCAGTGGGCGCCATGTGGCCTAATCAGAAAAATTCAAATTGAAAATACAAAGATAAATAAAAAAGAAATAGTTAGAGGCAAAATTAGGAAAAAGTCAAAACATAAAAGTTGCTCGTCTCGACGAGATCTACAACTTTCATGTTGGTCAGAAAGCCAAAAGAGGTCATTTGTACAAAACATATTTTTGGGGGTATTTTTAGGGGGGAAAAACACCTGATTTTTATCTTTGAGTTGTTTTTGTATTTTTAGTGTTTTTTAATGGTTAGTGATTTATAGAAAATTATTCAACCTAATTTTTAGGGGTTTTTGATGATAAAATAAATACAAGAAAAATAAGAGAAATTAAGTACAATAATTTAATGGTAAATTATGCACAATATAATACAGGATGAAAATAAAGAATTAACGGTGGTTTTTATTGGATTAGTCAAGACAAGGGTTTAATTTGTGGCTTTTAGCATAATGAATACGAGATTCATCAATGAACGAATAAGAAGTTGACAATCCCCCCTATACTTAGGATCAAATAATCCTAAGTATAGCAGACTGTACACAAAGTAAGGAGGGTCAAGGGTGGGAATGAACAGATCATACTCAGATAGTTTCTCCCTAGACTTAGGGTAAGATATCCCTAAGTATAGATAAGAAGAGGAGACGATGGAGAGGATCAAAGAATATAAGACATCGGGGTGCCCACCCCCTGTACTTAGGACAAAGTGCATCTTAAGTATAGAAGACTGACTAAAAGGGGCGACACCTTTTCGGAAGATAAAGAAAATCGAAAAGGAAAAGAAGAAAAGAGATCAGAAGATGGAAAAATATATAGAAGGATGTACACAACACTCCCCCTATACTTTGGGTAAAAGAAGTCCTAGGTATAGGCAACAACAGGAGTAATGAAATGGAACGACGAATGAACACTCGACTCATCCACCCCCCCCCCCCCATACTTAGTCTCATCAATATCTGCCCTCCGCTCAATGGTGTCAATCGTGTAAATCCCTTGGATGTCATCAACACAATGCCAATCACAGGAAGCGGAAACTCCAAGGTCTATGCTTTCTGAGTCTTCATCCCTAGAGAGAAATTCTCGGGTCTCATCATCGGTCATAAAGAAAGTCTCTCTGATATCTTCGTAAAGAACATAGGCCTTAGGGTCAGCCAGAATGGGTTTAGTCACATCAGATACAGGTCTCGGTAGTGGGTGCAGTGATGACCACCTCGCTCTCATCAATAGGACGGAAGCGAATCTCTCCTGAACCATAATCAATAACGACCCTCGCGGAGATGAGGAATGGTCGTCCCAGGATGATTGAAGAGTGCTCCTCTGTGGAGGTCTCCATGGGCAATACGACAAAATCGACATTGTAACTCATGCCCCGAATCAAAATGACGACGTTTTCAAGAATACCCTTCGGCCTCTTGATAGATCCATCAGCAAACTGAACAATCATCCTGGTATTCTTGAGAGGACCTAAGTGAAGAGACTGCACCAGCAAGAAGGGTAATATGCTAATCGAAGCACCACCGTCGAGGAGAGTGTTATCATGTATGGCCAGAGATGGTGCAACTAATGAAAGATGTGACAGTGTTCTTTTTCTTAGGAATGGGACGGTATGTGATGGCATGGGCAGTGACCATGGTCAATATATGACGCTCAGATCTGCTCCTCCGCTTTCTCTTCTTGGGAAGAGGAGCAGATAAATCAATCATGGCCTGTTGAAGTGAAGCACGGATGATCACATGTATAGTGGCCACCACTTTAGGTTCAGTCAATATTTTTTTGAATTTTTTGACCTCCTCCATACAAGGGAGGAAGTCGGAATCAACATCTACACAAGGAATGCCAAGAGCAGTCTGTACAGTGGCATCCTCGGGGTCAAAGGTGGGACTAGGTGTGAATGGTTGTATGGGCAAGTGATCCGGCAAAGGCTCCCTTTCCTCACAATCTGAATCAATCACATGTCTTCCGAACTCTTTTTGATTTTTAAAATTTTTCTCATTTTTTGTATTTTAGGCAATTGCAAGCTCTCATGGAAATCCTCGAGTGAACCCATATCATCAAATGGTGAATATCATGGTCGCTCTTATTTATATTAGTAAGATTGTCAATTTTCTGCCTCATATGATCCAACATTTGGGTCAAGTGCTCAGGGATGGACTCCATGAAAGGTGACTCCAACAGATCAGTCTCAGGTGGATGTGAAGGAAAATGTGAAGCTAGATGTGGATAAAAATCCGAGGCCTGAATCTGCGGCTGAGAAGGATATGTACAAAAGTCAGGAGCAAAGTCCTCCTGGAAAAAAGGAGGTGAACCGGCTAGAGTGAACGAGGGATCCACAAATTCCAGATAAAATATGCTCCAGTTGGCCATCTCGAAGCAAGAGGAAAATGATCGGGGAGAGAATGAAGGTCAAATTAAGAGAAGTGAGAAAAAGGCGCAAATACGCAAAGGCGATCTAGAAATGCACACAAACCATCACAAGCAAAACTCATACAAGACAAACCCTCAATTCACCTACTCAACTCAGCAGAGATCGAAAAGATCGATCTTTTTATCTTATATGTTTTAGAGTTAGGTGAGAAGTCCAAACGTTACGCAAACACTTGGGGTCTGAATGGGATTTTGACACTAATCCTTAGTGTGTGCACGAGCAAGTAAAAGCAAAGATAGCGAGGGGATTACTCGCCCTAATACAAGATTTTTCTTTTTGGTTGATTTTAGGGTCAAGTAATATTAGCAGTCCCAATTTTATTGGTTATCACTTTTTTTGGATCTTTAATAAGAATTCACGAGCCTATTGAGGAGTCAATTCCTTTAAGCACCTAGGTTGGCAAAATCAGAGGGAGAGGCGGAAAACCAATGCAAGCAGCAAAACAATGATGAATGCTAAAGCGTAAATGCTCACCTTGCCTCCAACACTCTACATGCAAAGATGCTCAGCAGAGTTGAAGCATAACTATATGCGAATGTAAAGCTGATGAAATCGCCCTAAGTTTCAGATATTTCTATTAGCTTGAAGAACCAATGCTAATGACTCGGAATGGAACGGAAATGTCCGATCTTGGAGTCTCCTCGGTGCCCACCACAATGGCTCATGCAAGCGTTGTATGGAGAACTCTCGCGGTGCAGTGGTTCCGAGACTAAGTGAGAAGGAGTTCAAAATTTGACTAAGTCTAAACGTCACTATAGGCACATGCAAATATAATTAGGTGTTTGGCCTTAATCTATCGTCAACAAATCGTAAAGATAGGGGCTCAATCACACAAAATAAGGAAAACAAAATCGAGAAACAAAATAAAAAAGGCGATGAAAACCGTGAAAACTGCGGTGAGCCCCTAAGTGAACAATCACTTGGAAATTAGGCCCGGTACTTGTATTATTACAAATAATAGTGGCCTCTCTCTCTCAAAAAATTACACAAGTAAATAAATGCACAAAAAATGCTCAAAAAGCGTCTGTCTTCTCAAGTCATCCCTGCCTCTTTTAATGCTTGGTCAGAAGTCTCACACCGCCTTCACGTGGGTGCACAGGCACCTTGAGTAGAGCGCCTCCCTCGATCTGCGGTTCTTCGCACAAAGTCCACAAGAGAGGGTGATTAGACAAGTCAAACAATTATATCAAATAAATGAGAAAATAAATAAGGCAAATATATATATAAGTAATCGCAATCAAGCAAAAAGCTAATCTAAACACTGTTGCTTCCCAACAATGGCGTCGTTTGTTTAACCCAAAAATCGAGCAGTCTTAAATTTCACACAAGATGGGAACTCAGTCGCTAAATCGACCACACGAAATCCTGATTAAAACAACAATTAACCCACAACAAAGATCAAACAATGAAAAGCAATATGTGGAGTTAAAATTTATTATAATTATACAACAAATATGTGTATAGGTGCAAGTATGTGTAGAGTGTCGAACACAAGAAGCAAGAAGGTAGATCGGGGTAAATGATGCTAAAAAATGAATGTGATGTCATTGTCTATGTGTTATTTTTTGTGAGTTTTAAATTTATATTTTTGATTTTTTTAATATTTTATATTTTTATATTTTGATTTTGACTTTTCTGATTTTGTATTTTCTTTTTGTATTTTATATTTTTATATTTCCTTTTTCTATTAAAAAGATATAAAACTATATAGAGTATATATATACAAGAGAAGAAAGAGAGGGATAAAAGTAGGTGAAAATGTTCAAAATACAGGAAATGAAATATTTTTGTAGTTTTTTATTTTTTCTAATTTTGTGATTTTTCTGTTTTTTTTCTTTTTGGTAATTTTAAAGTTGAAAATACTTAAAATAAGGAAGAAAATTAATATCTGAAATTAAAATGGAGATAATAAATATCAATAGAATAAAAAATTCTCCAACTAATTTTTAAATAAATATAATAAATAAAGAAACTTCAGGAACAAAAATTATATTTTTAGGATTTTTATGGATTTTTTTATATTTTTATAAAGTTTTTAGGGGTTTTGCACTTTTTATGAGTTTTCTTTTATATTTTTAAGTGATTTTTGGTTTGAAGTTAAACACACAAAAATACACAAAATAAATTTTTTGGGGAATTTTTAAAAATGTTTTTATAATTTTATGTATTTTCTAATGCAAATAGGGACGAAAAAGATACTTTTTATTTTTATAAATGATAAAAAGACTCAAAAATGTAAAATAAAAATATGCCGTTAAAGTGCACTACAACAGAAGCTTATGCCTATTTTTTGGGGATTTTTCAAATTTTAAAGATGCATGAAATAAATAAAAACAACAAAGAGAAACTACACTACTAGCAAGGGCATTCTTGTAAATATCAATAAGTTCAGGGTCCAAGGTGCAATTTTCCCACAAAAGTTATAACATAATAAAAATATATTTCAGGACCAAAGACAAAAATCGAAATCCGAGAGGGCTTCTCTGCAAAAGCGCCAAGCCCCACGTGTACGGGGCACGTGAACTGGCAGGGTCATGTTTACAATAATCAAACAACTCGGGGACTAGATTGCAAAATAACAAAAAAATTTAACGTGATTTTAAAATTTCATGACTAAATTACAGTAAACAAAAGAGACGAGGGCCCCCTCACAAAATGCCCGCACCTCACGCGCGTCAGGCACGTGAGGTGACGTGGCCGAGGTCCAAGATGCAAATATAATAGAGTTCTGAGATGATTAGAAAATATTACAAAACTTTTAAATGTCAAATGAAAGATTTTGTATTGAATATAAAATTCAAAAATACGTCGGGGGTAAAATGCAAAATACCCAACGCTTAATGGGACCGACGGTCGAGATGTTTCGCTTCTCCCACATGCCAGCTCCACAGGGCGCGATACCGCTTCGTTGGATGGTCAAGATTACATCACCCAATGGCAATCGACGGCTGAGACGGTGGCCTATCTGACAGTTACTATTCATCCTAGAGAGGCGTGAAGATCATATGGCACAGATATATGTTGGAAGAACATCTCAAGAACTTGGCTGAGCCGAGTTTCAAACTTCCTTCCAGCCCCACAACGGCCACCTGGATGCATCAAAGTTGAGGCAAAATGGAGCCTGAGCTCCTCCTCTTCAGGGGGTGGTCTCCAAAGAGCGCTTGGAGTACCGGTGAAGTTGAGCGGAGCCGGAGAAGGTGGGGTGCTCCAGGTGCTTAAAGTCCCTCAAAATCGACCCCTTCTGGGGTCGCTTGGCCTCCTGATCCTGCTGGGGTGTTAGCACAAGCAAAAAGAAGGAGAACCCGGAACCTTATTGGCTACAATGGGCGAGTGTTGGAGTGGGGAATGGTGGTGGTCGGAGCTCTTTGTTTGAAGCCTGAATCCACGTAATTACTTAATTAAACGGCCAAATAAAAGCATTAAACGATAGGTGAAACCTATATATAACTAAATGACAAAAAAATCGAGTGGAAAATGGGCCTTGACTGTCTTAGACCAAGAGGAAGCTCACGACGGCGTGACCAATGGAGATGGGGTTGGAATCTGCCTTTTCCTGCGCCAAACTCTGCCGCCAAGGGTCGGGGGAGGAAGATGTCACCTTCCTCTACCACGAGCGCACCAGGAGTGGAAGCGAAACCAGGTCAAAGGGGTTCAAAAATGGAAGGAAAGTCGGAGGGGTGTTTTGTACAAGATGGTCGAGCGGCTCAAAGAACGAGGCTAATCAGTCGAGGCAGCGATGCGCAACCCAAGGAGAGTTGCCGGCATGAATCCTCGATAAAAGGGGAATAAAAGTCAAGAAGGAGTTGACACGAGAAGGTACAATGAAATGCCTCGAAAAAATCGAGAAAAAGGGACAAAAACGAGTTCTGACAAAAGGCAGACCTCGATCAGAGAGTTGACAGAGGTCAACCAATGGAAGATTCTGGTTGGTCCACGTGGACCAACCAAAAAAATCCTTGGCAAAAACTTTTGTAAATTCGATTAAAAATAACAAAAGATTTTATTAATTTTAGGTTATAATATAAAAAATATTTATTATTTGTAAAGTATTTTATGATGATTGTTATTTATTTTTAAAAATTCTAAAATTATAAGTTTCCTTTTAATGGGTCATATACAGGTATATTCATATATATATATATATTATTTTTATTTTATTTTTTTATTTTATTTATTATTTTAAATATTTATAACTTAATTTTATACTCTTAAACATATTTTTATTTTATTTTTCTGATGTATTATGTACGGTTAAATAAATAGAAGTATATTCTTTATAGGTATAGATATATGTATTTTACTTATGTATTTTATACAAGTATTTTATTAGTATATTTTCTTTAGTATTTTATTCCTATTTTAATATGTACATATATTATAAATAATATTTACAAAATTATAAAAAATATAAATTTATAAAAATAAATAATAATAGATAAAATGAATATTTTAATCGGTATAAGTACACAATAGGGGTCCAACACTCAACTTTCAAACCGTAACTCCAAAAAATATGAAACTATCTTCATTAAATAGTTTATTAAAAGTTCTATACAATTAAAGGTAATTTTTATACATTTTGAGTTTTTATTTGAGAGATATGGGTTTGGGAAGTTGGTATTTTGGAAACTTATTCTGATCTGAGCTTTTTATTTGTACATTATTTTTATATGAAACTAATTTTTTATTTTTCTATATTTAATTATCTACAAATTTCATGTTCAAAGATTCTTTATTTGAAGTACAAAAATTAAAACTAAAAATAGATTCCAAAATAAATAAAGAATGAATTAAATAAAAGTAATTTTTATTGGTATTTTGGCCCTTATCTCCCCCTACTTTGTTCCTTGTCGATCTAGTCATCGACATGCCTAGGCCTCAAGGTTTCGTGTCATAAAATATTTGCAATATTTTATTGCTTTTCTTTTCTTTTCTTTATTATATAATTTTGGCTTTAAAAACCGTATTTTATACATTTTTTAAAACACAATGCATGAATGATAAAATGCATGAATTAAGCCTATTTACACGCATTTACTAGGGTTTTTAAGGCCAACATGATAGAATAATGATGATGAAATAGAGATTCATCACAGGGCCCCGTTTGATCATGGACCATTGGATTAGCCCTACTCCAGACCATCTGATCTGTGGGGCAATTTGATCTTGACCATTGATATCCAAACTGTTATAGTCGCATCTGGTGGCGAGGCATGTCAAGTGGGAGGAGCTCAGTCATTGTATTTCGTGCCCACTAACTGGTATTTTATACTAGCCCCCGTAGCTCCGGTGTCAAGCAACTGAAAAAGCTCTGAACAAGGTTGGTCTTGGATATCTCATGATGTGGACACCGGTCTATGGGTTCTCTAAATCGATCCTAAGCCTCATGGAACTTCTCGTTTGGGATCATGGTGAAATTGTTGATCATTGCTCACGATGCGTTGGTCCGATCGACTGGATAGTACTCATTCAAGTACTCAGTCCGGAGCTGCACCCATGTAATGACATACCTCCCCAAATGCTTCAGGCAGTAGGCTGCTCTATCAACTAAGGAAATCATCTTTATCGTGTCCTATTACACAAATCTATCATGGACACTACTCCAAATCATCTCCAACTCCTATAGATGGAGGTACGACTCCTCGGTGCCTAGCCCATGGAACTTGGGCAGTATAATAATCGTCCGGGGACATATCTCGAAGTCGCCAAGGATCTCTGGCAGCTGGATCCATCTATGTATGAGGGTTGCACCAGGGTTGTACAATTGCCTCATCGTTTGTGGAGGTCTCTGTGGCTCCTGCGGTTCCTCGGGACATCTGTTGCCTCCTCCATCTCATGGTATGTCTCCACCGACCGGTCTCTGCGGCCCATCTCTGTTGGCTCGCATCTGTGTGAGCTCCCTCCTGACTTCGGCCAAGAAAACTCCCTGGTCCTGAATCTATCGCTGCATGGTCTCCAGGGAAATGAGCAGTGTGTTGTTGATGGAGGCATGGTCTAACACATAAGAAGAAGTCTACGGCTGCTCATCGGTGTGGTTCTCGCTACTGGCCATCCCTTGGGTCTGTGAAGCGACCAATGAGCTCAGAAGCTCCAGGAAAAGGTAGTCGACGGGGTCTTGGTCTCTACTGAGCTGCGGCTGGCTACGAGGCGTCACGTGGCGGAGCTCCGGCCACGTCTTAAGCTATGAGCCTCCAGGCATCTTCGGGCGATCCTAAGCTACTCCTTCGGTAGCAACGACACCATTCTGATGAGCGACCGACTAACTAAGGTTAAGTAACAAAATAAACAATGGTCGTTGTGACCCCAATCAATCGGTTAGTTCAACGAGAAAAATAACCACTAAATAGATCAAGCAATCAAATGTGAGAGGTTTGTTATTTTTATTTACCGGGTATAGAAACCAAGGTCGAACACAAGGAGCACGATTTAAAATTTTAATCAAATTTCAAAAAATAAAATATTTTTTTGTGATTTTTATTTTTTAAATTTTAAATAAAATGCAAACAAGCACAAAACGCAAAACACATATACAACACTCTTTTTGGATTTTTCAAATTAAATAGAATTGCTTAGAAAATAAAAATCAAAATATTTTTGGGTTTTTGGATTTTAAAGTATTTTTGGTAATTTTCTAGGTTTTTCAAATGTTTTTGTAATTTTATTAAAATCAAGCAATGCTCAAAATACAAAATACTGCACAATCAGGATTAAATTGCAAATTAAAAATACTTAAAGCTCCATAAGGTCCTGGATAGTAATTTTATGATAAAATAGAAATAAAAAACCTACAAAGAGGAACTGAAAACACAATTTTTAGTTGTTTGAATGATTTTCTATGATTTTTATAAGTTTTTGGTTATTTTGTGATTTCTAAGGTTTTTGTAATGAATTTTAAACAAAATTAATATAGAAGGTAAAGCAGACCAAAAGACAAACATAAGAATTTTTGCATAATTTTTTAAGCATTTTTTGAATTTTCCTAATTTTTATAGACATGACACTTTTTAAGTGTTTTTTTAATTTTTAAAAATATAAAACACATGTAAATCAAGGCATTAAAATTTTCATAAATAATGCATGTTAACAGGAGTTAGATGTGAATTTTAGGTAACCTTTAGAGTTAATTTTCTATTTATTAAGTCCAAGAAAAGATATGCAATTAAACACAGCTCACAGGGACCTATAAGCAAATAGTTTAATTCACAAGACCAAACAATAACACACTTTAAAAATACAGGGGTCAAGTCTGCAAAAAGCCCAGCCAATTCACGTACATGCTCAATATTCAACGCAACAAGGGTTTAAATGCAATTATCAAAATTAAACATTTCCAAGAAATAAGCTGCAAATAACCCAAAGATCACATGGGGATACACGTGCCTAAAACTCGGAAGGACTAACCTACAAATACTAAAAAGTACGAGGTCCAAATTGTAAATGTTTTAACTACACTTTTTATTTAATGGACTAAATCTAAAAACAGAAATATGCAAGGACAAAAGGGAAATATACCCAGAGGGAGCACGTGGTGCACACGAGGACGGAATCTGACATAAGACCCTGATGGCTACGGCAGATGAATCTAACTGTCTAGGGGTTGTCGCGAACGTGCGGTCAGATATGACAAGTCAGATCTGATCTAACGGTTTAGGCACCCCCCCTTTTGTCATGCGGCTCAGATGATGAGGGAACTCTGATCAGACTGTTGGAAAATGGGCGTGAGTGGACGGTCTTGATCTAATCTGAGCGTGAGTGGAGATCGGACGATGGTCGGGGTGGCTGGAAGAACACGCCCAAGGAGAACTTAAACATAGTGATGGAAGGAATCCGTCACTCCGATGAAGGCCCTGAGGGGTCCTACAATGTTGTGGAATTGCTCCTTGTCCAATGGAGGGCTACGATGGGATGATGAACGGGGCGGATGAAGCGTACAGTGGTGCTTCTCCTGTAGCTACCTCGCCTGAGCAGCTTGGGTTCGAAATGATGCTCCTGGTGCATGTTAATACCTGCAAGGGGTAATTGGACTCAGGGGTACGCCTCCGTCGAGTTAATGCTTGGGAAGTAAATGGGAGTGACGGGAAGCGGAGTTTTGGGTCTCCAACGAAAGTGGAAGATGGAGACATGATGAATACCCATTCATCACTCTTTATTCGTTTATTTTAGCTACAAAACCTATGCAAAACACATGTATATTCCTGTAAATAATAATAATTGTCAAATATCATGCATTGTGAAAATATGCATTATTAGCATGTTTTTGTGCATAAATAAAAGAATAAAGAAATAAAAGAAAAAGAGGGAAATATTTAGAATGCATATTGAGCGACCTAATCCCAAGGGAGGGCTCAGCATGGGCCTGACCGCATAAAAACCCAAGTAGAGAGAGATAAGGAAGCTCACATTTGTACATATACCTGTAAATAAAAAAAATTACTTTCCTCTTATTCAAATAAAATGGGTTTGTACTTATGTGTATATATTTGTAAATATTAACTTAAAATAAAAATGAGAAAATTTATAGAAAACAAAATTAAAAATAAATAAAAATACCCTTCACCATTGTACAGAAGATATATAATCACTTATGTATTTATTTCACCTTGTAAATAAATCAATAGAATTCCATAAAAATATGTATATATTCCCTCTTAAATAGTTTAAATAAATAAAATAAAAATCACAAAAATAAAAATAAAATAAAAAGGAATAAAAATAAAATCAATTTCCTACATTGTATATATACCATGTATGTACATAAATAAAAGTATTTCTTTCACCCTTGAAAATAATTAATAAAATAAAAATAAAAATACCATATTATTCCAAATTTTATCCTTTAAATAAATAAAATATAAAATTGGAATAATTTAAACAAAAATAAATAATAAAAATAAAAAATAAAAAAACATAAGTATATACATGTATATAATAATAATATTTTGTAAATACCTAAATAATATTTCAAAAAAATAAATAAAAATCACAAAAAAATAATTTAAAAATAAAGAATCATTTTTCATGTTTTAACTTTTCTGAAATTCGGCCATTTGCTATTTTTTATTTAATTTACAAATATTTATTACGTGGCGCGCTTCCATTGGTCCACGGGGAATGTTGACCCCCGGTCAACTCCCCCCCGCGGACCCTCTTCTCTCGCAGATCGGGCTGTCGACCCGATTTCTCCTCTTTTTCCGTGCTCGATCCGCCCCTCCATTTGTGCAAACTCCGGGTCCTGATTACACCTGATTCTCCCCCGATCCACGCCCGGAGGTTTGCATCGGGGTCCGAGCTCCGAATCACTCGCCCGATCCACCTTCTCGGACCCCTAGCACTATAAAGCTCCTGCTCCGCCGCACAATTCCTCTCATCTTTGACGTCTCCCCTTCCACCCAGGACCTCCACCTGACTCCCTAGAGTGACAGCTAGCCGCCGACGTGTTGCAGAGAGGAGGAGGAGCACCGCGTCATTGATCCGGCCGCGTTTCGCCGCCGTGCGCCGCCCAGAGCTACGCCCGAGCCTCGGGCCATCGACGTCCCTCGAGGCGAAGACCAAGAGCTCCAGGAGCTCATTCCTAGTCGACCACAGTCACCTGGTGAGCCTAATTCTTTCCCTATTTCTTGAATTTCCAATTACGCCCAAATCCATTGTTCGCCGTCGCTCGTCGATTCCGATCATCCCCGTCACCCTCCCGACCATCCGAGTCGACCATCATCATCGCCATCCTCCCCTGCACGTTCTACACCCATCCATTCAACCCAGTTCGCCCCAGAACTGGGAGTCGATCTCCCTCGCCGTCGCATCGCCGGAGATCATCCACCCCGACGCATCTTCCACCCACTTTACCCCTTACAGGGTCGAGGCAGTTTGCCCTCGACCCAGGAGTCTTCCTGTAGTGTTTTCCAGGTCCGAAGAGGCCCATCTGAGGGTCGAAGCATTCGAGCACAGGAGCTCCAGGCCACCGCCGTCACCGGGCCACTCCGGTGGTCGCCGGCCTCATCGGAGAGGCGCATCAGCTGCGGGACGTCAAGGCGGATCCATTCCGCACCTTAGCAGCAGCAGAGGAGGAGCACCGCGCGAGTATCGGGCCGACGAAGTTCGCCGGCCACCTGTTCTTGGAGCATCCCCCAGAGTCGTCCGTTCAGCCCCACTCTCCCAGTCTTGATCACGACCGTACATCTACGAGGAGAGATCAGCCTTCGGATCAGAGATAGGAGCTCATCTGGAGCGTCCATCGCAGCAGGGAGGCGTGCACGCACTAGAGCCATTAGATCTGATACGTGTCGGGCTTTCAGCCGTCTGATCAGAGCCAGGGCTTCTTCGACGAGGCGCAGCGCACGACCACCGTCCGATCAGCCACGTGGAGCACCTCCAGCCCTCGGATCATAATAAGGGGTAATTTACTCTTAGGCCCCTCCTGTTTGTCATTTACATTCTAGTCCTGTAAATATTTCTTTCAGTTGTTTTTATTCTGGAACATTTGCACTTAGGACTTCGTGTTTATTTTATTTGCATTTATACCCCTGTCTACGTGGAACACGTGCATCGACATGTGATTTTCTTGGTGAATTTACAATGTATGGGCTGATGTTTTAAGGTGTTATGGAATGAAATTTAATTTTTACTATTTGCATCCATACCCCTGTGCGTGATTTTATTGGACATGTGCTGAATTTCTTGGACATTTTGCAAATAATCCCCTGGACTTTTAGCACCTGTTGCTAATAAGCCCTTGGAACTTATTTTTCTCACATTTTGGTCCCTCCGTGCCCAGTACACGTGCTTTGCGCATGAGAACTTGGAGATTTTGCACGAGGGACCCCAAGGTTCTTGTATTCGTTACATTTCAGCCCCTGGAAATATGTTTTCTTGCATTTAGGTCCCTATGCATTGTGCCTTGTTGTTTGATTTTAATAAAATATCAAATTAAGTCCAAATTGTGTGAAAATTGGATACGTGGCTCCTGTCACTGTGTAAAATCTTCTCTAATTTTTGGGTACATTTTTGAGTCGTTTTATTATTTTTAAAAATTCAAAAACATTGCCTTTTGCCTCTGTTCAGATTATAAAATCCCCAAAAAATATTAAAACTCTTTTAAAAATTCAAAAAAAATTAGGATTGTTAACTTTTGTATGTTTGAATTTCTATGCATTTTTGGTCATTTTTGGAGTTATAAAAACCTTAAAAATTGAAAAAACCATTAAAACTCATAAAATTTCTAAAAAATAGTACAAAAATCCAAAAATAACAAACTCTTTTTTTTTTAAATTTTCCTTATTATTTCTATTTCTCATAAAAAATACCTCCAGCCTTGAATAGACCATTTGATATTTTTAAGTGGTCTTTGAAGCCTGGCTGGACAGTATTGTGTCTTTACTGCCTTATTTGATTTTTAGAAAATTCCATAAAAACTATAAAATTCTCAAAAATTCAAAAAAACAGTAAAAAATCAATAAAACCTAAAAATATTTTTGTTGAAATTTTTGAACCATTTTTGAGCACTTAAATAATTGGTTGAATGTGAGTGTTTTTACCCTTTGTATTGTTTTCCTTCATTATTAAAAATCCAAAAAAATTTAAAAAAAATTAAAAACCACCAAAAAATGTTTTGCCTTGTTTTCATTGTTGTCAATTTCGTAGGCCGCAAGGCCAATTCGTGCTCCCTGAGTCCGACCCTGGGTGCTACACCAGGCTAATCTCATAGCCAGGGCCACTATTTGATTTTCGTGTTTGATTTCTCTGTTTTTGGTCTGTTCCTTGTATTTTCTTGATTGACCGCTTTATCTCGAGTGATTGAGGTCGCAACGACCTTAGTTATTTTTATTCCTTAGTCGCTTGGGAAATTTCGGTCATCAAGACCCGACCTAATCCTGCTCCGATGAGCGGGATTCGGGGTGGTAGGCTACGTAAGAAGGTGTGAGGATAAACGAGGGAGCGATCTCTATGGATAGATGTCGATGGTGTGGCTCAAACCAGTAGGTCGGAGGGAGAACACGTGCGATGGTGGTGAAATAGAATAGTGGAATGGACTGGGAAATACAGAGGATATGGACGACACTTGAAGCTACCAATGAGATCAGAAGCTCCAGGAGAAGTGTCCAAGGAGGTCTTGGCCTCAACCAAGCTGCGACTGGCTGGGAATCTTCACATAGTGGAGCTCCGATCACGTCTCGAGCTACGAGCCTCCAGGCGTCTCCGGACAATCCTAAGCAACTCCTTTGGTAGTTGTCACTCTAAGGGAGCTAGGGGTTTGTGGTGGAGCTAGGGATGAGCTGGAGAGCAGTGGAGGCGAAGGAGTGTATTTATAGTATTCCCAAGGGTCCAAAAAGATCGGAGCATGGAGCGGAACCCTAGGGTGATCCGATTGTGCCTAGAGATCCGCGAGGATCATGGATGTCAAAGCTGTAATCGGACGCAAAAATCGAAACCAAAGGTTATCAAGTCCGGGCACTAGAAAATGGAGAAATGGCTCCGGCGAGAGAAGTGGCGACCGCACCCGTCCTGGAAGAGAATGTTGACTGAGGTCAACAGTCTGACATGGCCCACTGAGAAACATGATGTACGAAAATAAAATAAATTTGAATTAAAAATAGTAAATGAATTTAAATTTAAAAGTATATAAAATAATTTTTTTATTATTTTAAAAGCTATTTTTCTATGATTTTCAATTATTTTAAGAAAAATAAAATAAGATAATACAATATAGTGTATTATATACAAGTATAATTTACCTATGTATTATGTACAAATATTTTTATTTTATTGTTTTTATTAAAAATATTTTTATTTCGTATTTTATTTATTTAAAAAATAGTTTCAGAGATTTAAAAAAATTATTTATTTTAAATTAATTAAAGTTGTAAAATAAAAAGTTAGTGAATTATATGCATGTGTATTTTGTATAAGGGATTGGTGGATTTTATTTTTATTTTTATTTTGTTTTTCTAATTTTTATTTTATTTTTATTTGATTTCTAAGTCTATATACATGGGTATAAAAAGTAGAATATTTTTATTTTGTCAAAAATAAATAACTATTATGTACAAGTAAAGGTGATATGTATAATACATAGTGTAACCTTATCTCTCTCTACTTTCTTTTGCGATCAGGTCAAGGCTTGACCTTCTCTTGGGGTTTGGGTCACTCTTATTTATTCTAAATACATCATTCTTTTTCTTTTCTCTTTATTCTTTTATTTTTGCAAAATATATACTAAATGTTAGATATGAACAATGACATGTACAATGCTAAGTTATTGTATTTATAGGTATTACAGATGGTTTTACTAAAAAGGAGAGCTAAAATAAAAGAATAAAGAATGTAAATCGTAGATTCATCAGGGAGATAAGGGCCATTTATACAATAAAAATTCCCATTTATTTATTCATTCTTTGTTCATTTTTGGGATCTATTTTATTTCCCACTTTTTATACCTCAAATAAAGAAACTTTGTACAATAGAGTTGTGGATAATAAAATATAGAAAATACAAAAATTATTTCATATAAAAATGATATACAAAATAAAAGTTACACTCTAAACAACTTTCCAAAATCCCAACTTCTCATACCCATATCTATCAAAGAAAAACTCAAAATATATCAAAATCACCTTTAATTATATATAACTTTTAATAAGCTATTTAATGAAGGTGGTTTCGAATTTTTTGGAGTTAAGGTGTGAAAGTTAAGTTTTGGACCCCTATTGTATAGTTTACCTGATTAAATTATTCTTTTTTTATTTTTCATTAGTTTAATAATTTTAT
Organism: Ottelia alismoides; assembly: GCA_037367405.1. Lineage (NCBI taxonomy): Eukaryota > Viridiplantae > Streptophyta > Magnoliopsida > Alismatales > Hydrocharitaceae > Ottelia > Ottelia alismoides. The sequence goes on from JAZKJV010011230.1 coordinate 260,937, forward strand.
ATTTTTATAATTTTATAGATATTTTTTAATACATATACATATTAAAACTAAAATAAAACTATAAAGAAAATACTAAAATAAAACATGTATAAAATACATAGATGAAGTACCTATAACAATACATATACAATAAATAGACTTATTTATTTAAGTATACATATTATATCAGAAAAATATAATAAAATATATTTCAGTATACAAAAGTAAGTTATAATTTTACAAAATAATAAATTGAAATAATAAAATCAAAAATTCAAAAAAAAAATAAAAGGCCTAAATACATAGATGAATATACCTATAATTTAACCCTAAAAACTAACTTGTAATTAAATAACTCTAAAAATAAATAAAAATCGTAATAAAATACTTTATAAAGTAATAATATTTTTTATTTTATAAGTTTAATTTAATAAAATACTTTACTAATTATCAATGATTTTATAACCGTTTTTGGGTTGGATTTTCCTGGTTGGTCTACGTGGACCAATCAAGTGCTTCCGCGCGTTGACCGTAGGTCAACTCTTCAGTCTTGTATCCTAGCCCTTGTCAGAACATCTTTTTCCCTCATTTCTCAACTTTTTCGTGCTCGATGTGTTGCTCGAGAATGATGGGACCCTTAGGGAGATTTGTTCTCTGATTATCCATGATCTTCGTCGGATCGTATCCCTGCTCCATCTCGAATTGCCCCACCCGTGATTCCTCCTCGAACTTTCGCCCGCAGTCACCCTTATTTAAATAACTCTCCCCCTTCATTCGCGGGTTGATCCCTCTTCTTCCTTCACACCCTCATCCTAAGCTTTGAACGACCTTCCTGGTGACAACAGGAGTGCACTCAGGATTTCTGTGGAGTGTTTGGGTATCGAGTCAAGCAAATCCAGCTCCGTTGCCACCTCCGCCTGAAGATCTCTCCAGGCGTGAAGCCTGGTAAGCTTTTCCCTTTTTATGTCCTTTTTATTCCCTAACGCAACAGTAGCCTAGATTTGCAAGTTATTTCTTTTGATTTCATCAAACTTAGCGTAAACCCACAATCATCGTCCAGCAGAGCTCCAGCTCTGCATGTTGATTCCGCTTCCGACATCTTCCACCTCGCCAACCCCCCTTATCCTCTTTCTCCTCACTTGCTGAACACCCCAAGCACCTCTATACACCTGAATTTTGCTTTCGGGGATCAAGCCTCCTTCTCCACCTTTCACCGGAGGCCATCGCCCCACCGTGCTCTACTGACATTCCATCATTAGGAGCCACCCGTAGCTCTGCCCTTTTTGACGCAACTAACACGTGTAGAATTAGGATCCAAAGGACCCTCTAAGGGGTCGATTTTGCAGAGACTTGAAGTACATGGAGCCCACGTTCTTCCCCGAGCTCGTTATCCTTCACCTTGGATCTGGCGTACCTTCTGAAGCCCTCATCTGAAGAGAAGGAGTCCACACTCCATTTTGCACATTCCTCGAGCATTCTAGGTGGTCGGAGGTGCTCTTGCGAGCGGATTGAAACTCAGCCCAACCGAGTTCTTTCTCTATTCGTCCAGGACCTCTTCCTGCCATTGGGTCCCTTTGCCGCACCACAACATACAAGAACCGTTGGTTGGGCCCCTGCTTCATCCGTTGATCGCCGCTAGATGATCTAATCACAGCTACCCGTCACGAAGCATCATCGAGCTACCAGAATGCAACACGTTGCTAGGTGGGCATAAATCGATAGTTGGTCCACGACGTAGCCGCAGGTATTTTGCATCCTTTACCCATGCATTTTTATAATTTATTATTTAGTCTATAGCTAACTATCTAGGCTGTAGCGCGAGTAGTTCTAAATTTTCCTTGGCCGTTTAAATATTTTTGTAATAATTGCACTTAAGCCCCCAGACTTATTTCATTCACACTTCAGTCCATGCCACGTCACCACACATGATGCCCCATGTGAGGGAACATTTTGCAGGCGTGTCCTAGAAGTTTATGTATTTGGTCTTGATCTCGAAACTTTTTGTGTGCTTTTAATATTTTTTAAAATTTACAATGAGGCCCCTAAGCTTTTTTTTTATTTACAAAAATGTCCCTGCCAGTAGTGTAGTTTCTTTCTGTTTTTCTCTATTTATTTTGAATAGCTACATTCCTATAAAAAATCCCAAAAATAGGATATGTGCATGTTAATGTGTTGATTTAAACTATATTTTTTTCATTTCATTTTAGGTATTTATCCTATTTTATAAAAAAATATCCGAAAAAGCTCCCGTTTGACTTAAAAATTCCAAAAAATATATATAATAAAATTTTGAAAAATTCCCCAAAAAACATATTTCTCCGATTTATGTATTTTTAATCTTTAGATAAAAAATCCATAAAATTTATAAAAGAAAACACCAAAGAACTAAAAAGACCTAAAAACCCTTATAAAATAAAAAATCCTAAAAAATCTATTTTCTATTTCTGAATTTTCTTGATATTATTTTTTATATATTAAAATTAATTTGGTGATTTTTTATACTATTTGCTATTTTATATCTCCATTTTAATTCTTCCTATTTAATTAAACCCTGTTTTAGGGTATTTTTTACTTTAAAAATATATAAAAATTAGCAAAAATTCCTAAAAAACAAAAAAATAATAAAAAATTATTTAAAATCCTAAAATATTTTATTTTATTTTAACTATTTTGATTATTATTTATATCTACCTTAGCCTACCTTGTGTATATACTCTAATATATATTACCCTATATTATATATTTTAAAATAAAAATAAATAGAAAAATATAAAAAAGTAAATAAAAAATTAAAAAATCGAAATAAAAAATGTAAAATTGAAAAATTAAAATAAAAAACCAGAAAAAATTCATTTTGGCTAAGAGTTGAGTGATAAATTGTGCTTTGATTTTGCATCTTTGCCCACTCTACTCCATTGCTTCTTGTGTTCGACCCCTACTGTCTTTCCATGATACATTCTTAGTAGGGTATAATAAATTTTAACTCATGCTTTTAGTTGCTTAATTATCTGTATGGTTAATTGTTGAAATAACGAGAGGATTTGAGTAGCCGCCTCAATGAAAGGGAGCCTGAGTTGTCAGGCCATTATTTAACGACTCTCATTTTCTCGTTTTTCAGTTCTTTAAATTTAAATATTATTTATAATTTTTAAAAAATGGTTAAAAGGCCCATGCATTTAATTTTAATTGCTTATATGCCCATGTCAAGATATTTAGATGTTTGGTCAATTTATTAAATACAACATTTATGCTCCAAAAAATACAAAACAATAGGATAAGGTGCCTAGTTGCTTGTAGTTTAACATACCATTTTTTATTTTCATTCTTAGGTAATTTACTTATTTTATAAAAAACGAAAAGAGCACATTTTTACCCTATATGTAGTATAAAATATCAAAAAATATAAAATATTTTTGAAAAATTCAAAAAAAAATTGTTACGTGTATCTAGTTATTTTACAACTCCTAAACCCAAAAACCTAAAAAAAGAAAAAGAAAATACATAAAAATTAAAAAGCTGCAAAATCCGTTATAATCTAAAAAATTCTGAAACACTTCAAAAATATCATTTTCTATTTTATAATTTTCTTTATATTATTATTTATTTTGTAAATTTTATTTGGATAATTTTGGATATTATTTTCTATTTTTAGTTTCCATTTCAATTCACCCTCTTTAATTAATCCCTTATTTAGGATATTTTTTACTTTAAAAATCCATAAAAATTAGCAAAAGTACTTAAAAATCACAAAAATAGTAAAAAATATTTAAAACAAAAAATATTTAATTCTTAAATTTATTTTTATTAGTATATATATACTTTACCCTATATTGTATTTGTAGACTTATATATTCGATGTTATATATTTAACAAAAGGAAATTAAAAATCAGAAAATATAAAAAGAAAATAATATATATAATTAAAAACGATTAAAAATATAAAAACAAAAAATAGTAAAAAATAATATTAGATTAAAAACCCACAAAAGACACATAGACAACAAGTAGCACACATTTTTGCATTTATTTGCAACATTCTCCCATTTGCTCACTGTGTTCGATATCTATAGTACTTATACATATACGCATACATTGTAGAGTTATAATAAATTTTGAATCCACATATTTTGCTTTTGTTCTTGATTCGTAATTTTGGGTAATTGTTGATTTTTTAGGGTTCCTTGTTCGGTCACCTCGACGATGTTGTTCTCACTTTGTGTGGAACATCTGACCGGTGAAAACTCCAGTTATCAGTCTGGAAACCTCTCATTGACAAATTTGTGTCAAAGTTAAGTGGGTGGAAAGCAAAACTACTCTCACTTCCCTCCTGGGTTACTCTTTGAAATTTAAGTATAATGCGTCTTGCCTCCCACCTTCTCTTAACCTTAAAAATCCCAAAATTTGTCATCAATCGGATTGATAAGATTGGTTGGAATTTCTTTGGAATGAAAATAAGGAGGGAAAAAAGACATATGGTTGCATGGGGCTAAATTTATCGTCCTAAGGAAAATGACTGTTGGGGCATTATAAACCTAAATAACTTCAATGCAATGCATACAAAAAAACTACTTCCAATCAAGGCAGGGGAAAACACCTTTGGCATTGAGTATGACGAAGTCCATTTACGTCCAGGGTAAACAAATAACGGTGCATGTAATTTTAATCGAAATGATTTGCTAGTGTGGAAGGCCATGAAGTCGGGATCCAAAGCAATCCGAGAGGCCTCTTTTGAAAAGCTGAATAATGGTATGGACTCGCTTTTCTGGTTGGATCCAATAAATGAACTCCCACCACTTCGGAATAGTTTTCCTGACCTTTGAAGTTTTGCTTGAAATAAAAAAGACTCATAGGCAACAACTCTTGCTAAATTCTGAACTCCAAACAACTGGCTCACGAGTCTTCAATATCAGGTGCCACTACGTTTTTAGCTCGATATTATCGCCCTTAAACGTGTACTGGAACCGCTCCAACTTAATAAAGATGAGGACAAGGTTATCTACCCCTCGAAAAAATCATGAAAAGAACCTTTAACAACAAACTTCTATCATATGTTGGCAAACAGTGAGGAGGGGTCCTCTCCTCCTTCAATATGAATATTTGGATGAAGCCTTTCCATCCACTGGTTTCTTTCTCTGGCAAGTCCTACATCAAAAATATGAAACACGTGATGACCTCTTTAAACAAGGGCTTGAGTGGGTAAATCATTGTCACCTCCACAAAAACAATGCCAAGAGTATGAATCACATTCCTTGCAAATGCCCTTTTACTAAATCAATCTTTTTAAAGCTAGGCTTGTCTTTGTACTGGTCTCATCTCGCATTGTTCTTTGCTACAAATTTTGATGGTATTGAAAATTCAAAATGCTAGACGATGGCGAAGTGTGGCAACCCTGGAAAGAATGATGCCGTAGGGACTTTGGTGGTCACGGAATACCTTTGGCGACATGTATATTAGAAGCGAATTATTTCTTTTGATTTCAAATTTCAAACGACTAACAACTTGATGTTTTCTTTCCTTCTTGTTGCGAGCCTATCCGACATGTTTTTTGTTGGAGGAGGAGTTCAACTCGCCGATTAGCACAATCCTCGCTCTTAAACCTCTTGTTGGATGTTTTGTGACCAGATCAAAAAGACTTGATCACTGGTTATGGTTGCACCTGGTGTCTTTGGTATCCCCTATGCTCGTCCTTAAAAACCTAGAGGATCTGTCTTTTGTTTGTGTTCATTGTTATTATGTAGGGTTCTGAAGCGGGGGAAAAAGCTTCCCAGTACCTTCAGTGTTTGTTGGGTGGTTTTTTCAATATGCTTTACAATGAAGTATGCCCATGGGCCACTTGTACCACTTTTCCTAAGGATCTTCGGATGGTTTTTTAATTTAGAGGAATGAAATAGTGTGATCTTTTATCGAAAAAAATGTTTCAAAAACATGTGACTTTCTTCCTAATAGATATAAATAAAAGAACATGATCATCAATGAACGTTATAAAATATTTCCCATTTCTATGTCTATATGTTGAATGACCCCCGCTAACTGTGTGATCAATCAAATGCTACCAGTGATTGCAATGAGATCAGCTCTCGTGGGAGACCCTAACCGTTGGAACGTGAGAGAAGGGATGGACTATGTGAGGGCTCATGCACTATAAAGCCTCCTCCAGGAGGAAAATTGATCACTCAACTTGAACCTAACCTCGCTCACCAAGAGCGATCCCTAAGACCATATCTCTCACATACACACACAAGCACGATTGGAAGTGCATCTTATTCTTCAACTGGTCTTAAAACCAGGTTACCTCAAGCCTAATAGATGAATTATTCCTCCAACATAAAAACACTAAAAAAACTAACATAGTCAAATAAATTTCCTTATTCTTTATTCAACATTCATCGTTCCCCAAACTAATGATCCATCCCCATAAAGGAAGAGATATCATATTTATTTATCTAAATTGATAATGTATGTATTTTCAAATGTTAGACGACATACCATATTGTCCCTCATTTTGAGCAGTTTCCCAAAACAAAATCCAATTATTATTGATGGAATTGTCTCCCCCATGCAATATCGTGAATGGTTAGTCAACTTCACAGAAAAAAAGCATACAACGATAAATTACATAAAAGATCCTAAAGTTTGAACTAGATACCAAAAGGGGCTTTTGATAAAAATGACAATTTGAAGTATAAATATCACTACCTTATTATTCTATCAGCGATGTTCTACTTCTTTTGTCAAAATGACGAAACTAAACTTCTATATACGATCTACATAATCCACGAAGTTGTAAGTAACGCTTGATTGTCAACATATCCTCATTTACTTCTAAGATGTTGATGACACTAATCGCAGGGATACTGAGGACATAAAACTAATCATGCTTTACTTATGGAATTCTTGAATTATATGTAGTATATTCGTAAAGCTAGTTTACTAATTTTAACAAAGAAAAGGAATGCAAAGTGGAGAACGTATAATACTATCGATTTAAAAAAGGGATATTTACACCCATAACCTTGAGTAATCTTGTAATTACCTCAGAAATCCTTGATAATCATGAATAATATCCAGAACCCCAAGAAATTGCTCCGTTTTACTCCCATAACCCTCCGTTAATTTACTTCATTAACTCAATCAGATTTCTGAGTTAATCTAACCAATCCATGATTTAACGGTTGAAATTAATCGAAAATTAAAAAAAGAAAAGAACGAGAGGAGGTGGGCTCGACCTAGAATAGGAAAGTTGCAGGGGAGGGGGCGGCGCGGGCGAGGGGGATGGGTTCCCGGGTGACCTGGGGCTTGTCGATGGTTTCCCAGGCTAGGTGGGGCGATCTGGGGCTTGTGTGTGTGGGGGGGAGAGGGGGGTGGGTTCCCAGAGGCGGGGCGCGGGCGACCTGGGGCTTGTTGCGAGGGGGATGGGTTCCCAGGCAAGGCGGGGCTTGTCGGGGGGCGGCGCGGGTGACCTGGGGCTTGTCCGGGGGGTTTGGACGTGCGTGCAGGGGTCTGGAGCTTGCGGCTCGATTGACCAGGTCTCTAGGTGGGCGCGTTGGGAAGGGGTGCTCGAGCTTGCGGGCAACCAACGGGAGGAGGGGGGAGCTTGCGAGCGGATGTGGGGGAGCTCGGACTGGAGGCTTTGCCGGCGAGCGGCGAGAGGTTGGGTGGGGTTTATTTGTTTCATGAATGGCATCATGTTGTAAATATAATGGGTTTGGAAGGGTAAAATTGACTTTTTCCATACAGTTTTGATGAATGGCATCATATTGTAAATATAATGGGTTTGGAAGGGTAAAATTGACTTTTTCTATTACAGTTTTGATGAATGGCATCATGTTGTAAATATGATGGGTTTGGAAGGGCATAATTGACTATTTCCGTTAGATGTAACAGAGAAATAAGACAGAAGTTGACACAGGATTATGTCATGTAAAGGTTAACTATTACTCAGGGTTCTAGATGTAATTCGTGATTATTGAGAGTTCCTGGCTAATTACAAAAGATTACTCAGGATTATGGGTGTAAATATCCCTTTAAAAAAATTGGCCAAATTTAGGGGTTCGGATCTTCTCCACCGTCAAATCAATCTCGGCCGTTCAGATACACACGGACATGAAGCGATCCATAATTACATCAGTACACAGTATAGAGATTTTTCTGTGGGTATTTTCAAAGGAAAAGCACAAAAATACAAAGTTGGGATCCATATTGGAATTTTTTATCATTCTCAAATTTCTAATTTGATCTGCAAGACAAATTGGATTCTGTTTCTGAAAAGAAAGGATTGCTGTTTGGCAGGGCCGATGACTGCCAAGTGTTTGATGGGATGGACAGATCGGGTCCCTCCCTCTGCAGAAGAGATGTGACTCATGTGAGATGCTGAATGCTCTCACCACGCCACTGGATTCCTTTGGTTGCATAAAATGCCAGAAATATGAATTATTTCGGATCAATAATAGCCAAGTTACACATCCGAGACAAAGAAGATACAAGTATTCTCATTTCTCAGAGGTTCCCAAAGAGGAGATGCAAACACTCAACACTTCAGTAAAATCTATCGATAAAATTTGTCCAAACTGAAGCTTTTCTGAACTAGGCACGCATCGGGACTGTGAGCACACGCTCCGCCAGTCAGTGGAAGACGCTAAAATGCGAAGATGTTGAAGTGGAGACAGGCATAAAGATGAACTCATAAGCAAGCAAAGGAATTAAGATGCAGATAAAATGAACATGTTGAGATGCAAGACTATGAAACTTAACAGAGATGTTTCTTATTTTTGTGAAACTTGCAAGGAAAAAAAATAGATTAGTGATATATGGAGAATTGGAGACAATGCTTCAAAGAACTACAAATAGAAAAACACCTGAAATGCAATGCATAATATGGAGACAGCCAAATATCAAATCTAGCATCAGTAGAATCATAATACTGACACCTGCATGTGTAACATAACAAAAGTGCAAACATATCGGAAATATTACAACTTGGGGGAAGCAATATTGAGCTACTCAATCCTTTGATAATTATAGGATGGAGAGTTAGAATAAGGAGAAGAACCACAAGAAATCAAGTCAAACATATAGATGGAAGAGTTCTGCAATCAACTGAAAAGAAAAGATCACACGAAACCCACTTGAGAAGGTGACATAAACAGACCAGGAAATATGATGATAAATCTCAATACGAACAAATCTAAGATATGATCGGATATATATATTATTCACATACAACTTACACACAAACCAAGGTAACAAGCCAGGCACCGACATATCCGGGTTTTTCTAGTACAAAAGCAAGCGTTTTTCAACATCACACGAGAACATTCATTGCCAGCAACTCAAACTAAGAGCACGCTAACCCCCTTAGTTGATTGGACACTCATCGAAGAGCAACCAGAACTCTAAATTTCGAACTCCCACTGATCATATGATCAGTGTGGAATTGATTAATCAAGAGATGCCTCGTTTTGGCTGCTCCTCAGATCAGGCACGAGGGGAGGAGTCACTTTTGTTGAACATGGAAACGGCATCACTGTATATTGCTACAGCATTGGAGAAGACGGCAAGAACAATCATGAAGACAGAAACCATCTTGTCCCACCTCGTCGCAATTCCATGTGGATCCCTAATACAATGAAAACAATTGTTAAAACTTGGACATGGGAAGATCTACCTATGATGAAAAATTTTGTTTATAACATGATTTGAAAAACTTACTTCAAGGCAATGGCAGCTGGGAAGATGAAGCCAATGCATACCGCGGCTGTTGCTCCAGTAAATTGGAAGGCATCCCAAATGCTAGGGATGAAGTTAGCACCCAGGAAGACCAAAACTATCATGGAGACAGTGATGATTGTAAACCGACGGTTGTCGGAGTACAATGGCCTTGAAAAGGGGAAGAGAAGGCCATCCAAGTTGAGACGGAGAGCAAAGAAGATAATTGGGAACACGAGCATGAGGTGGGCGGCATAACTAACACGAACAGTATCATTAAGAAGAGAACTGTATGGGATGCCAAGGTTTGCATCAAAGTTGGCGAGAACATCATCGAGGGTGGAGTCTCCAAACAGAAGGAAACCGAAGAAGCTTGTCATAATGTAGACCGAAGAGCATAGAGTAAGGGATGTCCTCACAATTGGTTGGATCTCAGACGAATCTTCCAGCTCGTTTTCTATTGTGTGAACTGGAAAAAGGAAAAGAGTGAGTGAGAAATTTTCATGTAAAATTTTCTATACATGATTCACACATAATTTGTCATCAATCATAATACAAAACAATAACCATTCGGTCACAAACTTTCATCACTGAAATTCATCGGGTATGCATAGAACACAAAAAGAGTACAATGGAAAAAAGCAAATAGACAGCATCTTTAGACTCGGAGAACAAGTTCATGCCAAATTCTCAGATTACGTGGGTACAATGTAAAACCAGAATTTGGGGCACTTCCATGACAAAATAATAGTAAGTTCGCATGCTAAAACTGCAAAGAAAAACAAGGAAGCTATGCCAGCATACCGTTGTAGTGGCATATATATGCTGTGACAAGAACAGGGACAACAGTGAAGAGATTCCAGATGGCCGACATGTCCACAATATCAGGAAATAATCTGGGCATCTGAATGCTTCCATTTACCAGTTTTATGATAGCAATTCCAGCAGTGATGACCACAAATACCACCGCGAGAGCAACTGATAGAGCAGATGTATATCGCAACGAATCTGAGAGAAGAAACAAACATTTTAAGCAAGAGCGCATCCACCGAAATGCTCACTATAAATGAGGTAATAAAGGAATTTGACCATTGGAATCACAACTAAACTATTGAAAATAAGTATACTTGCCTACACGCTTGAAGCAAGCCAAAGGAGAAAACACACAAAGGGTTGTCGCAAGAAGAACTGCAAAGCGACTATTCCACCAGTGTGCCCCAAACCAACCTTCCAGAATACCAGAATGGTGAACACCGCTTGCAGATGTTCCGGAAAGCACATCACCTAATCAAGTCACACACAAATATCAGCTCCGAATTCTAACTAGGACATCAAATACTATTCAAAAGATTACACCAAGAAACATCTCATACAAATTCAAGCAGAAAGAACAGATCAAACCTATCAAAAACCTACAATTTCTACCAGATTTCCCAGACGAAGATCAATTCAAACTCAGAAACAATTTATGCAGAAAGTTCAGCTAAAGAAAAATCATTACCAATGATAATCATGTAGACCACAAGCACTCCAACATTGTTGATAACTACACAAAGCTGAATAAGAATCCTCCCAGCCTTCCCGAAGGCATCCCCCATGACTCCTCCATACGAAACCGTCTTCCCTGCCCTGCTGAACCTCAGAAGCATCTCGATCGATGCCTCCGTGAGGAAAGCCATGAAGACAATCATCAGAATCCCCGGCACAAGCCCCATCACCTTCATCGTCGCTGGGAGCGCCATAATTCCAGCGCCGACGATCGTCGTGGACAGGTTAAACACGGCTCCACTGAAAGAAGCTCCATTGAATTCACCAAACTCCTCGTAATCATCCCTCTTGCTCGGCAGCAGAGGCGTCTTCTCATCGACGATGAGGACCACCTTCTTGTTCCTCTCGCCGTCGATCTTAGCACCAATCGTCATGTGGGCACCTCAAAAGATCCTCTTACTTCCGCGGATCTCGCAAGAATCAGGGTACCCAACAACAGAAAGGCCACAACACGCCTCAAGATCGGATCGTTCTGCCGAGGGGGGGTCGAGATGGAGATCGAGAGAAGTAAAGGAGCGGCCTTTTTGAGTGCTTCTCCACCCTCCTCTCGCTCTATCTCTTCCCACTCCTCTTTCTGGATCAAAGACCGGAGATTTATACGCCTTCTGCTCTCTCCCTCTCTCTGTAGAAACCCCTTCCTTTTAAATCACCACCTTCCTTTTTTCCCCGAGACCTCGATTTTATAGACTTCCTGACAATCGAGGAAAACCACTGGTAAGAAAAACGTGGTCTACCGGTGGGGTTCCTGTCGAGGCGCACAAGGCTTCTACTTTGTCCTGTTGTGGTAAAAATGGTAGTTTTTGCGAGGAGACGCGAAGAACAGCGTGGAATGGCTCAAACGCGTGGGATTTCCTCGTGAGAAGATTTGGGTGGGAAACGTAATCTCTCAAGAGGATTGAGAGGGTTGGAACGAGGAGAATATCACTATACTTCAATCCAACCCACCAATCAAATAGACTCTTAGGGTACGTTTGATTGGCGGGTTAAGGCGGGTTAAATTGGTAGAGGGTAATGTGTTTTTGTGTTTTGATGTTTGGATAGAAGGTTAAATTGGAGGTGGGTTAGAAGTAGGTTTGGAGTGATATGATTGTATTGGAGCTTGAAAAAGTGAGTAATTATTGTGATGTGATTGTATTGAAGTTTGGAAAAGTGAGTAGAAGTGGAGTAGTTTATATTTTTTATATGATATGATGGTATAATATATTATTTTTTGATAGATTGATGATGTAAAATTGATTTATTTAATTTTAAAAAAAAAAGAATAAAGTGGGGCCTACGGGGAGAGAGGGGGATGTGGGTTAAGGGGGTAAACCCCCCTAACCCGCGGGTAAACTGGTACCCGAATGGGCCTTAAGGTCCGTTTAGTTACTGAGGTATCCGGGATACTCCAGTGTATCACCCTCCAATATTAGGTTGGAAATCTATCACAAGTCATGATGATATTACATCACATTCTTTATTCCAACCTCTCTCAATCTTCGTAATCATCCAAATACCAACTATTCACAAGTAGATACTTCAACCCACTCCATCCTTACCCGGGGATGAAAAAGGCGCGAGAGGGGGATAAGATTACCGCGAGGGCTGACAACTTTTGATTTTGTTATTGATATATTTTTATTGAGATTTTTACGTTAGATCCATGTAACTTTTATAATTACGTGATAATCCCTGTAAACTTCATATCTACCCAAATGGCTCTTGTAATCTTACTCTCACTGCACGACCTTTACCGTCGGATTAAATTGGGTCCGATATCTATCATAGTGTTCATAAACTATTTTTTTACAGATTTCTTTCAATTTAACGGCTAAATTGATATAAGTTAACCACATTGAACCTACTTTATGGTTTAGTGGTAAAAATAAGTTAACCACATCATGCTTTTAAATATGAAGTTTATATGGCTGTAAATTTTCCTTTTAATTTTATTTATAAACTTGATGTGCCGTTGCTACCAAGAGAATTCCAGATTTATGGCGGCCTTGTGTTTTTGTGGTAGTAGGATGAGTGGAGCTATTCTTATGTAACAATCAACAATATTCCTATGGCCGTGGTCAATATTTTTAAGCTAATGTCATGTTCGTAGGAGGATGGCGTTGATTTGGATCATTAGGGTTTTGGGTCGGGTTGGACTCAAACCATATTCCTTCAATGAGTATTGGGTCGGTTAGTGGGTCTAATGTCTTCTACCCAACCCACCCAAATAACCCAAATTATTTCTTTGAATGACAAAAGGTTTAATCCCACCCAACCCAATCGATATGTACTTAATATAATATCAGTAATTCTAAACTCATATATATTTCTAATGTATAACTCGGATTCTTCAATCCAAGTTATCAACTTTTTAACAACCTTATCTCACTAAACATTATTTTAGTTGTTATTATGTGTTGTACTCAAAATAATTTTTCTCTATCATCCTTAATATTATCATTACATACTATAAATATCTGAGAGCATGCCTTATTACCGCACAGCTATGCTCCAATCTCTGTTGACTTCAGGTGACATACATTATTCTTGAAAATCACATAATCTTAATTGAACAACTCCATATCAACTTGAACGTATCTCAACCTTCTTCATCCATGTTGAACATGTTCCTCCAACCTTCTTCTTATCTATTGATCTTACTACATGCTTATTTTGGCATCTTCTTCATATATAAATGGCCCCATTATTACTTAACCTTCAATTAACAAGATTTTTCAAATAGATAATTTGATTTTCACCCAACCCAATCGACCCAGACCAGTCACCAAAAAATCTCAACCTAATCTAATATGGTTGGGTGATGGGTTTCATTTTTGCAAACCAAATCGAATTCAATCCAAACCAAATAATCCAGATCCGCCCAAACCAGTTAAATACCCACCCCCACCTATATTATATATTGAAAGAGAGATTTTGGTTTTTACAATTAAGTATTTTCTTTATTTTCTACTCAACATGCGTTATTTTTTTTTTTTGAGGCACCCTAGTCTCTAAGGATCCAGATACTCAACAATATGATATCAAATATGTCGACTTTCGAGTAAATTATTACTAAATCAATAATTTTGAAGCACCCATATTCCTTGGCTTTCAAGATTTTGCATGATATTTTATTTGTATAGTTAATATTCAGCAAAACCTCGATGAAATGGATTGCATATGAAAACTTGATTTTTTTAGGTTTGCTTAATTTTGTTAAGAATTTCTCCAGAATCTTGCCTTATCGTTATTGCATTATTCTTAAAAGAGATGTTTTTCGATCATTTCTTTGTGGAGCCCTCTTTCTCGCATAAGAAGCATGAGATCCCTATTTTATGTTGTCTCCTATGTCACTAGATTTTATACGACTATTTGTAATTATATGAATGATGCAAATGATGAATATATATAGCATTTTATTGCCCTTAGAACTCTTCGATCGTATCGTCCACTTAGTTTTTCATAGCCTTGACATTTTATAAAATACATGATTTTCTTGGATCTCTTTTCTCTTTGCATGTTGAAAATAAACTGGCATTCTCCATCTCGGTAACTGTAGAAGGTCCTTAACCCAATTGCTTTCTTTTGAATCCTTCCTTGTTGTTTATTATGATACCCATTCTTTGCTAGGAAGATACTCATTTTTGTTTGTGCTTGTTCCAAAGGTTAAGTAGCAAATATGTCGATACTATGGCTCTTGTGCTTCAAGTTAGCTGATTAATTCATATATAGAGTGAGAAGATAAATATTTATATTCTTCAATATTAGCATCACCATGATCAAGTTTAGCAAGTAACCTCCTTTATATCCACTATAGTAAAATCAACATGATGTGACTACAATTGTAATCGCATAGTGATGCCTAAATAGTCTCGAGAAACGAAGAATCTGATCCATGTGAATTTGTATTCCGGGGTCATGACTACGCATGTGCATCTCCAAAAATACAACCCACAATGACAGAGTTCTTCGCAATGATGAAAGACCATGGATGTCATCATATGACTTGATCCATATTTTATTTAATTTAATGATTAATCATTTCGAATTATATTCTTATGATTAATCCTAACGAGGGATTAAGTTAGGATATTTGATGATAATCTTCATTTTAATCCAATTAAAACAACGACAATCAATCAATCCAAGCATTTAAATCTTTATGCACTATCATATAGTATACACCCTCACATAGTACAATTTGTTATTCCAATTTTAGTTGTTAAAATACGTCATGACTTTGCATGCTACCCTTTCTTGAAACGGGTCCATCCTGGACATGTGGACTTATACTAACCAGGAACCCTTCTGATAGCCGCCCGAACGACTAAGGTAAAGGTAAAGAAATGGTCGTCGCGACCTCAATCACTCGGGCTAAGTATATCAAGAAAAATCAACCACTCAGAACATGTAAAACTAATCAAGCACAAAAGAGAGCGGTCCTGCTATGAGATTAACCTGGTATAGCACCCAGGGTCGAACACAAGGAGCACAGATTGGCCTTGCGGCCTACGATGTAGTCAGAAATCCGAGAGAGTATTTTTTAGTGTTTTTAAGGGTTTTTATATTTTTTTTAGGATTTTTGGAATATAAGGAAAACAAGAAAAGCACCCAAACCACTAACTTGAACAATTTATTTAATGCATTAAAAAGCAAGCAAAAATTCAGACAAAAATTTTTTATGTGTTTTATATTTTTTTATGTTTTTGGTGAATTTTCGAGATTTTTCTGATGTTTATTTTATTTCCTAAAAATCAAACAGTGCGAAAAGCAAGGGGTACTGTCCAGCCAGGCCCAAAACCCAAAGATAAAATCTCTAAGGATCTCAAAGGGACCTGGAGGTAATTTTCCTGTATACTAGAGAAAACAAGGAAAATTTGAGCACCAAAATTATTGTTTTTGAGTTTTTAAATTATTTATTATGATTTTTAGGAGTTTTGAGGTGTTTTTAAGTTTTTAGGGTTTTTACTCAATGAAAAATAGCCAAAATTGGCTAGAAAATCAAGGAACACTAAATAAACAGTAACTAATTTTTATGGAATTTTTAAAAGGGTTTTGATATTTTTTTGGGGTTTTAGACTCTAAACAGTAGCAAAAATAAGGGTTTTTGAATTTATAAAAATAGCAAATGAAATCAAAAATGTCCTCAAAAATCTACAAAAATCCTACACCATGGCAGGAGCCATGTGTCAAATTTTCGTTGGATTTGGAGGTGGTTTGATATTTTATTCAAAAATAAAGGAGGGGCACTGTGCACAGGGACCAAAGTGCAAATACCCAAAGTTCTGGGGGGTCTGGTGCAAAATACCCAGCAAAACACGTGCCAAGCACGTGCCTGGGGCACTCAGGGACCCAAATGTAAGAAAAAATAAGTTCCGAGGGCTTATTGGTAACAAGTACCAAAAGTCCAGGGGCTTATCTGCAAATAACCCAAAAAATATCGCACATGGGGGATTAAATCACGCACAGGGGCATAAATGCAAATAAAGAAAACTTTTTATTCAATCCATAACATCCAGAACTACAGGGTTTATATTGCAAATAACCCAATAAAGTTCACGTGACGAAGCACGTGGTCCACGTAGACAGGGGTATAAGTGCAAATAAAGTAAGTACGAGGTCCTTAATGCAAATATCCCAGAAAATAAACAACTTAATTTAAAAATTACAGGACTAAAATGAAATAAAACAAACAGAGGGGCCTAAGATGAATTTACCCCTTTTATTATTATCGACGGCCTGATGTGCGCCACGTGGCTGATCGGACGGTGGAGAACGGGTGCGACTTTAACTCTGGAAGGGCTGGCCTGATCGAACGGTGGAAAGTATTCCACGTGGCAGATCTGACGGTGACGAAGCGTGGTGGAGATACTCTTGGTGAATCGACGGCTGAGAGGAGGACGCGTGGCGAATCTGACGGTTGAGGCTAGCTGGTGCCTCTCTCTCTGCGCGAGCGGTCAAGATCGACCCTCGGGATGATCGGACGGTGGCAGTGCTCCGCAGATGAATGGTTCAGATCAGACCTGGAGCAAGGAGGATGATCTGACGGTTCTGGAGAAGCCTGGAAGAACTGGTCTCCGGCGAGATTCGCCGGGCTCGTGCGTGCGCTAGGATCCTCTGGAGAGCCTTCTGGAGGTCGGAGAAGAATCGCGGAAGGCTCCCGCGTCTGCTGGTGGTCTCCGACGAGCTCACCGAGCTCCGAGGAGCTCGAGCGAAGGCGGCGGAGCCGGATCTCCTGGCTGGATGGCGAAGGGTCTCAGATGATCCTTGTCTTGACCTGAAAAGCGAACCAGAAGACTCACGGGTCGAGGGCAAATTGCCTCGACCCGGTTAGGCGGCGTGAAGGTGCATGGTGCGTCGGAATGGAGAGCTCCGGCGAAGGTGGTCGGCGGAGGAGCTCGATTCCCAGATCCTGTGCGATCTGGGTTGGTGGATGGGTGAAGAAGGTGCGGAGAGGTCTAGCGAAGATGATGGTCGGGTCGGAATGACAGATGGGAGATCGGAGGTGGCTGGCGACGTCGGCGGAGCTACGCTAACAGTAAACTAAAAATCGAGATTTACGCTAAACTATGGCCTAAAGGATCTACCTGGGTGGTGCGGAAGACTGTGCTGGAGCTTAGCTAGCTCCCGGTCGTAGCCTCGAAGGGCGTCAAGGCCTGAGGCTCGAGCTCCTGCAAGCGGCGGAGCACGGCGGCGCGAAGCTGCCGGATCGATGGTCGGGGCACCCTCTCCTCACTGCAACAGGGGCAAACGCGAGCTGTCACCTCGGTGATTGCTCTGGAGGTCACGGGAATGAAAGTGGCGAGCCAAAGATGAGGCGCGGAGGCGGCGGAGGTCGGGATATATATGGAGACAGGGCCGATTAGGGTTGAGTGGAGGCAGCTATGGAAGGCGTGGATCCCACGGCGAAGGATCCGGCGAGGATGTCGGATGAACGGCGAAGAATCCGGGCGCGGGGTTCGCGGGGGCGACAGGCTGGAGATGCGTGGAGAAATCGACGAAGTCGGGTCGGGCGCGAGTCGACGCAAAAGGAAAGAGTCCGCGGGGGAGTTGACCGGGGTCAACAATCCCCCGTGGACCAATCAGGAGCTGCCACGTTTTTAATTTTTTGTTTATTTAATTTAAGGTAGAAAAAGGCCGAATTAAGAAAAACTCAAAACATGAAATATTTTTCTTTTATTTTTTTCTATTTTTTGGTGATTTTTAATTAATTTTTGGAAATAAAAATAGGGTAGCTATATATATAGGTATATGTACACTATATAGATTTTAATTTTTGATTTTTTATTTGTTATTTTTATGTATTTTTATGCCCATTTTATATTTTATTTATTTACATTATAAAATAAAGAACAAAATGGTATTTTTATTTTATTTTAATTATTTATACACAAGGGTGAAATAAATAGTTGTATACATTTATATACATGGTATCTATACAATGTATTTTTGTATTTTTAATTTTGTAATTTTTATTTGATTTTTGTTTTGTTTCTTGTTATTTTATGTATTTACAATATGTAACATAGAATATTTACAAAAAGTTTAGAAAATAATTTTATTTATTTATAGGGTTAAATAAATAAAGGATGGTGGTCTATATACATGGTGAAAGGGCATTTTTGGAATTTTGATTTTTAAGTTTTTATTTTGTTTTTAATAGTTTCTAAATATATACAAAATGTATACAAGCATATTTTTGGGTGAGGAAAATATAATTTTATTTATTTACAAAAGTATGTACACATGAGCTCCTATCTCCCTCTACTTTGGCTTTTATGCGGTCAGGCCCATGCTGAGCCCTCCCTTGGGTTAGGTTGCTCAATATTTATTCTAAATATTTCCCTCTTTTTCTTTTTACTCTTTATTCTTTTATTTTTGCACAAAAACATGCTAATTATATCTTTTTACACAATGCATGCTTTTGGTAATTATTTGTATTTACACATATTTACATGTATTTGCAAAGGTTTTTGTAGCTAAAATAGAAGAATAAAGAGTGATGAATGGGTATTCATCACCTTCCACTGCAAATGTTGCGCATGATACCAATCAATTAATCCATTATCATATCCAGGCCCAGGCACCTTCACCATTCCAATTCAAGACAACACGGTTGGTGTATATTATACTGAGAGGATTATATGGATCTTTCAACCGTATATGATAGGAATATATTGATCTTTCAATCGTATATGATATTTATATAATAACATCAAAAGATTTAGGAATTAAAAACTTTTTAATTTCGATAATGCTTAGTGAAACAATATAGACAATTCATGAAATCGATCCAATCGACTTTACAATTTCTAATTGCATTTCAAGCATCTAAGTGCATAAATAATAGAGTAAATATGAAATAAAAAAGACTTTCTAAATTATTGCATATATTGAAAATAAACAAACAATGATTTCATATTCGAATTTGCAAGTTGCGACCATCACAATTCAAATTAGAAAGCATCATATAACTTGTACTTAAAATTCGTTGCAACACCAAATATGTCCAAAATATTAGTTCCAACTCCTGATCTCAATATATCAAATATTTGTCCATCTATTTTGAATATCATAATATGAGAAACAAGTCTCTACAAATAAAAGGTCCTCATCCGACTCTGTCCTATGGAGAAATCTAATTTCTCTAGGCCTTACGATCGGAATCGCGCAAAACGTTTTCACACTTATTAGAGACTTAATTTATGAATTATTAATCAGTATTTTATCATATTATATAATCCAAAAATAACTTCTAAAAATTTAATATTTTCTTTCTAAAATCTTTGGTTGAAATCAGAGTCTAAGTTCATTTTAATATCCAAATCTTCTTCCAAATGCCACCAATTATTGGTGTATCTTTCGGTATGAGTCCAGACCTTCTATACCTTATTAATATAACAAAAATTATATTCAAAATAGGAGAGAATATCAGTAACTTTTAAATTCATTGAATCATTCAAATCATCAAAACTATTGCAAGACAATGTACCTAAAGAGAGGGACAATCTAACATATTTTCCATAGGACTCGGTTGCAACAAAAATCCTCTAAATTAAGGTCCTAATAAAAATATAATGATGTAGTAAATTATTTATGAACTTCTCATCATGAAAATTCGAAAAAATAACAAATAGTTTGCATATTTTAATTGTTCATCGTATGTAGCTAGTTTTAGCATAATAAAAATATGTAAAGAGAAATCTTATTTTCAAGGAAACAATTTCCAAACATAGTTATTCAAATATTATAATGAGTATTAGTAAGAGATCGGGGTTACCTCTTGAAGCATGAGTCTCTAAAATAAGAAAACTCCTAAATGAAGTTCGATCTGAGGACTCTCCTTTCACAGGTATGATGATGAGCCATGTTGCTTTCCACAAACTTTGATATCTACTTCTTCTTTAAGTTATCAACCCAAGGATGAGATCAAGAAGATCTCAATCTTCCGATTTCATCTCATGAAATTGAGTCCTCTTGCATGTATGTGAAACATGGTGAAGAAGACGACCTCCTCTCTCGCAGAGCCACGCCTATCAATAGAAGATATAAGCTTAATAATGGACATGTAGAGATGTAAAGAGAGGACCTTGGGCATGAAATTGAGAGTCTTAAACTCTCAAGACTCTCAAATATCAAGGCAACTTGGGAGCTCAAAAGGAAAGGCATTCACATATTTCATCATGTGTTTAAAGAGAGAGGCATGCTCTCTCTTTTATGCTCATTGTAGGCATCCCCTTTTAGAGTCTTACTCTTAGGGGCACGTTTATGATGATGGCTTTGGACGAGAAATCAAGAGGTATGATTTAGTCCTTGTTCGCTAAGAAATAGGAGTAGAATCATCTGCATTTAATTATTAATTAAAGTAATCATTTAATTATACAACAAATTAATTTAGAGTCCAATTCCATGGACTCTACAATATGGAGCCATGTGCCACAACACATGCCCTCATCTTTCCCAATATGGATGGAGCTTGTTGCTTAATGAATAATACAACAAATTAATCAACCATCTGAGAGTAGGACCCTCAATGGTGGCACCATGTGTTACACGCATGCCCCTCTTTTTCTGTTGCCAAAAAATGATTGAATTTTTTGCTTAATTATCATGACAATCCAATTATCATAATTAATAATTTTATGAGAAAAAACCCTCGTAAATTATGAGTCGTAGTCATAAATCCAAACAAAAATATAAATCAAAATTACATTCAAAAAATAATATCAATCATATTCAAAAATGTGAATTGAAATAATTATATGAATCATATTCATATAAATTAAGAGGACGGGGAGGCAGCTCCATGGAGCAACCAAGTTGGTTGCTCTACGGGGTATTTTCCTCTATTTTTTATTTTTTATAAAACTCCACCATATATTTTATCACTATATCCCTCTAATATGTCATTTCAATTTTATCAGAAACAGATACTCTTATGCCTTGGTCAGAACATGTCGATTATAGCAAATCTAAGACCACTAAAATTACATGTTCTAGATGGAGGTCATAAGAGTCTCTATTTCTGACGAAATTGGAGTGACATATTAAAGGGATATAGTGATGGAAATACGCAGTAGAATTTCCCAAAAAAAACTAAGGGAAAATGCTCCGTTGAGCAGCCAACTTAGTTGCCCCATGGAGCATGTTCCCTTTTCTGATAAATTAATTTATATCGATATTCATATTAATTAAATACATATATATATATGATGCGAATAATGTACAAAAAAATCCTAAATATACATATACCTTTGATAATAACAATTATTATCATATTATTATCATTAAGTACGAGTCCTAATCCAATTAGGACTCATGAGTAGAAATCTTGGATACCTGGAGATAATATCAGGGAGATCATACTATCCATGTATAGTGACTTAAAACTTAGATTTATTTATTTATTTATTTATTTATTTATTTATTTATTTTCATGGTTTATACCATTTTTAGCAAAACACATACTTATGGATGTTGAGCTCGAGCTGAAATAATCTACACTCTAAGAAAGATCAATGAAATGTGTCATACTCCCCATGAGATGGAGAATGCATCAGTGAGTTTAACCATTCTAAACATAGTACAAATCATTTAGAGTTTACAAATGAGCTTAAGGAGTGTATTTTTCTATTTCCACCACCATTTCTCTTTCCAACATTTGGATAGTAAAATTAGAATTGGACATTGGACATTGGATTCAAATGAGATTAGACTTAATCCAGTTTACTCTCAAATCATTAAGCTAAGATGTGGAGCCACTAAAATTCATCCATTTCATCATTCCCTATGAATGGAAATATCATGGAAGATGATATGTTAAGATAGATTTAACTCTAAGTATTCTCGAACTCATACATGATTCACACTAGAAAACTTTGACATATATGTAGCTCAAACCCTAGTTTGATTGTCTTTTTCGGAACATATCAAAAGAGTTCTTATTTGATAATTAGACGACAATATTAATAATATACTTTCCAAAAGTATATATTAATATCTCGAATTCGTGTCTTATTTCATAAACAAGACGGCCATGCATGGAATTCATTTTTGACCCCAAAATATCTCATGAATGAGCTCTGTCTCCCGATTCATCAAATATGAGATTGTACGATTCTTTTGAGGGATCATACTTCTCATATGTCTTCATATGCACACCAACTCACCAGTATATGGACCATGGTTAGCTCTCCAACCTATTGATATGTCAAATGTGCACATAGGCATATAGAGGTATATCGGTCTCCAGTTAAATAATGGGTATCTGATCGTGATAATTACGATTCAAGTCTTAGTTTATCTCGACCTCATCGAGTCAACTCTTTGACTTAATTATTCCAACACTTCTGAATCTTCATTTCTATGCAGAGAACCTACATTAAGAAGTCGATCAAAAATCATTCTTTGGAGAATGAATGCCATCTCTTTCTCAGACTAGAGATCTTTATTGAATATCACATCTCAATGTTAATTGTCTCCTCCTAACTGCATGGTATTCAATATGACCACTATACATAACCCTAATTGTACAAAGGGACATTAATATTAAGTGCATTCACAAATACTTAATTCAAATGGGCATGATAAAATAATAACTTTTATTGCATTAATGGGTTGCCAAGGTCTTAGAACTCCAACAGAGGTGTTTCCTTAAACACATCCAGGCATGTCATGACCCCTTCCTGTCAGTGTTTCAGGTTCTAGCAAATCGACTAAGAAGGTTAACATTCAACATTCATGAAATAGAGATTTCAAAGGAATCCTCATCTAGTCTTGAGGAGGATATATAAATGAGTGGACTTTGTATGGCTATCCTTAAGCCCTATCCAAGCAAGCAACCGTGATCAACCATCATCAGGCCGCATATTCCCTTCCTCCTTGTTTCTGCAGGAAGGTTTGTCATAAGCCATCTTGGTATATGTATATTCTCTACATCTACATCACATTGGTTCCCTTTCCTTCTCTCTTTCTCTCTCCCTCCCTCTCTCTCTCTTTACACACGCACACTTAGGTTGCAGTTCTATTCATTATTTTTTCATTCCCCTCGATCACCCAATTTTTGTATCTCTTATATACTTAGACTAACTAGAGCCTAAGTATGGGGCATCGATCAACTTCTATTCTTTTGTTTGTTGCAACACCTTACGTTAAATATGAGTTGTAACTTCCTTTCTCTTTTCCATGGGACATAGCACATGTTAAGTATAAGGGTTGTCGTATATATTACATATATACTTTACCTTAGCTCGTGCTTTCGTATCTTTTATATAATACTCAATAAAATACATGACATGTGCGTAATTACTTATAAAATATGTAAATATGTAAAATTATTTATAAAAGTTGTTCAAAAAATAAATAAATTTTATAAAATAGGAGGTATAATAAAATGTTTTGAATTTTTTTTGCAAATAAATTAAAAAATAAAAAATCTTTAAAAAATAAAAATTAATTTAAAAATATTTGCACCACATGCATTTTATATACGCATAAGTGAAAAATTATTGAGTTTTGAACCGAGTTGTTAGTAGAAACCAAGAGTGAACTTGACCTTGACTTTAATCCACTTAACTATCATAGAAACTTTACTGAGAAGTAAGATTTTAGAAGTTTCAAATCTTAGACTTATTTTTCATAATTTTGGAAGATAATTTTCATACTCCGACTCTTAGTATCTAATTAGATTACTCATATCTTAAGTATGACTCTTGAATAGTGAACTGATCTTGTCTCTTATGCACCATGTGCTTAGCTCAACCTAGAGGGGGTGTTGAAAAACCTTGTCAATATGAGTTAGAAAGGCACTAGATTTCTTCATCAATGGTGATAATATTCCATGCATTGGGAACTGACAAAACCGATGCCTTCCTCCACTTTATTCTCTAGTAGCGAGGAAATCCAAAGATCGGCTAGTGGGTTGAAAAAAAGATTCGGATGAGGAATAGTCTGCTAGTACTAATCGTTTAGTCAAGGTGGGGGTCAATGCAACCACTTCACATTAATGTTCACTTTTGTATCCCTATTTCAAAAAAATACCCTGAATAAACAGGTAGAAAAAAATCTATTCTCATAAATAAAGGTGGTGCAAAAAATTCAACTTGACCAAAATGGTCTTTTCTTGCTAGCGAAGACTTGGCTACACTGACCAAAATTCAAAGAAGAGACTTGACTATACTGATTAAGCTCACAAACCCATTCTTTTTTTAGACTAGAAGCACTTGAATCTAAAAGGGAATACCCAAAATCCCTAAGGACGAGTTGCTAAAGGAGTAGATTTTTTGTAGCTCAACATCTTATAGGGGAAGAGCTTACATATTCACACACTATATAGTTAGTATCAACATTCGAAGAGTATGCTTTGTGAATAGTTGGATTTAAACTGACTTCTGAGCTAAAACTAGCCATTGACTTGTAGAACTTAGAGGCTGTTAATTTTTTAAATCATAAATCTCTTACAAGTTCCAACAAATCAACTATCCAAAGGTTGAGTCGAGTTATATTTCCACCTTCTGTTATCACAGTTGTCTAGAACCCAATATCATTTCATTACATGCACCAGTTCGCTCATGTATAGGAGGTAATGGGTATACGATTCCACTCTAAGAGCTTGATCTTTGCTTTCATCCTTGAGTAATTAACCCAATAAATTCTCTAATTAACATTTCTTTCATTTTAATAAATATGCTAATTAGCATCATCTTGTAAAATTTGTATAATAAAGAGTTCAATACTATAAATATATTCACCTGTAAATAAGCAGCATTCATTGATTTTTAAATAATTCATACTAACTCCAAATTTAACAAAAGAAACTCTATTGTGTAGATATTATTAAATTAATCAAGGAAAAATACACAAAGATACTAACAGGTATATATCACCAATAAAAGCCAACCCTAGTTTGGGAGACTAAAAGACGTAAAGCTCAATATCTCATCCATATAGTCTCCTACGAAACTCTAGTCATTTTGAATTAATGTATTTTTAATTCTCTACAAAAAAATAAGATCAAAATCAAAGGAATCGAAGCTCATATGTGAAACTTGGATTTTCGAGCCATACTATATATTGTACATATTAACTGTCTTCAGCTTATCATTTTATTAACATAATTAGTTTTTGTTTGTTTATTTCTTTTATCCTTTTTATCTTTTTTATTTTTATTAACCATAAAGAAAGAAAATTCAAAAAATATCAAAAATAGGAGAAAATGAGGTGTTGTGATTTTGTATATTATATATATATATATATATTTCTACCTTTTCTTAATTATTAAACATCCGAAAAAATAGATTAGTATTTAGTTATATTTCTAATATTTTACTTGATTCCTTTTATAAATATTTTTATCAAATATAAAAAATGCAAAACATCAAAAAGTTGGGTATCTTATTCATACAACAAAACATTATAGATATTAAGGTGTCTTGTTTTGACTTTGAGTCCATCATGAAAAACACAGATTTCATGAAAATGTAGATCTCATCAAAATACACATGTTTCATGACGGCAACTTTTGGATTTAACTCTTTCATTTGTTTTCATTTTTATTTCTTTTCAATTTTTATTTTATTTCTTTTCAATTTTTGGTCTTGGTAAACTCTTGTGTCAACAAACTGGACATGTCATGCAAGATTTTGCTTCATAGGTTCATCACAACTACCCCTTTGACCTCTGTCAAATAATTCCATCCACCAATCAAATGCCTAAAACTATTGACCTACGGGTCAACTTTGCATTCTCTCGCTCTTCTCCTGACTTGATGAAATCCACAACACAACCCATTCCTCACCAACAATCGAACCTAAGCCTACACCCCATCCTATTGTTTACCCATCTCCTCCAACTCGCCATTATGAAATAACCGAGAACCCATAACCATTGGTGACTTACCCATTTGTACCCTCACCTAAAAACTCAACCATGTAAACCTCGATTTCAAGTCCTCCTCGCTGCATGTAACTGATATGCACTTCAAAATGCCTTTTGCTTCTCCCTACATGAAATTCCCCTCTACAGTTACCACATATACTACTATAAAAACTCCTCCCTTGTCAAATGTTAGATACATCCACCATTTTCACGAGCGATGTTCCCAACTCCTCTATACTCCCTTTTGATAGTACAAAGCTTAGGTTGAGAGACAATGTCAAGTCATCTTCTGACATGATCCAGTGGCTACTTCTCTCACTATAGTAGCTCATTCATAGTGTTGTTAAGCCTCATGCCTTCCACCAAGCACTTGAGGCGGCAACTGAGGTAGATCACCTCCATTTCTAACTCCCCACCTTCAAGAAATACTCATACACCCATCCAAGTCAACATCCTCATTCTACTTTTTGTTTCTTTATTTTTTTCATTTTTCTCACCTTTATTGTGTTCATTCCAATCACCTCCAACCTTTCACTTTGTTCCCTAAACAATCCGGCATATTGCTAACCCCTTTCTAACATGAACATAAACATCGTCCTCTACCACACCTCGTCACCTTGATCTCTTCTTCTCCTCACACAAGCGAAGAATCCACTAGTGCTCCACTTGCTTTTCTTCGAACAGGACTCCATCTCACTCCTATTCGCATCAATTTTGAATCTAATGCTTTCACGTCTTGATTAACTGTAGAAAAGACCCTCTCGTCGGTCTCCCCATTTACCTTTGATGGAGCTTCATTGCTAGATCTCGCAGTGCCCCTCCATGCCACCAAATCATCTCTAGGAAGGACTCTCGCTAGCTCTCTGAGTAGCTTCACGAACCTCAAGTTCATCAGTAGTACTTTCTCGGATCAAAAGCGCACTTGTCGGAGCTTCATTAAGCCACCACCACTTGCGGCTGAGTTCGATAGGCACAATGTATAATCTCAGTTGGATTGAGCCCCACCAGCCTTGATCCAAAGGTCCATCCCACGCATGTCCTCCACCGGTTCTCACGTCATCATCAAACATTTCTAGGAGCATCGGCGCATCTCCCTCTATGTGATAGGATCGTCTGTTGTAATACAGCATCTATTGTATTACAACAGACAATTCGCTCCCCTCCTTCTCCACCCTTCGATGCAACAATATTGAAGGGATGTCTCATTTGATGCTGTCACCCATCTAGAGCCAAACGATCCCCAACAGCTAAAGATTTTCCACCATTAGATCCAAAGGCATCCGAGCCGACATTCTTGGGTGAATAACAACTACTAGAGGAGGCCACAGAGAGATCTTATCGACGAGTTACTCTTGAAGCTCCATTGCATCACATAAAATACACCTACCTCGAGTGAATTATGTGGGGACCCGTCTATTTTGCAAAACTACATATAAGCCCCTAGTTCAACCATTTTGATATAAAAACTTAATATTTTTGTTGCAAAAGGGTTCCTGGCTTTATTAATGAATAACTTTCTCATATATTTTTTCAAAATTATATACTTGGTGTCGCTTTGACGATCTTTTTACTCTCTATATTGTGAGACATTATGGACCTGACTCTAAGGGTATTGGAATTAAATATTTATTTTTGAGAAAGAAATATTTTTATGGTGTTATCTAAATGGTATTTGAGTGCAATATTTTTTGAGACATTATCTTATTTCTGGGATGTTCGGGGATATTTTTACCACCTTATTTTGAGGAATGTTTATTAATCTTAATCCTCATGTAAATTTGAGATATATACTATTGTAGAGAGATAATTTAAGATGATCATTAACACCATTTTTAGAGCATTGTTCATAATTTGATTTCGATGCATACATTTGAGATAATGCAAGAGTTGATTCAACAATATTCAGAATTGCAATATGATTTTTGGTTGACAATATTTATGGGAGATTTTTTTATCTATGTGCAAGATTTAAATTGGAGAGAAATTATATTAATCTCATATCTTCATAAAAAATCTAAAAAAATAGAATAGTTTTCTTGCATTGATTATCTCATTTTTTTCCTCGGTTTCATATTGCATCCTACATAAAAAATAATATTCACACATTTTTTGTCTTTATCTCTCTATGCTTCATTTGCATTTTTTCTCTTTAAAAATCAAATAAAAATTGCAAAAGATCAAAAGGTGTGAAAATTCATTCTTCATTGTATGGTTTAGTTCTGTATATATTTCTGATACAAAAATAACTATCGCACTAATTAAATACATTGAATAATTACAACCATGCAACTAGATACTATATGCTCCCTTGAGTTCGACCTTGATACATGTGCCAAATAAAAAAATTAGACCATGAAAATTTTATGTTTTTGATAATTCGCCTTCTATCTGACTTTACTGCAATACGTTGTCTACAAACAAATCTTATAAAATAGATAGAGTCTTCATTTTATTACTTAAATAACCCTAACCATGAATATAAGAATTCAGCTTTGGAGATTATTGAACAAAGACATGTTGGAGTTGGATGTCATGGTGCGGAAATCTAGAAAAGGCTTCAATAAGAGCATAAGTATAAGTAGGCTATGATACCAAACTTAAAAGAGTAATGGAAGAGTGGTGGTAAATAAGGAGTTTTGAGACAATGAACAACATACATGATATATTGAAACTTATAAACTTTCATTAAAAAATTAAAAACTCATATAAAAATACAACTCACTATGCTTACAAGATGAAAGGAGAAACATATTTTCATATTTAGGTTGGAGACATATGCATACTAGTTATATGTGTATCAATATGACATGCGTTTGTGCTTGGAAAAAACATTATTAGACAGACGGATATGTAAACATATATGTATCTGTAAAAAAAACTATATTCACCAATTTAAAATATATGTGTGTGATTTAGTTGATTGCCAAACAAAATAATATTCATGCTCACAAAAAATCAAATATTCATAATTTGATTAAATATGAAAATTATATTGAATTGTAATTTTTTGTTGTTGATAACATAGATGCAACAACATACATATATCTATATTTTGGTTAAAGGTATATATGTGTTAACGTTATATATAATTAAATTATTCGGATATCGTATTAGTATTCATGTCATTTACATCATTATTCCGAAAAAAATTATCTCTAATATATTTTTATTTTAGTTGATTATAAGAAAAATATTTTTATATGTATCCACAAAAAATACATTTATATATTTTGGTTGAAGAATGATAGCAATAGTAGATTCGCAATTTTTTTGTTGAGTATGGATGCAATAAGAGACATATATTCATATTTTGTTATAAGTAATACATCCGTATCATCTATTTTGCAAAATTGATATAGTTACCTTATTTTTCAAATTTGTATCCATATTTTTTAAAAAATATATGTGTAAGTGTTACAAGTAATCAAGAATAGAGGGAAAGAAATTGAAAGGTATAGAAAAATGGTGTCATTAATATCCCAATCAAACTCTAGGACTAGATGGTCGCCACATGTATATGAAATGATGTGGCATTCAGTCATAATATGTTGCCCTCTCTAAATAGAAGTTAAGTTACTAAGAGGTTACAAACTCATTCATGTGTTGTGTTGTATACCTTCTTGTATTTCTTCAAATAAGAAATCTCTAAGAAGTGCCTATAAACCCTCAAAGTGGGTGGAGATATTTTGTATGAGAGGTAAATGGCACATTCTTTAACTTTGATTGACAAACGATCACATAATCATTCCTCCATACAAGCACCTCTAGGTGATAAAAATATTATATCGAGCATAAGTAATGCTAAATTGCATGTCCTACAAATCATACATATGCCCTTTTGGCTTTACTCATTCTTTAGATATTGTGCAGAGTATACAACCTTATATATGGAATTTGTTGCATATATTGATGCTCCAAAAATATATATGTTCCTCTCAGTAGTATTTTAGTATAAATGGAATATCAATATTTTCTTGGGGAAGCATGCATATATGTGTGTGTATCTGATATGCCATCAAATTCATCTTATAGATTTTGTCATTTGTATTTATATTCTATTCAAAATATACGCATACATAGATAAAACTTTGATATTTACAAATATTTGTATATTTATTTTTAATATGTAATAGATTTATTTATAATGTGTGTCATAAAAAATATAACTTCTCTAATCATTATTAATACAATTGTTATGTAATTTGGTATATTTGTTTTAAGTGTAAATCATTCTAAGCATGCGTTTGTTAGTTTATAGAGTTGGTATGTTATTTCTCGTAGCCGGTTCATGTTTGTCTTTGTTGGGGGCAACGAAAGATTGGTAATGGATAAAAAGCAAATTACGGAGAGGGAATAAGGATCAATGCATAAGGTAGATGTGAATTCATGAACTTCTTTATGTTAAAACTTGAAACTTGCATACGAGACTTGGACTTTTACAAGAAGATGACTTACATACAACTGGGGAAGAAGGACTTACATCACTTGCATGGAGAAGGACACTTGTGGACTCTTGTAATGATAGCAGATGTGTTGTGTTTCTTGTTGTAATGTGATTGTTGTGTTCAAATGAGAACCTCTTGGGTGTTATTTATAGGGAATCCAAGAGGATGGAGATATTTTAGAAGAGGGATCTATAATCCTCTTCCATGCTCCTCCTTTAAGTAAAAATATCTATATATTTTGGTGGTACGTGGAAAAATATCTAGATATTTTCTCTACCTCTCTTTTCTAGAATCTTCTCCAAGTTAGTATCTTCAGAAACTTCTCCATATTTTGATGGAGGATAGTATGTCAATATGGTCTCATGTAGGTGGAGGATTATAGGCCCATATGTATAAGGGCAAATTGTTATACTAATAGTAATGGACAAATTATAAATTATATTTTTAAGAGCCTTATGTCCACATTCATTGTGTATAGAGTTGTTATGCTATTTCTCATATTTGATTCATGTTTGTCTTATGTATGTATACATTTTTAAGGATGTAGTTAACACGTTTTCACATCTGCATTTGTATTCATAGTTTAGAATGGATATCCCCATAGGGGTGTGGAAGGAAAGTAATGTAGATATACCCGGTTACACAAGTCAATGCAGAGAAAAGGAAATGGATGAATGTTAATTAGAATAGTTTTACTCGTGTCCTTATGTTATTATCCATCTTATTATTAATAAGGTAAGTTGGTCTAACAAAAAAAAAGTGTCAACTATATGTTGATTCCCAATTAAGACCTCATTTTTAAATTTAACAAAGACCT
Source organism: Ottelia alismoides (assembly GCA_037367405.1). NCBI lineage: Eukaryota > Viridiplantae > Streptophyta > Magnoliopsida > Alismatales > Hydrocharitaceae > Ottelia > Ottelia alismoides. Next base: position 292,785 of record JAZKJV010011230.1, read on the forward strand.
CCCTGAACTTTCAACTTTATAGTTTAACGTTGATATGAAAAGATTGTAAAAGCTTACCGGGGCTTGTATTTGAGAGAAAAAGTAAGACCATATCATCCTTTGTTATATTTGAGAAATGAAAAACACATAATTTATAAATTTTTTTAATTTACCTTAAGCTATGAGTAAACCTTAATTCGAATCTTAATTCCTGCTCTCTTTATTTCCATTCGCGTTTGCAATTAAAATTTTAATAGCAACTTCCTTACCTTCCGAATACCAAATTGTTTACCATTATTACTTCCATTTTCCTTCTCTCCATAAAAAAAATAAACTCAAGGGGTTTTAGTGCTCGTGGAAATTGATGGACTCATATTAGTGCTTAAAGATAGAAAGGAATCTCCAGAAGATTACGTGGTAGTGCACGTTCCAATATCATAATCATAACATATATGATTGGTCACTCTATTGGTGGTTGAAATAACGACACGTGGAGGGTCGTGATTTTCATGCCCCACAAAGATTTGATATCGTAGGAAAATATACTCACAATACATATTAACTGACACCTCAACAAAATTGACAACCTTTTCCACGAACGCCATTCAAATCATGCAAAAGGTCTACCGAATTAAGACACTTTGTCTTCCTACCAACAACAATAATAGGAAATCATCAGGAGAAAGGTGGGGGTTATTTCAGTGCAATTGTTGGAATATTAGAAGTCAAATGCAAGGATGAACAACCTATCGAATTTTAATCCAATTTGACATTCTCCTTTTATCAGACTTTCAACTCTCCAAAATTGCATCAGAATATGATTATTATCACCTTTAAAAAAAATGCAGTAGCCACGTATCATTATTTATGACAAAAATAAAGCAATTTCAATAATCCTCCGCTGATTATAAAATGGAAATTGAAAAGTCCAACCAAGGCCTACATATTTATAAGCAATATAACATCACCAACAAAGAGCTCCTCGGCATTAGTTGGATGTTATGAGAAATGTTCAGTACTTTTACATTTTGAAGTTTTTATAGTCTCAAAAATCTGGTTGAAGGGATTGGACTTCGAGTTTGATCTGCCATCATATCTGTTTATGTTTATTTTAACATCCATGCCCATTATTAAGCTAATATAATATATAGAGTATTTCATCAACTATTTTTATCTGACGACAAGTATCCGTAAGTGTATGTATTTCTGTTTTAATATAAGAATATATTAACACTTGCATCCCCTTTGCAGGGATCATGAACCGGTAGATGCCACTCAATTTTTAAAAATCACAATGATTCACCGTCAAGTTCGGGATGATTCACCGTCAAGTTCGGGATGTATTGATGTGATTCAGCTATGCTTAGGATACCAGAATCTCGAACCATGAAAGAAAAAAAGGTATTTTGACCGTTAATGGCTACATTAACATCTAAACAACCAAGCAAAGGACATCTGAAATGATTAACAAACGTTCATTCTAAAACCTCTCTTTTTTTCTACTATTCTGTCTCATAGATAAAAACACTTGACTAAGCTATAGCTTTTACACACCTTCATCAACATTAATACTTCGAGAGATTTCAATGTTAAAGAACAGCAAGAAATTCCATGAGTGGATTACAAAATTTTGATCCCAAACAACTGGTTGACGAGGTCTTTCACCACTATAAATAAGACAGAAGCCAAAAATTGCTACGAATATGTCCGACATACTATGAGTGCCGCAGGTGGTGAAGAACAGAATCCGGAAACAGATCGCAGGTGCTTCACTTTCATCTCCTGCTCTTCCGGTGGGCAACCACGGACCACCCATCTTCATCGGGGGTGTTCCTTTGCTTTGGCTGGGATGTGGAGGTCGCTCCGGGCTTTGGCTCGTCGACCATCATATCTGAAGCGTCTTCATCTGAACTCTCATCTTCATTCTCTCCAACAATCTGAAAAAGGAAATGTATAGAATATCTGAAAAACTTGTACATAAAACAGCAAGAAATTCATAGATATGCTGAAATCACTGCTTTGCAGAATGAATGCCCAAAGAGTTTTGGGTGTTCTGGTGAGATTAAATGAATTTCATAAACTTGAGATTTGCAATAATTCTGAAACACAATGTTCGCTCATGCTCAGTGTGAGTTAGCAAATTCGACAGTAAGAGTGAATTTTCTTATGTCAAGAATACATGCATTATCACGTGAAAGAAATTTTTTAATCTTCTGAAATCTTCACGATAATTGAATTTATAAAATTGTATAATCACCTCTATGGCAACATTCTAAATTTAATCACATTTATGGGATCTTAAATATGAAAAATTTACAAAGAACAAGGAATGGAAATAACGCCGCCGTTTTGACAGTTCACGAAATAGATTTTTATCTAGTTTGGTGAAATTAAAATTCACAGTAAAAATATGGCCTTAAATATTGGCTTAGAGAAAGATAGACAACCTGTCTACTTTGAGATACGGCACTTGGCCCAGGTGCAGATTCTCTTAATTTACCTAATAAATCAGACTTGCCTTGGAGACATTCTTCGTGCATTACCATCAATTGCTCAGCAACCTGCTTCAGCAATTCAAGGAGCAGTTATGAGGCTCAGAATAATTAAGATGACATCTCTTATTCAATGTCTCGATCACGTTATAAACAATGGAACAAATTCAAAGCACGCAGAAAAAGAAAAATGGCACGTGTCAAATCCCACATATTCAGAGTCTCCGAAATATATTGTCTACGTTAAAATTCAAGCTAGCAAAGACATTACTCTAAAACCAAGGTGGGTTACATGTGAACTTGGAAAGCTTTTTAAAAAAGATGAAAGGATTTTGGAGAATATAGAGTATACTTTGTTCAACTTTGGCAGAAATTCAGCTGTTCATTCTTCGAGAATATTATCGTCATTTCGTGCATGTAGAAGTTGTCATTTAATCATCCAAAAACAAAGTCTAGTTTCTTTTATCAGAAATTTAAGTGTGTGTGTGTGTAGACATACAGAGATACTGCGAAAGGGTTTTATACTTTTCCATACCATAAAAACAAACACCAAGCTTTCTACTTCTTTAACGAGGTCATCTAAGCAAATTCGTTGCTTCCAAAGAAGTATAATGCAAATTCGTTGCTTCCAAAGAAGTATAATTTGGACGATACCTAGACTTAACATCCAAAACGATGCGGAATGAAAAGTGAGAAAGAAGAAACTAGAAGCTGAGATGGAGGGGTAAATCCCATAAGTATCATGGATTTTTTAGTCCCCTTCCATACTAAAGATTTATTTGTCAGGTTTCATTCAACTCCTTCGGACTTTCTCCAACTTTCTCTCACACAATCCAACTGAGGACTCAGTGTCTGCTAATCTAATCTAATCAATCACTCCATTCCAAAAAGAGACGGAGGAAGATGAAAAAGAGTATGATCAAGGCTTGGATAATCAGCAAGAATAGATCGACAATAGATCACGAAAGTAGCTCCACAGGATGACAGGAACGAGATGGAGAATCTCCAAATTTTGTATTACTCAAACGAGATTTTTTTTAATCTGCACATGAGCTCCTTTACATAAACAAAATCATACAAACCTTAAATAATCCTGGATCGATTTAAAGTTATCCATGCTATTTTTAAAGATCTCAATTTACATAAACAAAAATAAAAAATCTGAAGGACTCAAAATGGACGAAAAAACCTAATTTTAACTTAATTTCCAAATCAAAAAACTCGTCTCATGATGAGTTAAGCGAAGGTTGGCCACCATTAGATGAACCTTTCCTTGAATGTGAAGCAAGCTGGAAAACTTTAGCAATATTGGGACCTTGTTTGCAATTTTTATAAGCTCTGAAGTTTCCAACAAAATTTAGACTTCGAGTGTCGACTTGCGTATTCTCATAGCATCATTTTATTATCAAATTTCTTTTATTGCAGACGTGATAAATAGAAAATTTAGGAAAGATCTCCAAATGTAATTTTCCCATCTCCCCTTTGTTTCAAATAGGCTTCCATTCCTCATAAGAACTCCATTAGGATTCACCCAACCCCACGGGGCAGCAATGCATGTTGGGACCAAGGGGCTTCAAGTGTAACAGATTGTGTTGTTTGAGGATGAGAGCCATTGAAGATGTCGATTGGCAAGGTACGTTCTAGTGGTGTGACAACGACGAATTCATGGCAGCAGTTATTTGGCGACAATGATGGTATGGACCAACTCTGGCTGCATGACGTAGGTGGCTGTGTGGGAGAGTCCTCCACGGGAGGTGGTAGAAGCATCCAGCTGTGCAAGGCTGGCAGTCAACTGCAGGAGGAACAACAGCACGAGCTATTTGGTTCACATGTGGGCGACACACGATGAGAAAGGCCGATTGAGCTTGGGGCATGAATTTTGAGGGGACGTGGCGAAGCTGGTTGGCAAGGGGGATAGCCTAGCAGCTAGGGCATGTGAGCATTACAAGCAGTTGCACTGGTGTTGATTGTTACAATGTCTGTGATGCAGTCGGGCACAGTGGGGGCATGGTTGGATCAGATAGCAACGATGGAGTCACCATCTGGATGACAGCTTCTTATATGGGGGAATCAGATATCACAAATCTGATCCAAAGAGAGTTTCATGGCGGTTCAGAATTTAGGAGATTCAAATCTCGCAAGAAATTCAACATATCCTGAAGATGCAATAATGAGCATGCACCCTCTGAAAATGATTGTTGTACCTCCACAAAATGTAAATATCCTCGCATCTATAATAATAAGTTGATGAATTACAATATTTGCTTTCTAAATCGGTCCTTACATATCTCGTAAGGATCATCGGAGTGCAGCAATTTTTTTATGCTATGCCCGAATACTAATTGATGCAAAATGAAAATAGCATAAAGAAGTTAGAGCATAAGAGGAAAAAGGGGGAAATGTGCATTTAACATGGGACTTTTAAGTGGAGAAGCACGGAAATGCATGGAATAGAGGTAGGAGAAGATGGAGAAACTCCAATTTTTTATCAGTTGAACCTGATTTTTTTATAATCTACCATCTAAAAAGTAGATGGGATTACAAAATAAAATAAAGTAAATAAAACCCTAGCATGACCTAATTAGCTCGTAAAAGTACTCATATTCTTATTTTAAATAAGTTCGTCATAATATTTTTAGTCAAAACGTGTTTGCTTCGCAAAAAGTAGTAAATCCTTCTTAATAGTTACCTTCAAACGTTTCTTTCATTTCCATATCCCATATAGGTAGGTTTTCAAATTTCTTGCAAATTCAAAATGGAACATTCTGATTTCTTATTCATTAAAAATACTTGAAAGGCAGCTAAAACTCTAGGAAATCTTAGAAAACTTTCGTTTGAAGAAGTTTTCTTTGAAATACAACAATCAAGCCCTTTCCCACTATAATTAGGGTTAACCACATGAACTCTTTGCTTCCAAACAAATCTAATTGCGGAAAGGGAAAAGGAGTCGATACATCCCATTGTGACCCTAGGGCTCATTTATGTAGGAGAAAAATCCTAAGGAAAATTACATAAAATAGCCAGAAGAATAAGAAAATATAAAGAGAGAACAAACAAAACATCTATCTCAACACTCCCCCTCAAGCTGGAGCATATATGTCAATCATGCTCAGCTTGGAACAACAATGATGGAATGGACCTCTCGCAAGTGCCTTGGTAAACATATCTACAATCTGATCTCCTGAAGTAACACGAGAAGTGGAGATAAGTCCCTTCTGAATCATATCTCGAGCATAGTGACAGTCTACCTCGATGCGCTTGATTCTTTCATGAAAGGCTAGATCATTAGCTATGAGAAAAGGGTGTCTCGTTGTCGCATTGGAGGTGCATAGGAAGTGACACCTCAATAGTCAGGTCAGTCATTAGACCCACATCATCTCTGTGCTCCGGTGTACCATGGCTCTATATTCTGATTTGGTATCAGATCTAGCAAAGATTGTCGGTTTCTTGCTCTTCCATGAAACAAGTGAACTCCATACAAAGACAGCGAAGCCTGAGGTCGACTTCCCGTCTTTGAGGCATCATGCATAATCTGCATCAGCACATGTTGTAATTGCAAGGGATTTGTTTAATTGAAAAAGAGTCATCTGCCTCGAGTAAGGTAAGCCATATCATGATATATCGACGATATATCGATATCAAAAGGGTGACCGATATATCGCTGATATGGTCGATATAAACCCTTCCAAGATCATTTCCTTCACAAAATCATGTTGATTTGGGTGATATGGCATCGATATATCTACAATATACCGTATTGACAAGTAGTCGATACTGAGATCGATATTACCTACCTTGGCCTGGAGGTCTTCATATATTTCAAAATAATATGAACGGCGTCCATATATACTTACCTAGGCTGCTCCATAAACTGGCTAACTTTGCTTACTGCGAAGAATATATCTGGTCTGGTAATGGTGACATATAAAAGCTTCCCGACAAGCTTTCTATATCATCACTTATCATCTTCCTCAGAGTCATCATCATAGAGTTTCATACTCAGATACATAGGAGTAGTAGCATGCCTACATCATATCATGCCCGTCTCAGCTAGTAAAATACTCATTTGTGTCATTACCATAACACGTTGATTCCTTGCAAATTCAATGCCAAGAAAGTAACGATGATTGCCAATGTCCTTGGTCACAAACTGTTGTCCAAAGAAATCATTAGCTACCCCCTACTCATTATCCCCTGTAACAATGATGTCATCCACATAAACCAAAATAGAAACAATACCTCTCTGGGATCTCTGAACGAAAAGTGAGGGATCTGCAATCGATCTGATAAATCATTGTTACTCAATCAACTCAGAGAGCTTCTGGAACCAAGCCCTCGGACTATGCTTAAGGCCATAAATAGCCTTGTAAAGTCTACAAAGCATATGAGACTCCCCATCAACAGCAAAACATGGTGGTGGTTGCATGTAGACTTCCTCTTGCAAGTCACCGTACAAGAAGGCATTCTTGACATCCAGTTAAAAGAGAGGCCAATCGCGTACCACAACAACAGAAATATGAATCATCAATGTAGAATACCGAGCTACAGGAGAAAACATATCATGATAGTCCACCCTAGATGTCTGGGTGAACCACGAGCGACAAGCTGGCTGGGATTTGTATCTATCCATACTATCATATACACGGTGTTTCACTGTAAACACTCACTTGCTCCCCATAACATATACACCAGGTGGAGCAAGAACAACACTCCATGTGCCACGAGACTATCACGTAGTCATCTCCTCCTCCATAGCAAGACGCCGTTAACTGATCTATAACACCTCCTGATATGTTCATGGTATTTCCACGGCATATAGTTCAATAACAAACCTTTGAAACTCCTCTGAGAGACAGGCAAGAGGAACATGGGAAGCAAGAGGGTATATAGCACAAGTATGCCTATGCTTCTGTAAAGCAATATGTACGTCAAGGTCCTTAGCCTCCTCAGTGACCGATGTAGGAACATCTATAGCCACCTGCTCATATTGTTGTAAATGTAAATCACCAGTGCCATCAGCAGAAACCAAGTGCTCAGAACATACCAGGGGTGTGCCAGATCATGGAGAAGGCCCATGAGCACGAGGTCAGCAAATGTAGACCTGCGGTAAAAAGATGGAAGCCGCTAGTGGTGGAGGTGGTGGATGAGAAGGGACCGATGGAACTACGGATGGAGTAATAGGCGTAGTGTTAGAGTATTTGTTTATGTGTCACTTATGTGGGGAGATAGGTAAATCGATCCCTCCAGGATCGGTCCCACATCTACTAGTTGGGAGATGTGGAGACTCGGTGGAAGCTATATATAGACTCCCACACCTATTGTATCCGATGAAAAAAACAATAGACTATCAGCCTTTTGTGGCATCTACCGTGGTTTCATCACGCTCCTTAGGGAGTAGGGTTCCAAGTAAATCCGGGTGTTCGTCAAAGTTTTTATTCTTTTATTCTCCGATACACTTCTGCATTCCTATTTTCTAACATGGTATCAGAGCGGGTTCGATGCTCGTGGTTTTATGCTCTTGATTTATTCGAGATTCAATTTATGAAGAAGATTCAATCCATGCTTATTAAGTTATTATTGAAGATTTATTCGTTGAAGATTATTATGGTTGTTGACGCATAGTCTATTTTGTATCCCTTTGTTATTTTATTTTCTTGTTAGTCTTCTTGTGTAATTTACCCATAGGCTACTCTCCTATATAAGAGAGCCTAGGGCTGTGGAATAGAATATCTCATTCGCGTTTCCCAACATGGTATCAGAGCGACGGTCCTAGACCGGAGTTCTCGAAACCCTAGCCCTAACCCATCCCACACAGCCGGCCTCTCTCTCTCTCGATCTCTCTCGATCGGCGCGCCTCCTCCTCGACGTGCGCGCCTCCATCGCCGCGCATCTGGAGCCCTCCTCGCATAGCGCCTGGAGCCCTTGCTCCCGATCTCTCATCGCGCAGCGCACCTGCTGATCTCCCATCGCGCAGCGCACCTGCGCTCCCATCGCGCGTGGCGCCTCCATCGCGCATAGCGCCCCCATCGCGCGAGGCGCAACTGATCTCTCCTGCGAGATCTCGGGCGATCTCTCCTGTTTGTTCCTGATCGCGCGTGATTGTTCATGATCGCGCGTGAACCATCATCTTCTGGAACCTGTTGATCGCCCCTGACGAAGCCCCTGGCGCAAGGCTCCTGCTGTTCTCTTCTATATCGCATCTGCACTGTGCTGTGCGCATAGGAAGCCTATCTCCTGTGCTGTACACATAGTGGGCGCTAGGGCACCATCTCAGTTGTGCGCGAGGGTTTCTACAATCGAAACCTTTGCGCGTGCGGATCGTAGCGCGCATAGATCCATGGGGATAGTTGCTTGAAGTCTACACATGCAACTAATCCTGTCTATGTCATTGTAGACAAATATTATCTACTGCAGTTCGCTCCAGTCTTCCGTATCCAGTATGTCAGAAAGCAAGGCAGAAATCCCGTCCATGGGCGCATTTCGTGGTCCAGCGCCCATTGTCAAGATGGACGGTACGAACTATGAACTGTGGGCAATGCAGTTCATGAGTATGATGAAGTCCACGGGCAAGAAGCATATTCTCACAGAGCCCGAGCCTGCAGAGAAGACTGGAGTCCATGCCTCATGGGAGGCTGACGATGCATATGCAAAGGTGTGGCTATCTGGCACATTGGCTATTGAGATTGCCAATGACATTCTACATCAACCCACAGCCAAAGACATGTGGGATATCCTAGCAACGACATATTCCCAGGCGAAGAATGAGACCAAGATTCTGCAATTACAACATGATATATTCACAATTAAGCAGAATGGCCGCCCATTACATTCTCTCTACACAACTTTGAGAGGGATGTTTGAGAAGCTCCATAGCTTCATGCCTCTTACCGCCACACCAGAGCAGCAGAAGACATTCAGGAATGCGACGATGGTAGGTGTGTTTCTCGCTGCACTCGATCCAGAGTATGAGGCAGCACGTTCACAGATTTTGGCGGACTCGACTATTCCTCCCATGGAGGAAGCCTTTCACAGATTGAGCAGGATTACTGTACCTTCAGCAGCCACTAGTCAGAATCCGTCAGCCATGGCAGCCAACAGAGGCCGTGGTTCTCAATACCAGGGCCGTGGACGCATTCCCCGTGGAAGGGGTGGTCGCACTAGGCCAACATGCTCATATTGTCACAGAGTCGGCCACACTGAAGATACCTGCTACTCCAAGCATGGATTTCCTGCATCTGCACGAGCTGCTGAGCAGATAGAGCCCCCGTCTGCATCCACACTGGATCAACGATTTGATGATATGGTTGCCCGTCTTAGGGGCATTATACCACCTTCTGGCCCAGCACAGACGACAGAGAGTCATACTGATGTTGCTTCTGGTGCTTCTGCGTCTGCCTCTACGAGTACGTCAGGTAGTACTCTTGCACTTCATAGTAGTAGATCGGATACATTGCCATGGATTATGGACTCAGGTGCTACGCATCATCTATGTGGCGACCAGAGTCTACTTTCAGGATATACTCAGATCCCTCCAGGACGGACAGTAGTGATTGCCAATGGCACACATTCCCCCATCACGGGTCAGGGGGAGATTAGATTAACATCCTCTATGCAGCTCAAGAATGTTTTACATGCACCGCATTTTTCTATGAATCTTTTGTCAATCAGTCAGATTACGAAGGATCTCCAATGTCGAGCTATTTTTGATCCACCTCTTTGATTTTTCAGGACATCCGTACGGGCAACGTGATTGGTCATGGCTATGAGCAAGGAGGCCTCTATCGTCTGAACCAGACCCCATTTGCCGGAATTACATCTTCTCCCGCTGGACAAGTATCTTCCCTCCTGTGGCATCTGCGTTTTGGTCATCTACCGCTTCAGAAGTTGCGTCTTGTCTTACCTTATAGTTTTTCTCACACACCTATCCAGTGTGAGGCGTGTCAGTTGGGAAAACATCACAGGTCATCGTTTCCCAGTAGTCAAGGTCGGAGTAGTAACTCCAAATTTGAGTTGTTTCATGTTGATGTCTGGGGTCCAAGTCGTGTTCCCGATCATCAGGGGCACAGGTTTTATATTGTTTTTGTGGATGATTTCTCAAGAGCATCATGGGTATTTCTAATGAAAAATAAATCTGAAGCTGGAAATATTATTATTCAATTTCTAAATGAGATTCAGAATGTTTTTTCCACAACTGTCAAAATTATGAGAAGTGACAATGCCTTAGAGTTATGCACCAAGAATCTTGCCAACTACTACTCCTCTAAAGGAATTGTTCACCAAACATCCTGTGCCCATACGTCTCAACAAAATGGGGTGGCAGAAAGAAAACACCGTCACATTCTTGATGTCACAAGGTCACTTCTCATTCAGAGTCATGTTCCGTATTCATACTGGGGTGATGCAGTCCTTACTGCATGTTATCTTATAAATCGTATGCCCTCGTCTGTCTTGAATGAACAGGTTCCTTTCTCACTGATTTATCCTGACAAGGATCTGTTCACTCTTACCCCTCGTGTGTTTGGGTCAGTTGCCTTTGTCCATCAGTTGTCGCCCGGTTCTGACAAGCTCTCTCCTAGGGCTGTCAAGTGTGTCTTTGTGGGGTACTCCAGAACTCAAAAGGGGTACAAGTGTTTTGATCCCGTGCGTCGGCGGTATATGATCAGTGCAGATGTTACATTCTTTGAATCCATCATGTATTTTTCAGATTCTGGGAGGATGCAACAGCCACCTATATCCCCTGACATTGTATTCATGACACCACCAACATCACAACCGCCATCTGAACCACCACCACCACCGCCACCACCATCACCGCCACCACCATCAATAGTACCTCCGTTACCATTCCATTACACCCGGAGGCCGAATCAAGCTCATGGTCATGACCAGTCAACTAGCTCGCCTATGGTATGTAATGAGAATATTAATGTTGATGGATCTGACGACATTTCTCAGCAGGATGCATTACAGGAGCATGGTGATACCACGGCGGACCTAAATGTTCCAATCGCTCTACGCAAGTCGAAGAGAAGCTGTGTCCAGTATCCAGTATCAGCAGTGGTGTCGTTTGAGAGGCTATCTGGACCATTCAAGACGTTTGCATTGACACTTTCAGCTACAGCCATTCCACGGAACCATCATGATGCTATGCAGGATGCTAGATGGCGACTAGCAATGGAAGAGGAGATGGAGGCACTTCAGTCTAGAGGAACCTGGAGTTTGGTTCCTATACCTCCAGATGTTAGCCCGGTGAGTTGCAAATGGGTGTTTACAGTTAAGCACAATGCAGATGGTTCCATTGACAGGTACAAGGCACGCCTTGTTGCTCGGGGCTTCACGCAGACATATGGGGTAGATTACCTAGACACCTTCTCCCCTGTGGCGCGTCATTCCACTTTACGGAATCTGTTATCTGTTGCGGTTGCTAAAGACTGGCCGCTCTATCAACTGGACGTAAAGAATGCTTTTTTGTATGGAGACTTGCAGGAGGAAGTCTACATGCAACAGCCACCCGGTTTTGCTGTTGAGGGGGAGTGTTCCAAGGTTTGCAGATTGCATAAGGACATCTATGGTCTTAAGCAGAGCCCCAGAGCATGGTTTCAGAAGCTTTCAGACCTCTTTGAGAAACAAGGATATAAACGCTCCAATGCTGATCATTCCTTGTTTGTGCAGAAGACGGCGAGAGGTATCATTGTAATCATGGTTTATGTTGATGATATCTTGATTACAGGTGATGATGACCAAGGCATTAAGCAAGCAAAGGAAAGGCTGGGAACCGAGTTTGTCACCAAGGACTTGGGCGTCCTTAGATACTTCCTGGGGCTGGAATTTGCGAGAAATCCATACGGATTAGTCATGACACAGAGGAAGTATGTCACAGATCTACTGAGTGAGACAGGTATGCTAGGGTGTCGACCTGCTACGACACCAATGGACCCTAGCATGAAGCTGCATGATGATGACACAGAAGAGGTGGATCAGAGAAGGTACAGAGAACTGGTAGGCAAATTACTGTATGTCACTATCACTAGACCTGATATACAGTTTGCAGTGAGTCGGGTGAGCCAGTTCATGGAGCAACCACGCCAGGTCCATATGGATGCCATACACATGATTCTGAGATATCTAAAATCATCTCCAGGTGCAGGCTTGCTATTTAAGAAAGGAAAGGAGATTTCTGTTACAGGATGTGCGGATGCAGACTATGCAGGATGCCCCAAGGACAGGAAGTCAACATCAGGGTTTGCAGTCTATGTTGGAGATGCTCTAGTTTCGTGGAAGAGCAAGAAGCAGACAGTAGTGGCTAGATCCAGTGCTGAATCAGAATATAGGGCTATGGCCCAGGCGTGCACAGAAATGATGTGGGTAAAATCCTTACTTGCAGACCTATGTATTGATATACCTCTTCCTATGATGTTGGAATGTGACAATCAGGCCGCCTTGTTCATTGCAAATAACCCAGCTTTTCATGAGAGGACCAAGCATATTGAGGTCGACTGTCACTACATACGTGACATGATTCAGAAGGGGTTCATTGCTACATCTCACGTCACATCAGAGAATCAGACTGCTGATATTTTTACCAAAGCATTATTTAAAGGTCCATTCCAGAAGTGTGCGTCCAAGCTGAGCATGATTGACATCTATGCTCCATCTTGAGGGGGAGTGTTGACGCATAGTCTATTTTGTATCCCTTTGTTATTTTATTTTCTTGTTAGTCTTCTTGTGTAATTTACCCATAGGCTACTCTCCTATATAAGAGAGCCTAGGGCTGTGGAATAGAATATCTCATTCGCGTTTCCCAACAATGGTGTTCTACAATAAGTTATATATATATATATATATATTATTCTGCGTTCATCTACTCGACTACGCTAACTCTAAAATTCAGTTCTATGGTTGTTTGAGTCTTTGCATCTAGGGTTTCTCGACTCTTAAGCAGTGGTGCTTCTTCATCAAGGCACTCTACATAAGACAATGTAGAATCTTTGCATCATGTTAGGACTTTGGAGCCCTGTTCTCACCGTGGCTTCAAAATTCTTCGAAATTTCCATTTTTCTAGGTCACTGAAATCGAAACGCTACCTTATTTCTTTTTCTAGGATTTCAAAGAAATGTCAACAAAATTGCATGTCATTCAGGCGAAACAACAAAAATAAGGGAATCTACCCTTCGCTTTCATCGAAATCTACATATATTGAAGAATTTTCACTTATTTATTCTTCGTTGTCGAGTTGTTAGAGTGCTTTATGTTATCTAAAGAAGTTTCTTTAGTTAATTTTAAAATTTTAGATCTAAATCCAAACCAAATCTGTTAGCCACAAAATTTAAGAGTTAAATAAAAGTTTTTAATTGAAGAGCTTTATTTTTTTATTCTTTCTTTATTTTAATATGATTCTGTGTGTTTTGATTAGTAGTTATTATATGTGTCATCTCATTCTTATTGACAAGATGATTATCAAGGCTTTTGCTTCCCGTTTAGCATATGATTCTGACTCTAGACAACACGTTACTCTCCCTATCAACATGTGTGGTGATTAAAATCATAGAAATATTTACATATTTTCATATTCTCTATGTACTCATTTCGCTATTTTATTTCTCTGTATCCGCGTTATGTAATATACTCGTAGGTCTCTCCTCTATATAAGAGAGCCTAGGGTTCTCGGAAATAACAAGCTCTTATTTTCTCCCAACATGGTACCAGAGCGGCGATCCTGGGTCGGAGCTCGTATACCCTAACCCTAACCCTAAATCCCACCAGTCGCCCTCCCTTTCCTCCCTGCGATGTCGCCACCACCTACTCCTGGCACCGTCATCTCCTCCTAGTGTCGTCACCTTCTCCCGACGCCACCCCTTCCTCTTTGCACATGCGAAGCCGCCAGCCCCCCTCTTTCTCGGCGCCACCGACCGTGAGCACTACCCAGTCGTGCGCATCACCCAACCAGTGCCGCCAGCCAGCCACACGTTGGTTTGCGCCAGACGCACGTGTCACCTAGCCACACACCGACGTTGCTAGCCTGCCTCACGCCGACTTACGCTCCATTGTAGTCGGTCTTTTCCTCCGGTCGTCGCATCTTAAAGTCTGCTTTGGTTAATGGATTTGATTGCATAAGTCTATATATGCAATCGAATCCCCACGTGTTTGTGGAGACATCTATCTTTGGTCTACAAAGTCCGTGTGATCTCCATCCGGTAAAATGTTAGACAACAAGGTCGATGTACCTGCCACAGGTGTCTTCAGAGGTCCGGCACCAATTGTCAAGATGGACGGGACGAACTATGAACTCTGGGCCATGCAGTTCATGAGCCTCATGAAGTCGAACGACAAGACGCATATCCTTACCGATGATGAACCGGTGGAGAAAACAGGGATTCACGCCTCTTGGGAGGCAGACAGACGTATATGCCAAAGTTTAGTTGTCAGAGACATTGACGATTGAGATCGCCAATGACGTGTTGCATCAGCCCACTGCCAAAGCAATGTGGGATATCATGGCCGCAACCTACTCTCAGGCACGAAATGAGACCAAGATGCCTCAGTTGCAGCATGATATCTTCACTGACAAGCAGAACGGACAACCTCTCCACTCTCTGTACACATACTTGCGTGGAATGTTTGAGAAGCTTCACAGCTTCATGCCTCTAACAGCTACTCCTGAACAGCAGAAGACTTATAGGAATGCTACCATGGTTGTTGTATTCCTTGCTGCACTTGATCATGAATATGATGTTGCCCGCTCTTAGATTCTTGCAGATGCCACTATTCCTCCACTGGAGGATGCTTTCCGTAGACTTAGCAGGATCATTATTCCGTCTGCCACTACAGGCCAAACCTCTTCGGCAATGGCAGCATCCAGGGGCAGAGGTGGTATTTCTTCCTTTCATGGACGTGGACCCCGTGGTAAAGGGGGTCGAACCCGTCAGCCTTGTACTTATTGTCATTGTCCCGGTCATTTAGAAGATACATACTATTCTAAGCATGGTTTCCCAGCATCAGCACGCATACTAGAGCAAGTTGACTCTCTTGTACCTACTACTTCGGATAAGAGATTTCATGATTCCTGGAGACCAGTCAGATGCGGCAGCGTCTACTTCTGCTAGTACTTCAGATAGCCCCTCTGCTTTTACCTATTGTCATGGATCTGAGATTACAGAGTGGATTATGGATTCTGGAGCGACACACCATTTATGTGGAGACAGAGAGCAGCTAATAGCATACAGACAAGTTCCTCCAGGACGGACTGTAGTGATAGCTAATGGGACTCACTCCCCGATCACTGGACAGGGGGAGATTTCTTTGACACCTTCGATGCGTCTACAGAATATGTTACATGCTCCGAATTTCTCTATGAACTTGTTGTCTATTAGTCAGCTTACAGAGGATTTACATTGTCGAGCCATATTTGACCCATCATATCTTGTTTTTCAGGACATCCTTACGGGTTGCATGATTGGGTGCGGCTGTGAGCAGGGTGGACTTTATAGGTTGGTTCGCACTCCGTTTGCAGGAGCATCCTTTCAGTCAACTGGATCAATTTCTCCCTATATGTGGCATCTTCGCTTTGGTCATCTCCCTTTGCAGAAGATGTGTCACATTTTGCCGCAGATTTCTCTCAGTTCCTCATTTCAGTGTGAAGTGTGTCAGTTGGGAAAGCATCATCGGTCAGCCTTTCCTAGTCGTCAAAGTCGGAGCACTAGCTCCCTATTTGAGTTGTTTCATGTCGATATCTGGGGTCCAAGTCGTGTTCTTGATCATCAGGGACACCGCTTTTATCTTGTTGCAGTAGATGTTTTTTCTCGTTTGTCGTGAATGTTTCTATTGAAGAATAAATCTGAAGTGGGAGATGTGATCAAAACCTTTATTAATGAAGTGCACAATATTTTCTCTACGTCTATGAAGTTTTTAGAAGCGATAATGCTTTGGAGTTTTGTACTCGTGCACTTTCACATTTTTTTCTTCTCATAGTATAATTCATCAAATATCATGTGCTTATACATCTCAGCAAATGGTGTTGCTGAGAGAAAGTATCGGCATTTACTTGATGCCACTCGGATCCTTCTCGTTCAGAGCCATACACTACATTCGTTTTTGGGGTGATGCGGTCCTTACGGCGTGTTATCTTGTGAAACGTAAGCCTTCGTCTATCCTAGGCGAGAAAATCCCTTTCTCTATGACTTTCCTTGAGAAGGAATTGTTTTCTCTTACTCCTCATGTCTTTGGTTCTGTTGCATTTGTTCACCAATTGGGTCCAGGTTTTGATAAGCTCTCTCCTAGAGCTGTCAAATGTGTGTTTGTTGGGTACTCCAGTATACAGAAGGGTATAGGTGCGTATAGGTGCTATGATCCATTACTGAGGAAATTCTATATCAGTGCTGATGTCACATTTTTTGAATCCGTAATATATTTCTCTCCTACAAGTGATAGGTTGGTTTCTTCCGAAGCTGATACCGAAATCTATATGTCACGTCCTCCTTCGAGTCTGTTGTCTTCTTCTCCTGTTATACGACCACCACCACCAGTCCCTTCTACACAGTTGCTTGTGGACATTGTTCCACCTTTACCCGAATACTATACCCGTCGGTCCGCTCCTTCTCATGGTCATGGCCAATCATCCAGCACGCCCCAAGATTGTCCTGATAAGATGTTTTCTAACGATGGGACAGGCAATATTTCTGTACAGGATCATTGAAGGAGGAGGTTCCTGAGGACATGGACATACCTATTGCAATTAGGAAGCAAAAGCGTACATGTCATATCCACTTGCTTCACATGTGTCCTTTCATCGCCTGACAGGGGATTTTCATAGTTTTGCAGTTGCTCTTTCTGAAGACATTCCACGAACTTGTCAGGATGCCTTGAAAGATAGTTGTTGGCGTTTAGCTATGGAAGAAGAGATGACAGCCTTCCAATCACGTGGTACTTGGAGCTTGGTGTCTGCTCCTCCAGGTGCCTCTATTGTCAGTTGCAAATGGGTGTTTACAGTTATATATCATGCCGATGGGAGTCTTGATTGGTACAAGGCGAGATTGGTGGCACGAGGGTTTACTCAAACCTATGGTGTAGATTATTTGGATACATTATCTCCTGCAGCTCGTCATTCCACTTTACGTGTTCTACTCTCTGTTGCAGTGGTATGTGACTGGCCCTTATTTCAGCTAGATGTTAAAAATGCATTTTTAGACTGGCCCTTATTTCAGCTAGATGTTAAAAATGCATTTTTATATGGAGATCTACATGAGGAGGTTTACATGCAGCAACCTCCAAGGTTTACTACTGAGGGGGAGTGTCAACAGGTTTGTAAACTCCATAAGGCGATATATGGCCTTCAACAAAGTCCAAGAGCCAAGTTTCAAAAGCACTCGGATCTGATTGAACGACAAGGGTTCAAGAGGTCAAATGCAGACCATTCTCTATTTGTGCAGAGAACAACTAGCGGGATAGTTGTTATTATGGTTTACATTGATGATATAATTGTTACAGGAGATGATGCACAAGGAATAAAGATGGCAAAAGATTTTTTGGGCAGTCAGTTTGTCACTAAGGATTTGGGCACCCTACGGTATTTCCTAGGGTTGGAATTTGCTAGGAATGTGCAGGGTCTTGTGATGACTCAAAGAAAATATGTTATAGGCATGCTTGTTGAAACAGGCATGATTAGGTGTAGACCCTCTACTACTCCTACGGATCCTAGCATGAAGTTATACGATGGAGATACAGATGAGGTTGATAAGAGGAGATACATAGAGATGGTGGGAAAGCTCGTTTATGTTACTATTATCAATCAGATATCGCCTTTGTTGTGAGTCGAGTAAGCCAATTTATGGAGCAGCCTCGACAGGTACATATGGATGTTATACACATGATATTAAGATATCTAAAATCGTCTCCAGGTACAGGATTACTTTTCAAGAAAGGAGCAACCCTCATTGTATCTGTGTGTGCTGATGCTAACTATGCAGGGTGTCCTAAGGACGGGAAGTATACGACGGCTTTGCAGTATTTGTTGGAAGTTATCTTGTTTCCTGAAAAAGCAAGAAACAAACAGGTGTGGCTAGATCAAGTGTCGAATCTGAATATAGGACTATGGCACAAGCAAGTACCGAAATGATGTGGGTTCGATCAGTGTTAACTGATTTACACATAGAAGTTCATCTACCCATGCAGATACAATGTGATAATCAAGTTGTGTTGTTTATTGCAAACAACCCTACATTTCATGAGAGAACTAAACATATTGAGGTAGATTGCCATTACACGAGAGATATGATTCAAAAGGGGTTGATTTCCACATCAAATGTCAGTTCAGGAGAGCAAACTGTAGATATATTTACCAAGGCGCTGCTCAGAGGACCATTCCTGAAGTATTCGTCCAAGCTTAGCATGATTGACATCTATGCTCCAGCTTAAGGGGGAGTATAGAAATATTTACATATTTTCAAATGCTCTATGTACTCGTTTCACTATTTTATTTCTTTGTATCCGTGTTATGTAATTTACCCATAGGACTCTCCTCTGTATAAGAGAGCCTAGGGTTCTCAGAAACAACTAGCTCTTATTTTCTCCCAACAATAATAATAATACTTCAAACTTATATTTACAATTCTATTTTACAAATAAGTGTGCATTTCTATTTTATTTATTGACTTAGGAATGCTAAAAACCTTAATTTTTGGAAAAGGTACCGTTTAGAGACTATTGTGGGAAAAATATGTTCATCATAAACGGAGACCCAAGGGCTCTCTTATATATGAGAAAAGACTTGGGTTAATTACACACGAGATACATGAAGAAAATGGAAAATATAAAAACACAGGGAGAGACAACTATCTCAACACTCCCCCTCGAGCTGGAGCATATATGTCTATCATGCTCAGCTTGGAACAACACCTCTCAAAGGGACCTCTAACGAGTGCTTTAGTGAAGATGTCGGTCGTTGATCTCCAGTTGACACATGGGAGGTGGATACGAGACCTTTCTGGATCATATTTCTAGTGTAATGACAATCCACCTCTATATGCTACGTCTGTTCATGAAAAGCGGGATTATTAGCAATAAATATAGCTGCTTGATTATCACATACAAGCTGCATAGGTAGAGGAACCTCAATAGTAAGATCAGACAACACTGATATAACCCACATCATTTCAGCACTTCCCTGGGCTATCGCTCTGTATTCAGACTCTACGCTTGATCTAGCCACCATTGTCTGCTTCTTTCTTCTCCATGAAACAAGTGAGCTACTGATGAAAATAGCAAATCCAGAAGTGGACTTTCTGTCTCTTGGACAACCTGCATAATCTGCATCTGCGCATGCTGTCACCTCAAGGGATGTACTCCTACTGAATATAAGACACAAACCAGGAGAACTCTTCAAGTATCTTAAGATCATACGAACGGCATCCATGTGGACCTTCCTAGGTTGCTCCATGAACTGACTGACTTTGCTAACAGCAAATGCAATATCAGACCTAGTGATAGTGGTGTATAAGAGCTTCCCAACAAGCTCTTTATATCTTCTTCTGTCAACCTCCTCAGTATCCACGTCAAACAATCTCATACTTGCATCCATAGGAGTAATAGCAGGTTTGCATCCTGTCATACATGTCTCAGAAAGAAGATTCATAACAAACTTCCTCTGAGTCATTACAAGACCACGCTTGCTCCTGGCGAACTCCAATCCGAGGAAGTAACGAAGATTGCCAAGGTCTTTAGTTACAAACTCTTGAACTAGGAATTCCTTGGAAGTATGAATGCCATGTTCATCATCTCCTGTAATGACAATGTCATCCACATAAACAAGAATAGCCACTGTACCTCTTGATGTTTTCTTGACAAATAGAGAATAATTCGTAGTAGACCGTACAAACCCTTGTTGCTCTATCAATTTCGATAGCTTCTGGTACCAGGCTCTCGGACTCTGCTTCAAGCCATAAATCACCTTATGGAGTCTACACACCTTCTGTGACTCCCCCTTAGTAGCAAACCCTGGTGGATGTCGCATATACACTTCCTCATGTAAATCACCATATAGAAATGCATTCTTCACATCAAGTTGGTACAGAGGCCAGTCCTTGGACACAGCAACCGACAGAAGAATGCGGAGTGTCGAGTGTCTTGCTACTGGAGAAGGTGTCTTGATAGTCTACCCCATAGGTTAGGGTAAACCCCCGGGGCCACAAGTCTTGCTTTATAGCGATCCACATTACCGTCTGCCCCTTGTTTCACTGTAAAAATCCATTTACAACTCACAACAAATGCACCAAGTGGAGCAGTAACAATGCTCCAGGTACCACGCGACCGTAGAACTGCCATCTCTTCCTCCATTGCAAGTCGCCACTTGCTGCCCTGAAGTGCCTCCTGATATGTACGTGGGATAGTAATAACAGATAGCCCCACCACAAACTTTTTGTAGTCTTCGGAAAGATGATCCGAGGAGACATGCGCAGCAAGAGGATACGTAGCACATCGATGCTGAGGTTTCCTTAGGGCAATAGATATCTCCAAATCACCTACTTCTCTGTCCTCTGTAATCAATTCTTCCTGTATGTCATCCAAAGATCCAGTACCATCAGTAGAAATAGTATTTTCATGACATACATGTGGCGTGTGCGTAATGGATGATGTAGATGGCTCATGAGCAGAGGTGCGAGTAGAAGACCTGCGAATATAGACATGTGGCAAGAACATGGATTTATTTGCAGGTGGAGGAGGTGGTGGCGGGGGTGGTGATGTAGACGGTAATGGAGGTAATGAAGTAGATGGAGGAACCACAACATCCTCTTCGGCATTAGTATCAGACAACTTGTCACCTGTAGGAGAAAAATACATAATGGACTCAAAAAATGTGACGTCACCACTCACATAGTATTTTCTCCCAACAGGATCAAAACACTGATACCCTTTTTGGGTTCAGGAGTAGCCAACAAAGACACATTTGACAGCTCTAGGTGAGAACTTGTCACGACCAGGAGCGAAATTGTGGACAAAGGCCACCGATCCGAGACTCTGGGGGTGAGAGAAATTCCTTCTCGGGAAACGCAGTCAAGAAAGAAATTTTCTCTCCAAGAACAGTGGATGGCATGCGGTTCACTAAGTAGCATGCAGTTAGAACCGCATCTCCCCAGAAAGGGTGAGGTGTACGACTTTAAATCAACAAAGTTCTCGTGACATCCAGAAGGTGACGGTGTTTACCAACTACCACACCATTTTGCTGGGATGTATAATTGCAAGAAGTCTGATGAATTATATCATGAGAACTAAGAAATTCTGCTAAATGCAAAGTAGAAAATTCCAAGGCATTATCAGTTCTAATGTATATGACATTAGCAGAGAAGATATTGTGGATTTCAATAAGAAAAGTTTTAATGATAGAACCAACTTCAGACTTATGTTTTAACAAGAATACCCAACAAAGTCTAGAGTAATCATCGACAACAACCATATAAAAACGATGTCCCTGATGATCAGGAACACGACGTGGACCCCAAATGTCAAAACGAAACAACTCGAAAGACCGACTACTATGACGACTTGAACGACTCGGAAATGAGGAGCGATGATTTTTCCCAAGTTGACAGACTTCACAATCCAAGGCAGTGCGAGTAAATATCTACGGGAGCACATGAATCATCTTTTGAAGAGGAAGGTGGCCAAAACGAAGATGCTACAAGAAAGAAGAAACGGATCCAGAAGGAATAGAGGCCACCCCAGCATATAACGAAATGACAAGCTTATACAATCCTCTCTGCTCATGGCCATGAGTCCATGACCAATCACCATGTCAGTCAGTATGTCCTGAAATACAAGAGAAGATGCATCAAAGATGGCACGACAATGTAAATCTTTTATATTTGGCTAATAGATAAAAAATTCATCTGGAAATCGGGAGCATAAAGAACATTCTGTAAATGCATAGAAGGAGCTAACACAATCCCCCCTGACCAACAATCTTACATTGGCAATGACTACAGATCGTCCAGGAGGGAGAGATCTGTAAGAGGTAAACTGTGTCCGATCTCCACATATATGATGAGACACTCCAGAATCCATAATCCAATCTATCGCATCAAAACTGCTACAACTGGTAAATGCATAGGAGATACATGTAGAACTGGATGATGTTGTGGCGCTAGTTGCTCCATCAGAGGGACCTGCAGTAGGAGTCGTGGGGGTGGTCATCATTTCTCGAAGTCTCGAGACAAAATCCTCATAGCGTCCATCGGTAGTATGACAAGAATCGGTCTGCTCAGCAATACGTGCAGACGCCGGATAGCCATGCTTCTGAAAGCATTTGTCTTCCGAATGACCAGGACGATGGCAATAGGAACAAGGACCACGCTGACCACGATCTCTACCTCGACCACACTGTCCACGGCCATGAATATGGGAGGAACCACCTCGTCTACGAGGAGCCGCCAGGGTTGAAGAAGTTGTCTGTGGTGTAGTGGTAGGCATCATAGAAATCCTGCTCAATCGTTTGTAGACCTCCTCCATTGGTGGTATCGTCTCACCCGTCAGGAGTTGAGTATGTGTTGCATCGTACTCAGAGTCAAGAGACGATAGAAAAACTCCAGTCATAGTAGCATTCTGATATTGTTGTTGCTGCTCAATGCAGGTGGTAGTAGGCATGAAGCTGTGTAGGCGCTCAAATATGCCACATAGATGCGACAAGTGCGTGTGAAGTGGTCGACCATTATGTTTAGTCGGAAAATGTCAAATTGTAGTTGAAGGATTTTGCTCTCATTCTTTGCATGTCCATAGGTGGCGGCTAATATATCCCACATAACCTTAGTCGTGGGCTGATTGGCAATATCGTTGGCAATCTCCGTGGTAAGTGTCCCAGAGAGCCAAATACGAGCATATGCATCGTCTTGCTTCCACAATGCATTCATCCCAGTCTTGTCTGTTGGTTCTGCATCCGTCAGAATGTGCTCCTTATTATGACATTGCATAAGAGTACCAAACTGCACAGACCATAGCTCGTAGTTAGTCCCATCCATCTTTACTATGGGAGCAGGGCTGATGAAAACACGTCACTCTTGACGTCAGACATGATATCAATGATCAGAACCACGGATATGTTGCGGAGTAGACAGGTTATATGATGTCTACACAAACATAAGAAGGAATGGTTGTATATGTAGACTCATACAACCATCCTCATAGCCTCTTTGTGTAGTTTAGAGCCCTAGAACGTGATTTAGATGAAGAAAATCACGTTTTGATACTCAAATAAGACTTTGTAGTGCACAGCCCGACCGCACGATACGCAGAAAAGTTCGAGGCTAGGTGCATCAACTTGCAGCAGCAGCAGAAATGAATTCACAGCCGCATAATGGCTGCAAGGCGGCACAGGCCGAGAGGCCCAGATGCCCGTGGGTGCACGCAGAGGCGCCTGGAGGCCTGGGAGGCCTTGCGGCACCTGGTAGGTGGCGACGCTAGGCCTGGAAGGTGGTGGCGTAGCGAGGGGCTGAAGCCGCGCGAGGCGCAGGAGCCTTCGATGAAGCCGGCGACAAGGGCTGGAGGCACGGGAGCCTTCGAGGGGGACGGCAGCGAGGGGTTGTAGGCGTAGGAGGACTTGAGGGGGCCGGCGGCGGGGGGGGAGGTGGAGGTGGAGATGTAGGGTTAGGGTGGGATACGGGAACCCCAGTCTAGGATCGTTGCTCCGATACCATGTTGTGGGAAAAATAAGTTCATATCATAAACGAAGACCCAAGGGCTCTCTTGTATAGGAGAAAAGCCCTGGATTAATTACACACGAGATACATGAAGAAAAATGAAAATATAAAAACACAGGGAGAGACAACTATCTCAACAAAATTCTCCGAAATTTCTCTTTCCTGACATGGAGAAACGAAATAAAAATTCGAAATTTATGGCTTTTCTTTCTTGTCCTCTCTACTACAAGGAGTATGTACGGTTGTGTGAGGACTTGGTTGTTAGCAACTTCAAAATCTTGTGATTGTAAGTATTTGCCTACTATCAGTCTATCAGGTTGTTACATTCATCACCATTCTCTTCATATTCAAGAGGTGAAACTAATGGCTTCTAATTTTGGTTCCATATCTGATTTTGATTTTGAGCAGTATACTATTTTTTTTACTGTTGGAGTGATTGGATGGAAATGTAATGTAGCATATCATGTTAATATCTTACTATTAGCAAAAAAACAGTGTATTTCTATTTCATTTATTGAGTTAAAGAATATTAGAAATCTTAATTTTAGAAAAATGAGTTTATAAGTAATTTCTTTAATTTCCGAACATTTCACTGAAATTCCATCAAAATTCCATTGAATTTCTCTTTCCATGCTAAACGAAATGAAACCGAAATCCCACATTTAAGGCCTTGGTTCTCGTCATGATCAGTCGAAAGAAAGGAATCTCCATGCTCCAGGCCTTTCATGTCCTTTCAGGCTTCCCCTTGCAACCTAGAGGCGCTCCTCCCAGATCCCATGCGGTGGATCCATGCACCGCCCTTCAAGTTCCTACTGTCATCTTCGGTTGCAGACCCGTTGGCGGAGCCCCAAGGCAGGAGGGTCGATGGCACCCCAGTTCGATGAAGCCTTGGCGGCACCCCTTGGCGGTACCCCAGTGCAGCTCCTCCACTCCTCGCCTCCAGGAGAGACCCGACTTCTCCAGGGCTCCCAGCCGCTTGGTTTCCGGCTTCGATCATGCCTTCTCCAAGGCAGGAGGCGGGGCGGACTTTCAGGATCGTTGTGCGCTCCTCCCCAACTCGTCGGCGCCGACAGCAGACAACACCATCATAAACTCCGTGGTGGCCTCCTCCTCCAGATTCAAGAGGCATCGTCAAGGGTAGAAATCCCCAACAGGGACGGCGTTATTTCCTTCAAGAGAGGGTTCCCTGATGGAACCCTAAATATTAGCCAAGTGGGCTCTGTAGAGTAAAAAATATTTTTGTTGTAAAGCCCAAGTGGGATACATTTCCTTTAAAAAATGAAGACAGATGAAGCCCAAGTAGGTTGTTTGCAATAAATAAAGGAGAGATAGCATTTGTTTAAAAAAACCGACGACTACTAAAAAAAGGGAAAGAGATAAAATAGCCGAGAGAGAAAAAATTACAAAAAAGAGAGAAGTCGTAAAAAAGATGATGATATGGCTTATTTTAAAAAAAATTATGACGGCTATTAAAAAATGATGACGAATGAAATAGCCAGAAAAAAAGGTGAATCGTACAAATAATCGCACAAAGAAGAAAATTTTTATTAATAAATTTTGATGTGAAAAGCCAAAAAAAATTGTGACGGCTTATTGTTTTCCCCATTTATTGTCGATGTCATGTACTTCGACTAGTATGGGAGAAAGGGAGAGTATTGTGTAGAGTCACAGGCAAGGTTCAGGAAAGCGGTATGCATATGCGTTCGGACGGGTCATCAAATACTGAATAAGCGGTATGCAGGGCATATGTGGGGTATATGCGGTTCTATGTGGTTTTCTAATTTTTAATCAAAAAATAAATAAATATTAGATGGGTATGTATATGCTTTTACCACCGAATAACATAACCACTGAATTTATGTATCTAAGTGGAGTTAAAGAAGATCTAAGAAAATCGGTTCATATTTGATGGGTGTGTATATGCTTTTAATTGCATCATATTTAATCATAAAAACATTTACCATAAAAACATCACATATTAAATGATTCGTAATAACAAAACTTCAATACACATACATGCACTACATGAGCAAAACCTCAATCGGCATATATAAAAATATTCGACGATACATTGCATATACTCGTGAAAACAATACATTAGAAAAATTATAAAACATTGCATGTACGAAATGGTATAATGCATTGCAATTGTATACAAATACATGCCATATTCTTACAATAGAATGAAGGAAGAGGCATAGCTACGAAATTAAGGACCTCAATGAGAAGATTGAAAAGTTGGAGTTGCTGGATGAATATGCGGGCATATGCGGGATATGCGGGGAATATGCGGGGCATATGCGGGCCGTATATGCGGGAGGGCATATAATGTACTGATTCATGAAATCGGTGCAGTCTGCATGCCGCACGGGTATATGTGGCCGCATATGCGGCCGATTTCATGAACGTTGGTCACAAGTCTGTTGCAGATTCAGATTCTCTAGATTCCAGACCAACCAGATGTCCAGACTCTACAATTTTGCAGATGAAAATTCTCCATGCACAGTTTCAGAGTCGATGTTCAGATTTCGAGTCCACAGTGTGATGCGCAGTTCCAGACTCGACGATTGGTTCCGAGTCTTCAATTTCAAGACGTGCATATGTATGCAGTCTTCTTTTCAAATGTGCACACGTGGGCCATCATTAGTCGTGGTCCACATCATTCTTGTTTTCGGTTTGGGTTTTCATGTGATCCATAGGGACTTCAGAGTAGAGTACCATTCCCTATGCCATGTTAAGTAGAGTTTTCATGTGGTTCATAGGGACTCCAGATTAGAGTACCATTTTCTATGTCAGATGGGAGAGACTCAGTTCTCCGACGAGGAGACTTCTTCAGACTCCATTCTCAAGCGATCATAAACTCTAGTACGAGATCCTTCCGAGGTTCCTGTGAAAGAGAACCCACTTCGAGGTCATTATGAGAAAGACCCTTCTTCAGAGATCTGCGTATGGATAATTAGCGACGATCTCTATTCGGCCCTTTCAGAGATGGAGCAGTTGTCCACATTGTTATTGTTGGAAGAAAAGACTACGAAGATGTTTATTCCAAGGAACCCTAGGCTCTCTTATATAGAGAAAGCTTATGGGTAAATTACATAAGGTAGAACATAGAAATAAACATAACAGAAAAGTACTTAAACTATAGAAATATCTCTACACTCCCCCTCAAGATGGAGCATAGATATCGATCATGCTCGGCTTGGAAGAACATTTCTGAAATGGCCCTCTGAAAAGGCTTGGTGAAAATGTCTGCAGTCTGCTCTCCTGAACTGACATGGGAAGTAGAGATCAAGCTTTTTTGAATCATGTCTCTGGTATAGTGACAGTCTACCTCAATATGCTTTGTTCTTTCATGAAATGTCGGGTTATTAGCAATAAATAATGATGCTTGATTATCACATTGTAATTGCATGGGTAGAAGCACATCTATATGCAGATCTTCTAATACAGCTCGAACCCACATCTCTGTACTTGCCTGAGTCATGGCCCTGTACTCAAACTCAGCACTAGATCTGGCTACCACTGTCTGTTTCTTGCTTTTTCAAGAAACCAAGGAGCTGACAACGAATACTGCAAAACCTGAGGTGGATTTCCGATCCTTAGGACATTCTACATAATCTGCATCAACACATGCAGAAATAGAGAGATTTGTTTCTTTCCTGAACAAAAGTTATGCACCTGGAGATGACTTCAAACATCTCAGCATCATATATATGGCGTTCATATGTACTTGTCTGGGTTGTTCCATGAACTGACTCACCCGACTTACTACAAAAGCGATGTCCGATCTAGTGATAGTAATATAGAGAAGCTTTGCCACCATTTCTATATACCTTCTCTTATCAACCTCCTCGGTATCATCTTCATATAACTACATACTAGGATCCATGGAAGTAGTCGAAGGACGACAACCAATCATGCCCGTCTCAACAAGCATATATGTAATATACTTCCTTTGGGCCATTACAAGGCCATGCACATTCCTAGCAAATTCCATGCCCAGAAAATATCGTAAAGTACCAAGCATGGTTCGAAAAAATACGCCTCGAGGTGCACGAGGCATAAACGACCGCCTCGACAGGGTCCTAAGAGGGGGCCGCCTCAGTTGATCAAGGCGGTCGAGGCGGAGGCGAGGCGCTCAACGAGGCATTTTTTCAAATTATTTTTTTATGTTAATTGTTTTATCCTATTAGCAATTTCAGATGTTTATAAAGGTGTAGTTGTTTAAGATATAATTATATAAGATGAATGCTTAAATTTGGTTGCTTTCATGTTCATATTTACTATTAAACATGTCTAATCATATCAAGAAACTCTTAAATTATGCCCATAAATATACGAATCCACAAGTGTCATAGAAAACATTACCCGTAAACTTTTTTTAAGGAATTTTCAAATAATGAGCTATGTAATATACCGAGAAGGTCAAACAAGATATAATTCAATGGGAGTTTATGTACTACTCCCATTGAAACAAATCAATATATCCGAATAGAAATAAAATCCTTAATAAAAAATTTCGTCAGGGGCGCTACCCCCACACCCCCGCTGGGGTGCCCCCCCCCCCCAGACCCCCCCCCCCAGGCTCGCTGACCGAGCAGCGAGACCCCCGCCTTGTTGGGGTATGGTATGACAGGAAGGGGTGCATACGACGCTTCTTCAACTTAGGTTAGATGGTTAGAATTCACGAGAATATCAGTAGATTTAATCTATACACTTGTATATCATTTCTTTTGGTGTTCCTATCTTTGTAATTTCATCACATATTATACATATTATATTATAGTAATTTATATCATATGTTAGACAGAATATATAGAATTTCATTGGTATATATTTTGTTGTAGTTTCTATAGATTTTTTCCTTGTAAATTGAAGCTTACGCCTCGAGGCTACGCCTCGCCTCGATTCCAGGAAAACCACCTCGTTCCGTTTTTAGTTTTTTCAAACCTTGGTACCAAGATCTTTAGTCACAAACTGATGGCCTAGAAATACTTTTGTCATCTTTATCCCATGCTTGTCATCTCTAAGGGTCTTCTGGACAAACAAAGAATGATCAGCATTTGAACTTCTGAACCCTTGCTTCTGGATTAGATCTGAAAGTTTCTGGAACCACGCCTGTGGGCTTTGTTTAAGACCATATATGGCCTTGTGAAGTCTACACACTTTCTGACACTCTCCCTCAGCAGCAAACCCCGGAGGTTGCTGCATGTAGACTTCTTCCTGCAGATCCCCATATAAAAAGGCATTCTTAACATCAAGTTAGAACAAGGGCAAATCACGTACCATAGCAACGGAAAGGACACGTATGGAGTGACGTGCAACCAGAGAAAATGTGTCCATATATCCACACCATAGGTCTAAGAGAATTCAGGTGCCACCAGCCTTGCTTTGTAACGATCAAAGCTGCCATTCGCATGATATTGACAGTAAATACCCATTTACAACTAACAACAGAGGCTCCTGGAGGAGCATCAACCAAGCTCCATGTGCCACGAGACTGTAGAGCAGCCATTTCCTCCTCCATGGCTAAACGTCAGCAGCTATCCTTCAAAGCATCCTGATAATTCTGTGGTATCTCCACGGTAGATAAGGCCACGGCAAAACTCTGAAAATCACCAGTGAGCCGATGAAATGAAACATGTGAAGCAAATGAATAGGATGCACATGTCCGCTTCAGCTTCCATAAGGCAATAGGTACATCTAAATCATCAGTAGTGCCCATCGGTGTGCTATTTTCCTGCACAGACCCCTGCACTTGCACATTTTCAGACCCATCATTAGTAATACCACCTGGACATACCTGGGGCGTGGTGGATGAATGACGATTTTCGTGAGCAGAGATCGGACAACGAGTATAAAATCTCGGTAAAGGTGGTACTTGTGGTTGTGGAGGTGGTGGTGATAGTAATGGTGGTGGTGGTGATGGTGGTGGTGGTGATGTGTGAACAGACAGACGCAAGGGAGGAGGTGGTACATAAATCTCATCAAGGTTGCAGAAGTCGGCAGTCGGTACTCGGTCGGCAGGGTCACTGACTAAGGATTAATCGGCAGTCGGGAGAGTAATCGGATTTAGTCGGACAATAGTCGGTTTGAAATTTTTTTATTATTTTAAATATATAAATCAATTTTTATAGCATATACTCTCATTTATATTCATATATTTAGCAGTTTTAATATTTTTAAGAGCATAAAAAAATAGCAAGAGATTGAAAAAAGAACGACATTAAGAAAAAAATGTTTGGCACCTAGTACAAGCAAATGTTCAAAAATAAAAGACAATTACAACATGCTCAAAAAATAATACAACTGAAAGTAAGACAAGTATCCCAAGCCATTGGGTTCAATCCTCAATGTCGTCATCCAAGTCCAGCTCTTCTTCTTCATCGTCGCCTTCTTCTTCTTCATCGTCGTCATCTTCTTCTTCTATATCCTCAAGATGTAGCTCCTCCTCCTCATTCATCGGCGTAGCATTGGAGCTTGACGATGAAGCTCCCTTCCCACGCTCACCTCGTTGGCTCCTTCTTGGTTCCAAATTCTCTTCGGCGCCACTAGCATGTGCTACAACACCCCATGTCAGTCCGGAACCTGGAAAAACCTCCTCATCATGAGCATCAACATCCCCGGTTCATTCTGCCATGTGTGCACGATCACGAGATGACAGAGGATCTCTCTCTTTCTCAGCTCGGCGATCCTGCAGGTTGGAATTGAAACGCACATATACAAGATCGTTCAGCTTCTTCGTCTCCAACCTGTTTCTCTTCTTGGTATGGATCTGAAGACCAAAAAATTTAACTTTATATCAATTACTCATTTAAATTTTACTATTACTAATCGAATTGGGTGGGTGGAGTGGAGTCTTTACCGAGTCAAATGTACTCCAGTTACGCTCACATCCCGATGATGAAAACGTCAAGATCAAGATTTTGATAGCCATAGCTTTCAAATGAGGTGTGTCATCTCCATGATTATGCCACCAATTAGCTATTAGAATAGAGAAATGGTCAACATAATAAAATAAGTGATTAACATTAATAGGAAACAAATGACTAAGATACCTGGATCAAAATTGCCATCATTTATCATCCTCTGTCTCACAGCTAAAGGCTTCCCAAAATCTCCACGACCAAGTCTATATGTCGGAAGCTCGTCCCTAGTAATTGCATCTTGTATATCCAAATCTGGATAAAATTTTTCCATGCATTCCTTAAACCCTCTCCTCACCACAACATCTGGATCACCATGAGACTCGGTGTAGAAGTAAAATGGGTTCAAGTAATATGCTGCTAGATGCAATGGAGTATCAAGCCTCCCTTTGGTCTTGGAGATAATAGCATCCACAAAAAATTTATAAGATGACTCCACACCATTGAATACTGCAATTATTTCTCGCTTGGCTTCTTCAAGCCCTCCGTAGACAAAGCCCATGGATGGGCGTCGATCTGCATCAACCACACGTAATAAACGAACTAGTGGAGTGAAAACTCTGATAGCATGTGTTGTATGGTTCCAGAATGTAGGGCTGAAAACAATGGAACTCGCAGCTTCTCCCTTCTTGGTCTTATACCACTTGCAGTTTCTCCACTCTTCTGAGGAAAACATCAATCTCAGCTTGTCTTTCTTTTCATTTAGGCTTTCAAGAGTGAGAAAAGTGGTTGCAAACCTTGTTTGTCCGGGCCTTGCAATGTCCCTCTTGTTGGTGAACTTGCGCATCAAGCTAAGAGTTTTGGTATGAGAGTAGATGAACACCGTAAGCCTCTTCGCCTTTGTGATTGCACTTCTCACCTTTGTCTCTCTGCTTATCTCCTCCAAAGCAAGATCAATGGAGTGCGCAGCACACGGAGTCCACCAAATCTGTGGATATTTGGTGACCAACAATCTTCCTGCAGCAGCATTGGCGGATGCATTATCCGCCACAATCTGAACCACTTTATCCACTCCCACTTCATTCAGGCACTCCTCCACCAACTTGCAGATGTATTCCGCAGTGTGAGCCTCATTTGAGGCATCTATGGACTTCAAAAATGAAGTCCCCAATGTGCAATTGACACAAAAATTGATGATGCTCCTTCCACGCTTGTCCGTCCATGCATCAGTCATCAAAGAGCATCCCGCCGATGTCCACGTATCACGATGACCTTGCAATCCATCGTGAATCTCCTTCACTGCCTTCTTTAGAAGCGGACTACTAAGCTCATACCACGTGGGAGGCTTTAGTCCAGGCCCGTACTTCCCAATAGCCTCCACCATCTGCAGGAAGTTTTTTGTCGTCATTGCATTAAACGAAATTGCCGATGTATATGCCCATTTGGATATGAATGATGTGACCCTATCACGATGATCCTTGGAGAATGCATCCTTGATGGTCATTTGACGTGATGACCCTTCCACTGCGACAGTCTGCTCGAGGGATTCAGAGACTCGTGATCTCTTCGTCGAACCCACACCTCCAGTGATATCAACTTCCTCCCTCATCTCATGAACATCAGCGGCTTTCTGAGATTTCTTCCTGGCAACATCATCAAGGTATGCAATCATCCTGTTCTTCGTTTCCTCATCAACCTTGGGACATGCAGCAACGTTCCCTTTTCGGTGTGCTAGATGTTGCTTGAACCTATACACACCACCCTTCACAATCTTCTTGCACAATCTGCAAGTGACCATATTTGGATCCGTACGGCTCGCAAGGTAGCCGTATTGCCATGCAGGATCAGTTGATCCCGGTGGCACATAAAAAGACGAGTCGCTACCGGAAGCAACGTTCGTTGGTGGTGTAGCCATCTACATAATAAAAAAAATGATGAATTATAATATAAAAAAAATCAATGGCATGATATACATTATACAATACAATAACCACTAAGCATACAACATAATCATAATTTGTTTGCATACAACCTAAATATTTGCATACAACACAAATATTTGCAAACAACATAATACTAGAACAAACCCTAAACATCAAACATACAACATAATTATAATTTCATACAACCTAACAAAAATATAATTGGACATGTTTAGCAATATAACAATATAACAAGATGTAAACATCTAGCATACAACATAATGAAAAAATATAACAATGAGCCATTTCTACAACGACCATAATGTAAACATTAAGCTATCAACATAATGTTACATTATGAGCCATTAAGAGCTAACAAAAAATATTACATTATGAGCCATTCCGCATACAACATAATGTAAACATCTAGCATAGCAATATAACAATATAACAATATAAGCTATCAAGAATGGCATGCTATGATCATATAATAAAATACAAATAATGAAAAAAATGAAAACAAAAAAACCCTAACCTGAGGTCCTGTGCGGCGAGAGACGAGCGGCGAGATGGAGCTTCTCAGGCTGCGCGGCGAGAGAGGAGTGGCGAGATGGCTACCGGAGAGGTGCTGGAGGAGCGGCGGCGGCAAGGAGCTCGCGAGCGGGGAGCAGGAGGACCGGCGGCGGGGAGCAGGAGGTCTAGGGTGCGAGGGGTCGAGAGGCGTGGGGATGTTTCGAAACGATGGGGGACTTACTGTGCGACAGTAAGTTCCCAAATGTAACTTGCGGTTTAAAAAAATGGGACCCGAAAACGTGTTGCAAAAGTCGCCCAGCCCGCCTACACCGAGTAATCGGCCGAGTAATCGGCAAGGTCCGACTATTGCCCGATTTGGGTTAGTCGACTCGGCTACCCCGCCGAGTCGCTTAATCGGACCGACTAATCGGATTAGTCGGCCGATTTTTACAACACTGAATCTCATCATCAGTAGTAGACGAAGTCAACCTATCATTTGTAGACGAAAAATACATCACATTCTCAAAGAAGGTGACATCGACACTTACATAATACCTCTTATTCACAGGATCATAGCATCTGTAATCATTTTGAGTACGAGAGTACCCAAGAAACACACACTTGACAGCCCTAGGTGAGAGCTTGTCAAGTCCCGGAGTGAGCTGATGAAAGAAAGCAACTGAGCTAAAGACCCGAGGGGTTAGGGAGAACAATTACTTGTCAGGGAAGACAACCGAAAGAGGGACTTTCTCACCCAAGACAGCAGAGGGCATACGATTCGCTAAATAACATGCCATAAGGACAGGATCACCCCAAAAAGACACAGAAGCATAACTGTGGATAAGTAAAGTCCGAGTGATATCAAGAAGATGACAATGTTTTCTCTCGACTACTCCGTTTTGTTGAGACGTGTAAGCACAAGTTGTTTGATGAATAATGCCACGAGACAAGAAGAATTGAGAAAAAACACGAATGCAAAACTCCAAGGCATTATCTGTAAGCACAATTTTCACGGTGGAAGAAAAAACATTCTGAATTTCATTGAAAAGATTTTTTATTACATCCCCTGGTTCAAATTTATTCTTGAATAAAAACACACATGACAATCTAGAGAAATCATCAACCACAACTAGGTAAAACCCGTGTCCCTGGTGATCAGGGACACGACTCGGACCCCAAATGTCAACATGCAATAGTTCAAAAGAAGAGCGACTGCTCCGAGACTCACGACTAGGGAAAGTAGATCTGTGATGCTTTCCCAACTGACACGTTTCACACAAAAGAACTCGGTGAAATCTAGGGCAAGATATGACGCAACTTCTGAAGAGGGAGGTGACCAAAGCGCAGATGCCAAGTAAAAGGAGAGACTACTCCACTGGATTAAGATGAGACACCAGCATAGGGAGTTCGAAGCAACCGATAGAGACCGTCCTACTCACGACCACAACCAATCACCCTGCCCATAAGAATGTCCTGAAAAAGAAGAGACGATAGGTCAAAAATAGCGTGACAGTGCAAATCCTTCGGGATTGGATTGATAGATAATAAGTTCATTGAGAAATCTGGAGTATGCAAGACATTCTAAAAACGCATGGAGGGTGTCAAACTGATCTCCCCCTGTCCAATGATGGGGGAATGAGTCCCATCTGCTATCACTAGTGATCGCCCTGACGGAACCTCCATGTATGATGTAAGCTTATCTTTGTCTCGACAAAGATGATGTGTCACACCGGAGTCCATAACCCAATATGAAACATCAGAACTATGACAGGATGTAAAAGCATAAGCACTACCTGATGTGCTAGCTGGAGCTAATGTACTGGCAGAAGCTGAAGCTGCTATGTCCGAGTGACCTCCTGGAGAGTCAGTAGAGGTAGGAGATATGATATCACGGAGTCTGGCGATAAGGTCCTCAAACCGCTGATCTGAAGTAGATGGTTGGGGAGGCGTAGTATGCTCAAATACACAGGTTGATGCAGGAAAACCATGCTTAGAATAGTGTGTATCCTCCATATGACCAGGGCGATGACAGAAGGTGCATGGCTGGTGAAAACGGCTACCTCGACCACGAGGTCAACGGCCATGGAAAGAAGAAGAGGCTCCTCTGCTTCTGGAAGCTGCCATCGCCGAGGGGGGTGGAGTAGTAGCAGTAGACGAAACTGTGATTTTGTTAAGTCGTCGATACACTTCCTCCATGGGAGGAATAGTAGCATCTGATACCAAGGGGTGGAGGGAGGGGGGCTAGGGTTTTTAAGATGGTGGCTCTGATACCATGTTGGAAGAAAAGACTACGGAGATGTTTATTCCAAGGAACCCTAGACTCTCTTATATAGAGAAAGCCTATGGATAAATTACATGAGGTGGAACAAAGAAATAAACATAACATAAAAGTACTTAAACTATAGAAATATCTCTACAGTCGTCACAGGCCAGAGTTCTCCATGTGGAGATTCATTTTCAGTTGCAGTGACTCTGACAGGCACAGTATAGAGTGTGTGCTCTCCAACGAGGAGATTCAGTTACTCACACTCCAGCCCGTTCGTCCTCCTCACCTGCACGGCATGAGAAGCAACGTACTCGACAGCAGCCGACAGTTGTGCGCGTTGAGTTGATATTGTCTGTAGTGTCCTATATTGTGACTTGAGATTTCTTTATGTTTGTCCAAGTTAAGCATTGCATGCTCCAGCTTGAGGTGGAGTGTCACTTACGTGTCACTTATGTGGGGAGATAGGTAACTGGATCCCTCCAGGATCCATTTACCTCATCCAGTTGTTTGATGAATATTTTTGCTACTTTCAGTACATTCGGATGATGCCGATTCTTGGTGGGGTTTATGGGATGAATGGTTTAGTCTATGGAGAGGTTGACAGCGACTCCATCTTTGTTGGTGTTATGATCCCAGCTGATTCGTTCATGTGGCATCTACGTCTTGATTACCCCTCTGCAGGTTTTAAATATCATGATTTGTTATTGATATATCAGGTATTTGTCAAAAACCTATATCAATATTATATCGTGTCTCTTTTTCTTAAGATAATGATAGATATCTTGTGAGATAATGTTGATATATCAAGATATCAATGGTATTTCTTGGTGGGTTAGGATCGGCTTACCATGCTTCTTGAGATCATGTGACAACGAACACTTTATACATCAGAGTGAGCCATCTCAATGTCTTTCAAAAGTCGAGCTATCAAAGTCCCAAAATTTCACATTGACAGTGTCATCTAGCCATGGAGATCATGGAGGGATGGCATCAGCAACTAAAAAAGGTCACATGGGCAGAAACTTTGTGAATTTTTTCAAAATATTCCAAAACTAATATTTTGGTGAAAGGATGGAGAGCTCTCATCGTCGTCGTGAACACTTTAGGTGGGAGATCAGAGGAGGGCTGAAGGAATGGAAGAGGGCCACCATCATAGGTGACGAGAGGCATGAGAGGAGCACTACAAAGAAGGGAGTGGGAGGAGGGTTGGTCAACACGTTTCTCATCAAAACGAGGCCAGTGTTGCTTCAGGTGCAGACTCTACGGTCATCAGGCTGTGATGTACGTGCTACCGCTGCAATGCTTCGTGTGTAGGGAGAAGATCATAGGAGGTTGGGTTGTCCTACACCGATCCCGGATGGAAAAAATTGTAGTTGTCCTCAGTTGTCTGCTCTACAACATGCACATATGCGTTAGTTGTGAGTCATGGAAAGCAAGAAGTCGAAGAGAAAGAGGACTTCCTCATTGGTTGCTCTACAAGAGAAGAGGTGGATGTTGAATCCATTTTGGCATCTTTGCAAAGATATTTGGGAAGGGAGTTCACAGGCGATGTTGGCATGGGCCCCAATCTAATTTGTGGAGGCATGTCAAACTCGGAGATCGTTGTGCTCCTACAGTTTAATCAAAGCTTTGGTATCAAGTGGCGCTACACATGCTACATGGATGGTAAAGCAATACACACTAAGCTCCACGTGGCTCGGGTTACCGGTGTTCCTTCCCTTTCGAGGTCGGTTGAAGCCCTAAAACCTACACTGATGGGGCTTGGGGTCTTGACGAGGATCCTTGCAGATTTGTCGCTCTTCGAGATCGGACACATCGACAACTTTGGTGGTCTTGGAGAGCTCTGATTCCATTGCTAGTGAGTTGACTTGGACGCTAATGGTGGGACACTCCTCCTTCATATTGTTGGTTCAAGTCCTACCCATGTCGCTGCCACCATCTCAGTCGACCGAAGCTGTTGCGAGCTCCTCCCATGTCGTGCCAGAGATTCTTGTTCCGGTAACGGAATTTGTGGAGAATTGGGATACGGAGATCATGATAGAGCCCTTATTATCAAAAGGAGCATGAAATTACGAAAACCAAATTTCCTCTTTTGAATTCAAAGCCAAACCTGGAATTTTTGGGGCATTCAACGCACACCGCCCCTTCCTCACCATAGGAGCCATCATTTTCCTTTTTAGGGCTCCGCTTATTGTTTAAGGCAACAAGATTTCTGTTTAGGGGTGCCTCTAATTGATCGGATTCAAATCCAGCCCGACTATTGCATTGTTGGAGTCTCCAATCATGGGAGGCCTGTTAGAGCAAGGTCATGTGGGAGCTTTTAAAAATGTATACCTAGATCCATCGTTTGGGTTGGACAAAACCAAAATGAGAAGCGACATCCAGGTGAATGCAATGGGTCTCTTACTTGCACCTTCCTTTCAGCAGCAAACCAAGGTTAGAGCTGCTGCATCTTTGGCTCAAGTGGAGCCCCGAAGGGAAGTCCCCTCTGCTGCCTAGCCATTACGGAAGGTCCTCTCATAGCTGAAGGAGTTCCATGCCCTCTACCTAACTGGAAGTGTCATCTCGAGCATGTTGTGAATGATTTGGAAATTAGGCGTGGTTTCATATCATGTTGAAACCACCCTCAAACCACGATTGACAACAGCACCGCCTCGCCAGCCTCCTCTTCTAGTACTTATCTCGTGAGGGGTCTGCATGGGAGTAAAATGAAGATGTACGAGGATAGAAAATGTGCGAAGGACAGTTCGATCAGTTTCGGAATCTCAACCCTTACCATGTGGGAATTTATTAGAACTTCAGGTCCTCTCAAAGTATTTAAATAAAGGTTCTAACTTGGAACGTAAGGGGTTTGGGTGACTCGGAAAAATAATGCTCAATTGGAGCATTGTTGGTCGATTTGGGTTGTGATGTGGCCTTGTTGCAACTCAGCCATGGCCGGTCCCAAGCCCGGGTAAATGAGGAGGGTTGCGTTAGGTAGCCGACAGCCAACGTAAAACAGTCCGAGACAACTTCTAAAATAATATTTTTAAAAAAATTATTTAGAAAGTTGTCTCATGACAGTCGGATCTTTTCAACATGGATTTAAGCAAACATACAAATTTCGTTGGGCGTTCCCTACTTGCGACGCGTTGCATCGCCTGAATGCAATGAAAAATTGGCAATGGCCGCTACATCGCAGCCTGGATGTAGTTCAAAATTTGCAAGGGTCCTCGCATGAGGAACGCATGTGGGTAATTAAGCTAGTTCCGCTACATCATCGCCCGGATGCAGTCTAAAATTTACAAGGGTTCTCGCATAATGGACGCATGCAAGTAAAGAAGTTAGTCCAAAAGATATTGCAACGGAAGTTGCGGATTGGTAGTTGGATATTGGCACTTTAACTGGAAAATTGATGGAGATAGTGGATACGATGAAAATAAGGAAGATTCATATACTACGTCTTCAAGAGACTAAATGGGTTGGAGAGAAAGCAAGGGAGATCGAAAAGACAGGCTTTAAACTTTGGTATTCAGGTAAAGATAAGGGTAGAAACGGTGTTGGATTGGTTATTCATAAGGATTTGAAGGATTGTGTGGTTGAGGTGCAAAGATTCGGGGATCAGATTATTTTGCTAAAATTGGTGCTTGAAGAAGAAATTCTAAATATTATCTCAGTTTATGCACCACAAATTAGTTTAGATGAAAGGACTAAACAAGCTTTTTGGGAGGATCTAGATAAGATTTTACAAGGAATCCCACAAAGAGAGATGATTTGCATGGGTGGAGATCTAAATGGACATGTGGGAAAAGATGCTTCAGAGTATGCTAGTGTTCATGGAGGACATGGTTTTGAGGATAGAAATGAAGAGGGAAAAGTCATCCTGGATTTTGTAACAGCATATGATCTTTCCATAGCAAACACTCTCTTTAAGAAGAGGGAGGAGCATTTAATTACTTATAAGAGTAGGCCAACCAGAACACAGATAGATTACTTTGCGTTAAGGAAAAGAGATCGGTTGCGTTGTAAAGACTGTAAAGTAATCCCAGGAGAGAGTTTGACAACCCAACATCGTTTGTTAGTCTTGGATGTACAAATAAAAGGGCTAGTAAAGAAAAGGAGGGTTCCTAAGATCACTAGAACTAGATGGTGGAATCTTCCACTGAAGCAATCGAGCTTCAGGGAGAAGGTTTTAGAAGACTTATCTTGGGATTGTAGCGGAAGTGCAAACGAGATGTGGGAGGCAGTAACATCTTGTATCCGAAAGGTAGTCAAAGAGATGTTAAGCGAGTCAAAGGGAGGAGCTCCAGATCAAAAGGAGGCTTAGTGGTGGAGTGAAGGGGTGCAAGAGAGGCTAAAAATTAAAAGAGCCTGCTTTAAGAATATGTCTAAGGATACAACAGAGGAAACGATCACAAACTACAAAATAGCGAAGAAGGAAGCAAAGAAGGCTGTAAGGGAAGCTAAGTCAAAAGCTTATGAAGTTGTGTATAAAAATCTCGACTCTAAGGGGGGCCAGAAGGATATATTCAGGTTGGCCAAAGCAAGAGAGAGAAAGACCAAAGACCTTTCTCAAGTGAGATGCATTAAGGATGAGGAAGGTCGCATGCTTGTTACTCAAAAGGATATAGAGACTAGATGGGAGCAGTACTTTCATAAACTTTTCATTGGGGAAGGAAATAAAGAGATCATTTTGGGTGATCTGGCTAGTAGTGAAAGATACTTGAATCATGCAAGCTATAGACGGATTCAAAGAAAGGAAGTAGAGGATGCTTTGAAGGTTATGAGATCCGGGAAAGGTGTAGGACCGGATGACATCCCTGTAGAAGTAAGGAGAGTTTTAGGTGAGTGCGGTTTGACTTGTTTTACGAATCTATTCAATGTTATTTGGCAAAGCAAGAAAATGCCTGAAGATTGGAGGAGTACCGTGGTACTTCTTTATAAGAATAAAGGAGACATTCAAAATTATTCTAATTACAGAGGTATCAAGTGATGAGTCACACTATGAAAATTTGAGAACGTGTGATCGAAAGAAAGTTGAGGCAAGTTTCTAACGTAAAAGAAAACCAATTCGGATTCATGCCAGGTCGCTCAACTATTGAAGCCATCCATTTGCTGAGGAGAACAATGGAGATTTATAGAGCTAAAAGGAAGAACCTCCATATGATCTGTATTGATTTGGAGAAGGCTTATGATTCTGTCCCACGAGAGATATTGTGGAGAGTTTTGGAGAAGAGACAAGTACATGTCCTATACATTAACCTCATAAAGGACATGTATGATAGGGTTTTATCTTGTGTAAGGATCTCGTCTGGGAAGACTGGCTATTTTGACTTCAACATTGGTTTACATGATTACATCAAGGTTCATCTTTGAGTCCATTTCTTTTTACTTTGATTATGGATGAGTTGACAAGTCACATTCAAGATGAGTTACCTTGGTGTATGTTATTTGCTGATGAGATTGTGTTGATTAACGAGACTAGAGATGGAGTAAATGAGAAGCTTGAGGTTTGGAGACATGAGTTGGAGAGTAAAGGATTTCGTCTAAGTAGAGCTAAGACAGAATATATGGAGTGCTACTTTGATGGAAGCAATTGTGAAGGAATCGAGGTGAAGATTGGTGATGATAACATTCGGAAGAGAGATTCTTTTAGATATCTGGGATCTATTTTGCAACATGATGGGGAATTGATGGAGATGTTATTAATAGAATAAATGCAGGATGGCTAAAGTGGAGAGGAGCCTCTGTTGTTCTCTGTGACAAGAAAATTCCTTTAAAAATTAAAGGAAAGTTTTACAAAGCAGCTGTGAGACCTGCTATACTCTATGGATCTGAATGTTGTCCTGTAAACCATAGACATGTGCAGAGAATGGTTGTAGCAGAAATGAAAATGCTAAGGTGGATGTGTGGACACGCACATAAAGATCGAATTCGTAATGATGCAATCAGAAAGAAAGTTGGTGTAGCTCTGATCGAGGATAAGATGCGAGAAAACCGCTTAAGATGGTCATTTGTAAAGAAGATCGGCTGATGCACCGGTTAGGAGATGCGAGTGTTGGGATGTTGAGCCGGCGAAGAGAGGGCGAGGACAACCCAAGAGGTGTTGGAAAGAAACTATACGAAGGGATCTTCGTTTTATGGATATATGCCCGGGATTGACTCAAGATAGATCTGAATGGAGGCGAAGAATCCATGTAGCCGACCCTACTTAATTGTGGGATTAGGCTTTGTTGTTGTTGTTATGTGGCCTTGTTGCAGGAATGAAAACTCTCTTCCTGCTCCACACTCTTTTGGAGATCGATAGGGATGTGTTGGGAAAAATGAGCAAGATACTTTATTCCATAAGCCCTAGGCTCTCTTATATAGGAGAGTAGCCTATGGGTAAATTACATAAAGCATACAATGAAGAAAATAAAATAGAGAAGGGGTACAGATACTACTACTATATGCGTTAACACTCCCCCTCAAGATGGAGCATAGATATCAATCATGCTCAGCTTGGAAGCACACTTCTGAAATGGGCCTCGTAGCAATGCTTTGGTGAATATGTC
Source organism: Ottelia alismoides (assembly GCA_037367405.1). Taxonomy (NCBI): domain Eukaryota; kingdom Viridiplantae; phylum Streptophyta; class Magnoliopsida; order Alismatales; family Hydrocharitaceae; genus Ottelia; species Ottelia alismoides. The sequence goes on from JAZKJV010011230.1 coordinate 335,036, forward strand.
CGCGGTCTGACTCTCTGAGGTAACATGAGACGTAGCAATGAATCCTTTCTGAATCATGTCACGTATGAAGTGACAGTCCACCTCAATGTGCTTGGTCCGCTCATGGAATGCTGGATTGTTTGCAATGAACAAGGCAGCCTGATTATCACATTCCAAGTTCATAGGAAGTCGTACATCTAAACATAGATCTGTAAGCACAGCTTTCACCCACATCATTTCTGTAGTAGCCTGGGCCATAGCCCTATATTCGGATTCAGCACTAGATCTAGCTACCACCGTTTGTTTCTTGCTTCTCCATGAAACTAGGGCATCTCCAACATAGACGGCATACCCTGAGGTGGACTTCCTATCCTTGGGACATCCTGCATAGTCTGCATCTGCACATGTTGAGATAGAAATCCCCTTTCCTTTCTTGAATAGCAGACTTGCACCTGGAGAAGATTTGAGATATCTAAGAATCATATGTATTGCATCCATATGCACCTGGCGTGGTTGCTCCATGAACTGGCTCACACGACTCACTGCAAATAATATATATGGTCTAGTGATCGTGACATACAACAGTTTGCCTACCAGTTCTCTGTATCTTCTCCTGTCCACCTCCTCTGTGTTATCTTCATAAAGCTTCATGCTGGGATCCATTGGTGTCGTAGCAGGTCGACACCCAAGCATACCTGTTTCACTCAACAGATATGTAACATATTTCCTTTGTGACATTACTAGCCCATATGAATTTCTAGCAAATTCAAGCCCCAGAAAATATCTAAGGACACCACGATCCTTAGTGACAAATTCACTACCCAGCATTTCTTTCGCTAGCTTTACGCCCTGCTCATCATCTCCTGTAATCAAGATGTCATCAACATAAACCATGATTACAATGATACCTCTAGTAGTCTTCTGTACAAACAAGGAATGATCAGCATTGGAGCGTTTGTATCCTTGTTTGTCGAAGAGATCTGAGAGCTTTTGAAACCATGCTCTGGGGCTCTGCTTAAGGCCATAGATAGCCTTATGTAACCTGCATACCTTGGAACACTCCCCCTCAACAGCAAAACCAGGTGGTTGTTGCATATAAACTTCTTCCTGCAAATCTCCATATAGGAATGCATTCTTCACGTCCAACTGATGAAGCGGCCAGTCTCGAGCAACTGCAACTGACAACAAGATCCGTAGAGTGGAATGACGTGCCACAGGCGAGAATGTGTCAAGGTAATCCACCCCGTATGTCTGTGTAAAGCCACGTGCAACCAGACGTGCCTTGTACCTGTCAATAGAACCATCTGCATTGTGCTTCACTGTAAACACCCACTTGCAGCTCACTGGGTTCACATCTGGAGGTATGGGAACCAAACTCCAAGTTCCTCTGGACTGGAGTGCCGCCATTTCTTCCTCCATTGCTAGCCGCCATCTACTATCCTGCATAGCATCATGATGATTCCTTGGAATATCGACAGCTGAAAGTGCTACAACAAAAGACATATGTAGCACAGCTTCTCTTCGACTTGCGCAGAGCAATGGGTACATCTAAATCAACTGAAGTTTCATCTGGCCCCTGCAACATATCCTGCTCAGAAATGTCGTCAGATCCATCAACATTAATATTTTCATTACATACCATAGGCGAGCTAGTAGACGAGTCATGACCATGAGCGGGAGGAGGCCTGCGGGTGTAATGAAACGGTAGCGGTGATATAGTTGGTGGTGGCGGTGGTGGTGGTGGTGCTGACGGCAGCTGTGGTGGTGGTGCTGGTGACGGCATCTGAGGTGGTGGTGTCATATATATGGCATCAGTGGATAGAGGTGGTAGCTGCTTGTCTCCTGAGGCTGAAAAATACATAACATTTTCAAAAAATGTAACATCTGCACTGATCATATACCGCCGACGCAGAGGATCAAAACACTTGTACCCCTTTTGAGTTCTGGAATACCCGACAAAAACACACTTGACAGCCCTAGAAGAGAGCTTGTCAGTACCAGGAGACAACTGATGGACAAATGCAACCGACCCAAACACACGAGGCGTAAGAGAAAACAAATCCTTGTTGGGATGAATGATGGTAAATGGGATCTGTTCATTTAAGACAGAAGAGGGCATACGATTAATTAGGTAACATGCAGTGAGAACTGCATCACCCCAGTAGGAGTAGGGAACATGACTCTGTACAAGGAGTAATCTCGTGACATCAAGAAGGTGACGGTGTTTCCTTTCAGCAATTCCATTCTGTTGAGATGTATGAGCACACGACGTTTGATGAACAATCCCTTTTGAGGAGTAATAACTGGCAAGAACATTTGTGCACAATTCTAACGCATTATCACTTCTCACAGATTTCACCGATGTGGAAAAGACATTTTGTATTTCATTCAGAAAATGGATAATTATATTTCCTGCTTCAGATTTATTTTTCATCAGGAATACCCATGACACTCTAGAAAAAACATCCACAAATACAATATAAAATATGTGTCCCTGATGATCAGATACACGACTCGGACCCCAGACATCAACATGAAATAACTCAAACTTGGAGGTACTACTCCGACCTGGACGACTGGGAAAGGACGACCTGTGATGCTTTCCCAACTGACATGCCTCACACTGAATAGGTGTGTGAGGAAGACCATAAGGTAACACTTGACGCAACTTCTGAAGCGGTAAATGACCAAAACGCAGATGCCACAGTAAAGTAGATACTTGTCCAGCAGGAGAGGATGTGGTTCCAGCAAATGGGGTCTGATTCAGGCGATAGAGGCCTCCTTGCTCATAGCCACGACCAATCACGTTGCCCGTATGGATGTCCTGAAAAATCAAAGAAGATGGATCAAAAATTGCCCGACAATGAAGATCCTTCGTAATCTGACTAATTGACAACAAATTCATTGAAAAATCGGGTGCATGTAGCACATTCTTGAGCTGCATAGAAGATGTCAATCTAATCTCCCCCTGACCAGTGATGGGGGAATGTGTGCCATTGGCAATTACTACTGTCCGTCCCGGAGGGATCTGAGTGTATCCTGTAAGTAGACTCTGATCGCCACATAGGTGATGTGTAGCGCCCGAGTCCATAATCCATGGCAATGTATCTGATCTACTGTTGTGGAGTGCAAGTATACTACCTGAAGCACTGGTAGATGCAGAGGCAGAAGCGGCAGCATCAGAATGACTCTCTGTAGTCGGTGCTAAACCAGATGGTGGAATAATGCCCCCTCAGACGGGCAACTAGATCATCGAACCGTTGATCCAAAGAAGCAGCAGACGGGGGCTCTATCTGCTCAGCAGCTCGTGCGGATGCAGGAAATCCATGCTTCGAGTAGCATGTGTCTTCATTGTGTCCAACTCGGTGACAGTAAGTACATGTTGGCCTAGTGCGGCCACCTCTTCCACGAGGTCCACGTCCACGGCTCTGGTGATGAAACCCACGACCTCTGTTGGCTGCCATGGCTGAAGAATTCTGACTCGCAGCTGTGGAAGGAACTGTGATCCGACTCAATCTATGAAAAGCTTCCTCCATGGGAGGAATAGTGGAGTCCGCCAAAATCTGTGATCGTGCTGCCTCATACTCAGGATCAAGTGCAGCCAGGAACACACCCACCATAGTCGCGTTCCTGTATGTCTTCTGCTGTTCTGGCGTAGCTGTGAGAGGCATGAAGCTATAGAGCTTCTCGAACATCCCTCTTAGTGATGTATAGAGAGAGTGTAAGGGGCGACCATTCTGCTTTATTGTGAATATGTCATGCTGAAGTTGCAGAATCTTCGTCTCGTTCTTCGCCTGAGAGTATGTAGCCGCTAGAATATCCTACATATCCTTGGTTGTGGGTTGGTGTAGAATGTCATTGGCAATTTCAATAGCCAATGTACCAGATAGCCAAACTTTGGCATATGCATCATCAGCCTCCCAAGAGGCATTGGTTCCAGTCTTCTCAGCCGGCTCTGGATCGGTAAGAATGTGCTTCTTACCCGTTGACTTCATAATGCTCATGAACTGCATAGCCCACAGTTCATAGTTGGTACCGTCCATCTTGACAATAGGCGTTGGACCACGGAATGCACCAATAGATGGGATATCTGCCTTGCTCTCTGACATACTGGATACTGAAGACTGGAACGATTGACAAACTATGTGATTTGTCTACAATGACATAAACGGGTTTAGTTGCACGTGTAGACCTCAAGCAACTAAACCCATGATGATGTTCCGGGTTTTAGGGCTTGGAACTGTGCACCCGTACAGGAGCTACACGCCTTGGAGATCATGCGCACTGGGCACTGGATGCGCTGGACACGCGCACTGGACACGTGCACTGGGCACGCACACTGCTCAGCCGCACAGGTGGTCAAGCGCGCACAGCCTTGCGCAAATCACGCGCAGGCACACGATGGGAGAGGCCCGTGATCACGCACTGAGTCGCACGATCACGCGCAGGAGATGCGTGCTGATCTGCGCGGAGATGCTGGCACGGAAGGGATGCGCCACCGGAGATGATCTGCGCAGCGCTGATCAGAGAGAAGTAGCGCACAGCGCTTGATCGGAGAGGAGGAGCGCCCGGAAGAGAGGGCGGCGCCGATCGGTTGAGAAGAGAGAGAGAAAGAGGCCAGCGGGTGTGGTGGGTAGGGTTAGGGTTTCGAGAAGTCCGGTATAGGACCGTCGCTCTGATACCATGTTGGGAAAAATGAGCAAGATACTTTATTCCATAAGCCCTAGGCTCTCTTACATAGGAGAGTAGCCTATGGGTAAATTACATAAAGCATACAATGAAGAAAATAAAATAGAGAAGGGGTACAGATACTACTACTATATGCGTTAACAGGATGTTTTCACTGACGGAGTACAGAACTTTGGACGCAGTCGGCACAGCGAGGGGTATGACCATTGCTTGGAAAGGCTCTATCTTTAGCTTGATATCGGAATTGAAGGGGAATCATGTTATTACTGTGCTTCAGGAAAATGTTGTGTTAGGCATGCAGATTGCTTTTTCGTGTTTCTATGGCTCTTGCTTACATGCTCTTAGGCCGGATGTGTGGGTTGACCTCCGTAGTGCCACAAATGCCTTTCCTGGGGTGGCATGGCTGGTTGGAGGTGATTTCAATGTTACATTGCTCTGTTCAGACCGTCCACATTTGTGAGGAGTTCAAGACCTTTGATTGGTCGATTTTGCAGACTTATTGATGAACTGGAGCTTGATGTGATTGATGCTACATACACTACATACACTTGGAGGAACTCTGGGTCTCGTTCTTGAATTGATCGTTTCCTAGATTCAGTGGAGCTTCTTGAGGTTTTCCCTCTGTTAGCCTCTACGTCAAGGCCACATACCACGTCTGACCACACATCATTGTTATTGTAGTCTAGAGATATCTCTCATGATAGAGATTTCTTCATATTTGGACATGCTTGGTTGCCGGAGGAAAATTTCAGAGACTTGGTCTCAAACCATTGGACTTCCACTGTGGTTTCAGGGTCCGTGGCTTCACATCTGGCTCAAAAACTGGTCTCCTTACGCATATGGTTGGGCTCTTTTAAGGAGGTTAGAGAGGCTAGATAGGTGTGTCGTGTTGAGGCAGAGGCAGATACAAACAAAATGGACAAACTGAAAGACACCAGAAAACTCTTAGCAGAAGAACCCACTGTTAGAGCAACATCTCAAATAGCTACCACGGCAAAAGATAAGAAATGGGTTGTGGAATGGAAACAAAGATCTTGTCATTCTTGGCTCAAAGAAGGTGATACAAACACAAGTTATGTCCATGGAGTTGTAAGTGTGGCGTCGTCAAAACTTGTTACACGATGTGGTGGTGAATGGTAAAAGAATGGAGGGTGATCGGGAGATGGGGCTCGCAATTGCAGATCATTTTCGTGAATTCTCAAAAGGAATGGTGAAAGGCCTTGGAGATGGCATGGCCAAGGGGCCTCTCAACTATCTGAACAACATGCGAACCACTTGGTTCAAGACATTACAACGAAGGAGGTGAAAGTAGCAGTATGGAATCTGAATGTTGATGGTGCTTCAAGTACTGATGGTTTCCCAGTTTGTTTCTTCAGGGAGTTCTGGCAGGTGGTTGGGAGCGAAGTGGTGGAAGTTATGAAGGAATTTGCCAGAGAAAACGCATGTTTTGAGAGACTCAATAAGGCTCTCATTTTCTTGTTATCGAAGGAGGGTTCTGAGAGAGTGGAAGATTTGAGGCCAATTGCACTCTCAAATGCAATATATTTGATTGTGGCCAAGGTCTTGGCAATTAGATTTAACGGGTTATGGATCACCTCATTTCACCATTTTAGCCAGCATTTATTCCATGAAGGGAGATTGTTGATAATTTGGCAATAACAATCGAGATTATAGCAGACTGGAAGAGACATAAATCAGAAGGAGTTATCTGGAAGGTGCACTTTACTAAAGCCTATGATATTGTTGATTAACGCTTCTTTGGATGGCGATGTCTTGGCAGGGCTTCCCGAATACTTGGATCTCATGAATGAAGCTCTTACTCGATACACGTCAACAGTCGTCCCAAGGGAGGTTTTTTCAGCTGCAGTGGGGTGTTAGGCAGAGATGTCCCCTTGCTCCCATGCTTTTCGTCCTTGCAACTGATATCATGTCGTGTATGGTTCAACATGTGATACATAATGATCTCACAGCGGGGTACTACATCGAAGATATCTCTATTCCTCTTTTACAGTACGCAAATGACATGATCTTTTTAATTGATGAGGCAAGGAGGCGGTCAGAGGAATGTGTGCAATAGTAGAATTTTTTGGTGAATAGTCCGGGCTTACTCTGAACCATGGGAAATCGGTGGCGATCCCTTTTGGGCACTCAATGCAAGATGCTCAAGAGTGTTGTGACGAGCTTGGTACGAAGAGTGGCTCTCTACCAATCCACTATCACGGTCTTCTCTCTTTATGCTAGAAGATTAAAGAAATAAGATTGGTTAGCTATCATTGAGAAAATGGAGAAAAAGCGCTTTAGTTGGAAGGCAACTATTCTTTAGCGTGATGGGCACTTGGTGCTTATACAGGCAGTCCTCTCTGTTATTCATGTTTTCTTCATGTCCTCTCATCTACTTCCCATTGGAATCAAGCACCGACTGGAGATGATCATATGAAAAGTCCTTTGGGGTAAAGTAAAACAAGTCGAATTCGGAATACATCTGGTAGGCTGGGAGACTGTTACTCTGCCAAAGGTAGCTGACGACCTCGGGATCTCGCACTTAAACTATGAACGAAGCACATATTCTTAAATGGGTTAGTAGGTTTGGGGCAGAAGTGATGACTTATGTTGTTGTCTCATTAGCAGCATCTGCAACATTAGGGTGTTGATTAATATGACGTAGCACCTGCTCTTTCACCATTCGGCTTTTTGGAAGGGGATTAATTCAATAATGTCTCGGTTTCAAATGGTGCTTGGTGATGGTAATTCTTTTGCTTTCTGAACTGACAACTGGTCGGGAGAGGGAACCATCTCTTCCAGATTCCCCTGTCTTTTTGCCTTGGCTGCTAACTGTGGTGCACTAGTGTTGGATTGTTGGCTGAATGGCAACAAAATGCCATCGTTTGTGACAAATGTCTTAGATCAGAGATTAGAGAAGTTCCTTCTCCTTCTTGAAACACTTCGACAGAAAGATCAACCAACCGATGAGCGGGATTATGGTTGCAGAAGTCGGCAGCCGGTACTCGATCGCCAGGGTCACTGGCTAAGGATTAATCAGCAGTCAGGAGATTAATCGGATTTAGTCGGGCATTAGTCGATTTTGAATTTTTTTATTGTTTTAAATATATAAATCAATTTTTAATACATATACTCTCATTTCTATTCATATATTTAGCAGTTTTAATAATTTTTTTTTTTGAACTCAGTTTTAATATTTTTAAGAGCTTAAAAAATTATAGCAAGAGAAGAAAAATGGCAATATGACCTACAATAAGTGATGAATATGTTAGATATGTTGAATATGTTGCTAAAAGACTAAATATAATCTATGAATATGTTGAAACCTACAAGATTATATATGTGTTGATAATATTACTTTACATTACTTATTTATTCATATATTGTGAGATTAAACCCAAATGCCAACAATGTAAAAGACTAAATATGTTTTATATATGATAAAAGACTAAATATATTATTTATTCATAAGGGCCTTTATATATTTGTAATCCAAATATGCAATCCAAATGTGTTTTATACAACACAAGATGATAAATCCATATACGATTCATATATTGCAAGATTATAAACCCAAATGCCAACAAGCAATAATCCAAAACATATATAAAAGTTGAAAAAAGCAAAAAAGAAAAAGAAAAAACCCTAACCTGGGTCCTGGGTGGCGAGGTTGGGCAATGGAGAAACTCCAAGGAAGGAGGTGGATGCAACCGAGACCTCCCTTGAGGTCGGCGATGCGGAGGCAGAGACTCCTTCGACTGGAACTAGACTTGAGCACGAAGGAGGCGATGTCGAGGCAGATACTTCTTCGATGCAGAGAGGTTGAGGGTCGGGCTCGAGCAGAAAGGAAGAGCTTTGGGCGTGGGGGCGAAACAGTACCCTTAAACCCTAATCGGGTATCCGGATCAGGCTCCACAACAGGAATATTTCCTAAGAAGAAGTCAGGCGATTAATCGGCCGACTATCCCAACTACTCGCCCGACTAATCGGGTATACCCGACTATTGCCTGATTTGGGCTAGTCGACTCAGTTGCCCTACCGAGTCAACTAATCGGGTTAGTTAGCCGATTTTTAAAATAGTGGGCGGGATCACTGGGTATGGAAAGATAATACTTTCTTGGTAGAACGAGCTCACATGGCTATCTGTAAACCAACACCAACGAGGACAAATGCTCTAAATGTGGGAGTTAAAACTGCCGAACAGAATTGATTTTTTTGTAGTTTTTGCACAAAATGTGTATTATGACAAGGGATCAATGTGCAAGACTCTTTGTGAATGTCTAGATGTCTTCTTTGTGAATCCAATATTGAGACAGTGGATGACCTTTTCTTCCACTGCATGAAGACAACCATAATTTGGTCAGAGATGGATGGGGACTAGATAACTTTCAGAATCTAGATCATTTTTGGAACTCCCTCTTTGAGGCAAAACATCATTCTAGAGAAGAACTTTTGCGGCCTATCACAACAATGTGTGCAATGTGGCTAGTTAGAAATGGTGCACTCTTTTGTTAGCATTTTTACTTTGAGAATGTAATTTTTTATTGTAAGACTCTACTTGAGTCTTGGTTTCTGTAAGTCTTATTATAATTTTTCTCCGTCTTTTAAGATATTTGGAGCGGACACCTTAACGTGTCCCCCCCCCCTTTTGATTAAAAAAAACTAGCCACAGAGGGTGAAATTCATCTAGAGAAGGCCGTGGCAGAAGTTGTGGCAAAACTATTAGGTACAAAGTGATCCCTTGGTTAGACTGAACCTATTGACTCTTCTGGCATAGGTAACGTTTGTGCACCTGTTATGAAATGATAGGTTATATTGAGGTGGCACGTTTAACCAAGCACAAGCAGGCCCCTAATGCTCTCATGGCTACAAATAGTGGTGCAGTGATGAAGTTGAAAATGAAGGGGAGGATTAGACCTATCGGCTCTTATAACAGAGGTAAAGTCCATGTACCTACTATGAAATGATGGTCACATTGAGGAGACGTGTTTAACCAAGCACAATCGGTCCCCTTGGTGCTCCTATGGCTATAAATAATGGCACAGTGATCAACAACAACAATAGAGCCTTTTCTCACATTTAGTAGGGTCGTCTACGTGGATTCTTTGCCTCCATTCAAATCGATCTTGGGTCATTCCAAGGCCTAGATTCAAAAAACTAAGATCTCTTCGGATAGTCTTATTCCAACATTTATCGGGCCTTCCTTGCCCTCTCTTACCTAGCTCAACATCCCAAAACTCGCATCTTCGAACCCATAAATCAACTGACTTCCTTTGCAAATGGTCAAACCATCTTAAATGAATTTCTCTCATCATAGCCTCTATCGGAGTTACACAAACTTTCCTTCTGATCGCATCTTTCTGTATCTGATCTTTACGTGTATGGCCACACATCCACTAGCATTTTCATTTCAATTATTGTCATTCTCTGCACATATCTATGGTTCACATGCCAACATTCAAATCCATAGAACATAGCAGGTCTCATGGATGCTTCGTAAAACTTTCCTTTGATTTTCAAAGGAATTTTCTTATCACATAGAATAGTAGAGGCTCATCTCCACTTTAGCTAACCTGCATTTATTCAATGAGTAACATCTCCATCGATTTCCCCCATCATGTTGTAAAAAACTCAAGTATCTAAAAGAATCTTTCTTCTGAATGTTATTGTCATCAATGTTCACCTATATTCCTTCGTCGTTGCTTCCATCAAAAGTGCACTCTATATATTAAGTCTTAGACCTGCTTATACAAAATCATTTAGTCTCTAAGGCATGTCTCCAAACCCCAAGCTTCTCGTTTACTCTATTTCTAGTCTCATCAATCAACACAATATCATCAGCAAATGGCATACACCAAGGTATCTTATCCTGAGTATGACTACTCAACTCATCCATAATCGACATAAAAAGGAATGGACTCAAAGTGGATCCTTGATGCAGACCAATACTGATGTCAAAGTAGTTGATCTTGCTAGACTGGATCCTTACACAAGATGAAGTGCTATAATACATATCCCTTATAAAGTGTATAGGACAGGTACTTGTCTCTTCTACAAAACCCTCCAAAATATCTCTCGTGGACAGAATCATAAGCCATCTCCAAATCAATAAAAATCACATGGAGTTTATTTTCTTCCTTTTAGCTCTAAAAATCTCCATTGTTCTCCTCAATAAGTGGATAGATTCAATAGTCCATAGATGTGGCATGAATCCAAATTGATTTTCTTTTACTTTGGAAACTTACTTCATCCATCTTTCGATCGCATATTCCCAAATTTTCATAGTATTACTGATCAGCTTGATACCTCTGTAATTCAAACAGTTTTGAATGTCTCCTTTATTCTTATAAATAGTGGTGCAATGATGCAGTCGGAAAAATGAAGGGGAGGACAGAGGAGAGAAATATGCATGGCGCGCCTTGCGTGATGAGGGAGGAACGAGATGAGAGCAAAAACCCCAAATATTAGGGTAAAGGGAGATAATGGTGGAGGCAATCTCCAAACAATGACTCAAAATTTAATTCATAACATAACTTAAATTGTTTTTACAATGAACTAGTGCCTCCTTTATAAAGGGAGGGGTCTGATTACAAAAATAATTAAAGAAGAAAATTCAAACTAAATAAAATATTAATCGACTCTAAATGACGCTCATTGACTTCCTAAAATGACTAATTAATTTCATCTACTAAAAAGATTGAGATTACAACCAATCTCAATTTATTTAACATCAGTTAAAATAACCGACCAAATAATTTAACTATTTGAGGACAAAAACCATAATTTTCAGAAATTCACAACTTCGTGTTTGCATGAAGATCTATGTGCTTCTTTAAATTATGATGACTCCTCAAATTGGGTTTGATTGCATCAATTCTCCACCGCTTAAAAAAATCATCTTCTGACAAATTGCTTGATCTTATAATTTTTCCACCATGCAGCGTGGCTGCAATTTTCCTACCCCCTTTATTCCAAATAGTCCCCCCTCCATGAGCTTCCAACAACTTTAACCTTTAAGTAAAAGGTTTGGGGTGGACGGACTTCCTTGAAAATGTCCCGAATCATCCCACAACTCCTGATTTTGGGATCTGATTTTCCCTTAAAGGTTTGCCTCCAGTCATCCTAGGGTTTTGCCTTCTTCATTCAAATAGTGGTGGAGAAGTGTGCAAAGGTGGGGTGATCAACATCGGAATCGAGTGCTCCAACGGTGAAGCCTTGATCGAGGATCACGATGGCGAGGATTTCAGGTTTGGAGGAGCCAAACCCGAAGGCGAATGGATGCTTGGTTGCGTCGAGCTCGACGACGTCGACTTCGGACTGGAAGGAGTGTGTGATGGCACTAGTTGGCAGTGTGGCAACAGTAACGGTTACATCAATCGCTCATGCACTATGTTGGCTACTTCTGTCACAGTATCGGATGCAGGTTCGAGGTGGTTGGCACTGCCTGTAGCTACTCCAGTGATGGCACTTCCATCTACATCTCCATCAAAGAAGGTAGCGATGGAGGACAAGTGGGACCCTACAGCAGTAGCGATGGTGGTTTTTCCCTCGTGCGAGGATGTTGGTGCTTGGCTTGGCCTATGTTTCCTGCAAGTGGCAAAATTGGAGTTGCTACATTGATGGTTGATAATGACTGGTGCGAGAGATGAGGTCACCATGGTCTCCTGTTGGGCATCAATAATGGTATCTCGAGGAGGTAACTGTAGTCTGTGTCGACGTCAAATGCAAGGAAAGTGGTGAAACAATAGCCTCTTGGACAGTGACTTCGGAGGCGAACAAATCGAGAACTTCAAACTCTTCATCTATAGGACTTTCGCCAAAGAAGAGTCTTGTTTCTTCGTTGTTTTCATGTACATAACTTGTATCAATAAAATCCTTGTTTTGAATGAAAATATTTCCAGCGAACACGCAAAGGTTGCAAAAAACGGTATGCGATATACAGTCGGTTGGGTCATTGATTATTGATTAAATGATATGCAGGAGTTTAAACGGAAATTAAACAGTTTATGCGGTTTTACATTTTTAAAATAAAAAAATTACATATATATAATTAATAAAAAAAGTATAAATGAACTATAAAAATATAATCACTTATTCACAACATTGATCAGATATTGTCAATTTCAATGACTTCTTAATCCAAATATGACATGTCAAAGTAGATAACATAATCAAGTAGAATCCACAACCAGATGTCAAAACATGCAACATAAACAATTACAAACTACAATCCATAGCAAAAAAGTCTTGGATAACACGGCGGCGTTGAGGTGAGACGAGGTCCACGGCAGCGGCGAGGCGAGGACGGTGGCGGCGGCGAGGCGAGGCGAGGACCACGGCCATGGGGCTTCAAAGGAGTCTCGCCGATGAACTAGAGCGGCTAGAGACAGCAGGCGGCGAGGGCTATGCGCTGGTCATATGGGCGACGATGGGTTCTAGAGGTTAGGGCTATCGGGTGAAGGGAGTCGGGGGTCTGGGCGTACGATGGGGGGTTTTGGAATTTTTTGAGTTTAAATGAATCGGGTTAAAATGGGTTTATGTATACCCTAATGCAAAATGTGGCCGCTTAAACGACGTCTAAACGGTCGATTACACTCGTTTAAGCGGTCTGACCATTTACATAGCCGATTAAAGGTAATCAATGTGGTCGGCGGCCGAATGAGTTTAAACGGTCATTTAAACGGTCGCCTGAACTGATTTTTGCGTCATTGTCTGTTGGTGATTTATCTTCTCCATAAATGAATAAATAATCGTGTAGCCATGAATCCAACCATTGTTGTACGTTCATGCCTAACATCATTCATGGCTTGATCTTTTTCTAACGTAAACAAGAACCTTGGCCAAGACGACTCAAATCAAACTTTACTTCATTTTCCAATACTCAATAGGATCATCAAATCATAGGAAAGACTCAATTTCCATGTTTGGAAATAAATTGATGCAGTCAAAAATGAAGGGGGGAAGATGAGAGAAAGATGAGTGACACACCTCATGTGATGAGAGAGGAACAAGATGACAATAGTCGATGGGGTGGCCGACTGACTCTACACTAATCAGTCAATCGTCGAGCAGCCGACTGCTCAACCCGATTAGTAGGCCGAATAGTTGGGTGATTTTTGCATGGAGAAACTATTTTTTTCATTTTTTTCTAAAACAAACTTATTTTAATATGTTTAATATTTTATTTAAATTCAACTCCCTTTATTTTGTTATGATAATATAGAAAATGTGCAAATTTATGTAAATATATAATAATAAATGGATAAAAAAGATTTATATATTTAAAATATTTAAAAATTCAAAACTGACTAAAGGCCAAGTAAATTCGATTAGTTGTCTGACTGCCGATTAATGCTTAGTCAGTGACCTCGTCGATCAAATACTGACTACATATTTCTGTAACTTTGTGATAATGGTCTACGATCTTCTTCAAACTCCATTTGTTGCTTATGCTACTATTCGCCATCCATCTCCATCTTCAACTTTTTATGTTACCGATGTCTACACCATTAATCTATCAGCAAACAACAATGTTCACTACCAGTCTAGAGTGTGACGCCTGCCAACTTGAGAAATATCATCAAAGTTCATTTCCAGCATATGATTGCATGTATTCATCATTTACTTTAAATATTGTTCACATGAATGTTCGAGGATCCCATTCATATTCTGGTCATCTTGGTCATTGCTACTACTTGATCAGTGTGGATGGTTTTACCCGCATGTCTTGGGGGGAAAATCCGTATGTTTGCTCAAAGATTATTTAATTTGTTAATGAAATAAAAATGAAGTTTGATGTCAATGTTAAAAAATGTTTGAAACAGCTGAGATTTGCATGCATCATAAACCTCATGGGTAATTACATCCTATTAACTTTATATATACTTAACTACTGATATTTAGAAAAGTATATTATGGTCATTTTGAGTCTTCTTTTTCTAAGATCAGATGTAACAATTGAGTACAGTAGCCATTCTATATTCTTGAAAAGCAAATGTAAAGACTAGTATCGTGTTCACGTGTATTTTCTTTATGAATTCAAAGTAAAAGGATAATGCATCACGACCAATTTTTAGTTTTTGTATGTGGCACTCTATATATATGGATTTTGACCGATAAACCGACTTTTGATTATGTACCTATTTGGATGTGCCTAGTAATGTTTGCTAAATAAATTTAAACATATCCCGCAAGAGAAAGACTGACAAAGATCTTCGTGGGAGAAGTTTAGCCAGGTTCAAATGCATTTTGTTGTTCGTTTTAATCGCATAATTTGTTCAACTTCAAAAAAAAACTTCAACTAAAAAATGGCGGAAACAAATAACCTCCTCGACGCTCCCGTCCTCAATCTCAGCATTGAAAGACATAACCATACATTCGTCCAGAATGTTTTCGAGATCATCAATACAAAGCGTCTCTGCAGCAAAGCAGCAAAACAGCAAAAAAAGAGACAAAATCACGAGAAGTTGGCACGTTTCTGCATCAAAACCAAACCGAGAAAACCTTATCCCCAACCTTTGGAGTTGCGGAACCAATCGAGAATGGATTTGACAAGCTCCTGCGCCTTGATGGGGGAGTCCCCCCCACCCCATTCGTTCTGGACAGCCATCTGGAGGGCCGTCCACCGCGAGAGCACCAGCAAGATCCCCTCTTCTAAGAGCTGCTCCGTCGTCGCCGCACCGCCGCCGAAAGCCATCGAAACCACCGACGTGCGATTTGTGAAAGGGGAGATAGTTGTTGGGGTTTTGGAGAGATTTTTCCTAGAAGGGCATGGCCCCCTCCTTGCCCGTCAAGGCATGGCCGCACGAAAATTCCCTGTGAGGGCATTGATCCGCAAACGGTTTGCTCATCGACGAACCGTTTGTCGATGAATCTCAAAATATCGACAAACCGTTCGCCGATATATGTCAGTTTTCCGATTTGCTCATTCCGTTTTAAATTTTCTATTAAATAATAAAGAAAAAGTTATTAATATATTAAAACATCATATCATTTTATATTAATACAATTTGTACATTATTAAGATAGGCAAAATGATTAAAATAGAAAATTATTATATATTTCAGAAGATGATCTACCGTTCAACAACTCACGTCACATTACAATTTAATATCCATTGTTACAAATACGAAGTAGAAAGATCACATATAGCATTACATTAGATAAACATGTCTTAAAAATAGTGCAATATGTAAACACTAGTAATCATGTCCTCGAACATACTCGTTGTTCTCGAAGTACGCTCAGACGTGTGTACTTAAGTGCAATTGTATAATGTAAATCTGCTAAGTCAACGAATAGCTCCTCCTCCTCGTCGTAGACGTCAATGAGCGGAGAGGTCTCGCTCTGAGAACTCTCAGTCATAGGTGGAGGCATGGATTGTAGAGAGTAGTCGGTAAACGGAGAGTCTGCAGAATGAAGCGGCTGAGGTAGCGAAGTATTCTGCAATGGATACTCCGAAGTATCCTGCAATGGATACTCTGTAGGAGCATCTGATAGGCTGCGAGGATCACGAGCCATCTCCGAATTGTGGGGACTATCCTCTCCTGGGACCGCAGAAGGTCCACCTTGTGATTGGTGTGGTGAAGCAAGTGGAGTCTGATGTGATGCATTCGTCCTGGGCAGGGTACGAACCGTTAGGAATCTGTTGGTCGGAAGACGTATCGAATTACGTGTTGTGAATCTAGTTCTCGTCATAACCTACAGTAAAATAATATCATAAGAAATTAATAAAATGGAATTATCATAATGCAGTAAAGAATTGCTCTCAATATAGAAATAAAATGTAACAACATGAGATTGTACTTACGAATTTGCGACACGCCAATAAATTATATTTTAATTGTGGTGGAAGCATAAAATGACCCACGACAAGTCATATTCCAAGTATCTACATATTACTAATTTTATGTCATTTATTTTTAATATTGAAGGAAGCTTGACATTACGCTGAAATTAACGTTAACGATCATATTACATTAATCTACTAAATAAAAAGAGATTGTTGATACAAATCAGTACTAATTAAAAATTTGACGTGCCCGACATAATATCGATGATACATTAGCTCTATGGCCCCGACTAGCAACACTGGTACCACCCTCATTCTAATCAATTGTTTCTCGTGGTGGTTGTGGTGGTGTGTCCCTGACTGATGAAGCTCTATCAGTTTGTACAGGTCGTTGTCGATGCTCCGATGGTGGTTGATCTAGTTGTGGAGTATGTTGTTATGGCAGGGGTGTACCTCGGAGATTTTGGAATGGAGGCACACGACTGGAATATGCATAATAGGTGAATCCAATTGTTTGATGTGAATTGAAATCGCTGGTTAAGAATTGTGTGAATGTCTGCGTCTGAATAGGAATGCTCGGGTTTAGACCCCAAAAAATCACCAGCTTGTGAAGGTTGCATGAACTGGCCTGGGATGGTCCCGCTTCGTCATGGTTTGTACCGACAGCATACAGTTCATGTACATGAAAAGCATAACTTTAAGCAGCAACTTCAGACGGTCGTTGTGGTTCAGGGACATGGAATGGGACAGCGGAAGGCTCAATGGAGTACGCATACCTCAGGGTGTACTGACTCATTTGATCCGCTAATCTGAAGTTCTGTAAGGCGGAGTCAAGTAAGCCAATTACATTCCGCAACTCTGAGCTCCGTTCGTACTCTTCTAGGATCCCACGAGCTCGTACACACTTTGCACCTAAAAGTACTTCGTACTTGAGTTGATGTTTTACCAGATTTAAAGAGGAAAAATATACACACTTACCCCCTGGTCTGAACCTGGGAGCGTAAGGCTCATATGTAAAGCGTGATGGCAGTATTGAAGTATGTATCCATCGTGTGTAATGTTCCAATACCACCTCATGTATGCTTCCGATCGCTGCTCGCTCGATTCAGCCGAATGTCTTTCCATCACCACGGTTTGACGCCATTGATTCCATCGAACAATTTGTTCTCAGAGTCGACCGGCCCAATCAATAGGATCGTTCTCGTGTTGACGAGAGCGACGATTCAGAAAAACTATCAGAGGCATTTTGATCTGCGATGTGAGGTCGTATATCAAATTGTCTCATTACCCGACTGGCATGTGCATGATCGCTATGTTAAAATAAATTAGGACCGTCTGGGACCTCCACACTTCCTATCCCTCTCGACAGATAGTGGGAAGGTGACTTACGTTCTCCATTTCATATGGATACCAACGCATTTGTTAAACAGTCTACAGTTAGTTATTTTATACTAACCACATGGTATATCTAGGAAAGGCACGGACCGTACCTGGTGCTCGTCCTGTGTTTCCAACTCATTGCGATAAAATGTCAAGGCTTGTTGTCTGAACGTTTCGAGTGAACGACCTACGTCCTGATGTCCATCTGTTTATCCACATGTTAACATCGTGTCAAGACATAAAATATGTGAATGGTTACTGTACGTCTCATACCTGGGAGCATACGACCCTTGGTTCAGAGCTGCAAAATCCATTCTATATGGTCGGGGCACCCCAATGTATATATGCTCCCAAGACCAAATCTGCAGCAATTTCAAAAATCCGTAACATCTCTTGGATCTCTCCAACGAGCAATCGTGAAGTTGATGGTATAATTGAGCAAGTATTGCTGGCCCCCAAGCCATCTGACCACATTCTTGAAAATTCTCGAGCAGACGGAGATACCATAACGGTACCTTATCACCTGTGGAGTCCGAGAAGAAAGACTCTCCAATCTAGTATAAAATGAAGGCCCGCACGATTCTCTGCAACCTGTTTGGATCTTGCTCCTAGAGAATTGCATACAAGAGAATAGTGTCATGTATCCAAGTGAGCTTCAAGCGACCGCTTGACAAATTATCTCCTACTCCAGCGATGGGGTTGGCGTCGACCCACTCCTCACAATAAGTACTCCAGTTATATTGTGTAGGGTGTTCATAACCTGTCATGGGAGCCCCATCGAAACGAAGTCCAGTAAGGATAAAGACATCTTTCAATGTCACGGTGGCTTCATCGTGTAGGAGATGGAAAGTATGTGTCTCCGATTCTCATCGTTCCAAGAGAGCCATCAGGAGCGACTGATCGAGATTTGTCCTCCTCATGTTGATTACACAATATAAGCCAGCCATCTCCAGCAATTGGTCAAATGCTACACTCCGGGGTTTAATTAGTAGCTTGTTAAGTACACGTCCATACTCGACGAATCTGAAATTCTGTATAATCATATAGAGCGACGTTACGAATCTCGACGAATATATTTGTCATGAAAAATATTAGTTTAACATTGATACCGATGCATCCTCATTGAGCGGTGACGCAGATATGTGGTGATTCTGCTGAACCAAAATTGAAGCGTCAAGTGGTCCAGGAGTGGAGTCCATTTCCTATCTTAATAAAGAGTTAGCATAAAAAAGGTTTCGTAAATATTTCCATAAAAACATATATCAATGTAAGATAACGTGTATATTCAAAATTATTTTAGTGAACATTACATATCATCGTTACATTCATCGTCCGGGACATGTCGCACGGGTATGACCAATCAGCTTACATATACCACACCTTACGTTCACACGCCCCATTTCATCCATGATGTATTGGATTCTACACGATCGTAGTCGACCAGGACCTATTTCCACATTCGGAGGCATCAAGAGGGCCCGAGGTACATTTGTCGGCTAGTACCGACGATCAGGTATTGGTGAGAATTTAGCTGCATAAGTTTGGAGAAACACGGCGGAAGTCTAATAAAGTGAACAATTCCTTACATGCTCGATGTCAACGTTAACATGACCATAAACTGCAATGACATGAGAGCATGTGAGGTGAAAACACTGCATAAATCCACATGTGCATTAAGACTCTGTCCTGTTGAGTGTTACTCGGTAGTTTCGTTCACGACATTTAACCTCAAACACTGTTTGTGAAAATTGTTCGACATCATATGTGCGAGCTAACTCAACATTATCGTCAATAATCTTGTTGTATCTCGGTATTAGCTCTGAGGTAGTAGCTGCACCCTGCCAGCGACGAGCGACGAAGTAGGTATTTAAACGATAAAAGATTGCAAGAATCACTGTCAGGATCGGAAGGCCACGCATGTCCTTCAACACATCGTTGAAGTATTCTGAAAGGTTTGTCGTAGTGTTTCCATAACAACGTCCTTGGTCGTATGACAATGCCCAAAAATTCCGATCACCGTCTTCCTATCTGATAATTCACTCGTATGCCTCAAGATCATTACCTTGGATCTGTCTGATTATCCGATTGTGGGCGTGCATATTCGTTACCGCCCATGCACTGTAAAATTTCTCTTGCGTCCATCGTTCATGACCCGTCCTATGCATGTTCTCTTGCACGTGCCTCAGACAGAATCGATTACGGTGGACACGATCAATTGGAAAATACTTGGGCAGCACGTTCTTCAAACCACTGAAACGATCGCTTAAAAACATGTACCCTCTCGCTGAATTAAATATGACAGGCTTCCAACGTTTCTTTTTCAACAACAGAAAAGGCAACATGGAATATGTGCCCGTTCTCATCAACAAAAGTGGCTACGAGCAGGCGGCCTTTAAATTTTCCATGAAAGTGTGTTGCATCTATGCTCATAACAGGTCGACAGTACGCGAAGCCTGTCAGGGACGGACCGAATGTCCAAAATAATCGAAAGAAAGCAATTTTCCCACGTACTTCTTGGAGAGACTCAGGATCAATGTAAGGCTTTGTTTGGAACTCATACCAGGAACTCGGATTGGTTTGTCTCATCGTCCACATAAATCTCCGGATATCAGCGTATGACAACTCCATACCGCCAAAGATTGTCGTCAATGCATGCTTTCTTGCTAGACAGGCTTTTTTGTACGATTCGTTCGCACTAGTTCCTCAAAACTGTCAGAATCGTTCGCACTAGTTCCTCGAAACTGCCAGAATCCGAAAAACCTATCATCTTCCCAGTCCCCCCCCCCCCTCGTAGATTACATTTACCCTTCTCAATGACAATTCTTCCATTCCAAGACACAAACAACAGAGCCATGTTGGTCATTATCTATAAAACAGTAAGGACAAATTAGTACCTATTAATTATTTACAAGTTAGTAATTACTAATTACTAATTAATAATTAACTAATAATTAGTAGATATTAATTACTATCTAATAATTAGTATTTAATAATTAACCAATTAATAATTACATACTAATTACTATGTATTAATTAATAACTAACATTTATTGAATATTCATTAGTTATTAGTTAATTACTAATAACTAATAAGTAATAAGTAATCATTAATAATTATTAAATAAGTAATGAGTAATTAACTAACGCTACTTATTATATATTAATTATTAATTAGTCATTGATAATTATTGATTACTAATTATTAGGTAATACTAACTGAGTAATAATTGACAATTAATAACTATTAATTAGTTGCTAATTATTTACTAATTATTAATTATTAATTATTAATTAACTAATAATCTGTAGTTAGTAATTAGTTAATTACTATTAACTAATAACTACTAAAAAATATTTAATAATTATTAAATAATTAATGAGTAATTAACTACTGCTACTTATTACATATTAATTATTAATTAGTTATTTCTAATTATTAATTACTAATTTTTAGGTAACATTAACTTAGTAATAATTGATAACTACTAATTATCAATTAGTAATTGCTAATTATTTACTAATTATTAATTAGTAGTTACTAATTAATTAAGAATTCACTAACGAATGATATTAACTACTTAGTATAAAGTAATAATTAACTAATAATTATTAAAGAGTAATTAATAATTAACCAATTCATAATAAATAATTACTAATTACTAATTACTAATTACTCATTAATAAATGATAATTATTTACTAATTATTAATTAGTAAATAATATTATTTAATAATTACTAAAAATTGATCAATGATTGCTAATTATTTAATAAATATAAATAAATAATCAATAATTAATTACTAATCAACCGTTAATAATATATACTTAACCAATTATTAATTCACTGCTTCGGTATTAATAATTAGTACTAACTTATTAATAAATAGTACTGCATAATATTACTTAAGAATTACTTAAGCTTAATATGTAACTAATTACTTAATAATCAATAATTAATATATAATTCTTTATCATCAATACATAATAATCAATATTAAATAATCAATTTTTACTACTGATTACTTTTTAATTACTATTTATTAAAAAAAATCATTATCTATGTCACAGGCAGTTATTTCTTATATTTCATTGTGCTAGCATCATACTGATGCTAATCTATGTAAATAAATAAAATCATACAAAACAACTAAGTCCAACTAACATTAATTGTCCATCCATTATCGATTAATCATTTCAGGGGAAAAAATCAAACCACTAAAATTAAGCGGTGCGCATTCATATTATGGATTGGAAGAACTATGAATTTGTAAAAAAATAAGTTCTCACTCATACTGAAAAAAAGGAGGGGTATAATTTGGCTTTTCCTATTTAGCATTGTGGCCGTAACTATTTTTCTAAAAAATTATTGTACTAATATTATTGAAATTATACAACTAAAAAATGTTAAAATTAAAACATACCTTGTTCGAATGAAGGAGGGGGGAGGAGGAGGTTTGATGTGGGAAATGATGGGAAGAAGGAGGAGGAATGCAAGAGGGGAGGAGCTTTGGTGTGGGGAATGAGGGGGCCGGCGAGGGGTTTATATAGGACAACCCGAGCGGCAAACGGTTCGTTGATCAACGAACCATTCACCGACTGGGACCCACCACCCAGGCACGCTTCCGTGAATCCCGAGCGCGCGACCGCCTTGGGAGGGAGCGGCTCCTTGGGCAGGCACGCGCCTCGGGAGGAGGCGTTGAATCTTGTCGTCTAGCACGTTGATCGGTAAATGGTTCGTCGATCGGCAAAACGTTTGCCGATCAATGCCCTAATCGGGAATTTTCGTGGGGCCATACCCTGAGCGGGAATTATGGATGGGGCCACGTCCCTTCCGGGAATAATCTCTTTTGGAGATGGACAACTATAAAGTGGGTGAAGTCATATCAAAATCTTCGCATGGTTTCAAATAATATCCCCGTAAACTTTTATTTTTTTTGGTAAGTAACTTTTTACTCTTGTACGTGTTAGGAATAAGCATTGGTCCGTCTTGGGTCCGATCCAATATTGCCCAGCCCGAGTCCGGTCATTAATGTGGACTCCATGGGCCATACCTGGTACTGTTTTTTTTGAAGATTTGCAGCTCAAGTCGGGATCGAACCCACAAGGGGATGGGTCAGGCCTAGGTTAGGCCGGGCCATTAGCTAATACAAGTAAGAGGTATATGAAATTTGATAAGAATCTGATACATCTGACTCCTCCACCACGAATGTGTTTAATCCGGCAATGATGATATTAGACCAGTGGTAATATAACTGTTTGTTCTCCACCTCCGTCCAACTTAATCTCTATAAAAGCATTTCAATATTATTTTATTTGATCGAATGATGGGAATCTTAACTTGTGTTGAAATGGAGCAAAAAGGAGAAGTGCAGCGGAACTGATGAGATGAGTTGAGTTCAGATACACACACATACATACATACATTTTGGATTTCTAAATGGAAACTCATCAAGGGGTTGTCATCGGCGAGGGGCATGACTCGGAGAATGGGGGGAAGCCAGAGAGGGTTTGGGGGTATCGCACAAAAGAAGGTGCAGTGGGGGAGGGTGCAGTATAGTGCAGCAGCGGAGGAATGTAACATACTGACTCCACCCAATGCTCATCCTTAATACATATGCAACATCTTATTTGCAAAAGCTCTTCCTCATAACTTTTCATTTTATTTGTGCCCTTCATTTTATAAAAATGCCCCTATAAACTTCTCTTGTGTACAAAAATACCCTTAGTATTTATCAAACTACCTCCATAAACTTTTCTATTCCGCACTCTATCCTTTGGTTGTTCGTCTAGTGATAGTGTGCAAGACCCTTTACTCTCTGATGGGATGCATGATACCTACATCCCCTATGAACTCAGGCGAACACTCCAGTTGCGAGAAGGAACGTGCTAGGGCAAGAGGGTCGTCCCTCTTCAGCAAATGTCATGATTTACTTTTGTATTTAAGAATTGTAATTAGATTTTAATCGGAAAATCTATGTGATTACAATTGGAGCTAATTTGGTTTTAACTGAGAAACCAAATAGCTTAGAGGGAAAGTTGAGAATTCCCAAACTTGAAACATGGAAAGTTTGGGTGGAAGTTTAGTACCATACCTTGGAGCTCTAAACTTTTGATGGACTCATATATGAGTTCACACCCCAAGCTCTTGTAGCAAGTAGAGAGGAGGAATGGAGGGCTACACGCACGCGTGCTCCGCTTCGCTCCGGCTCCGGAGAGTCAATTCGGATCTTGATACTTTTGCTGCGGGTTTGGAAATCGAAATGGTAACGCGTACCCTACCGTCTTTATATATTCCTTCCCCCACACCGTGTTTCACAAACACACACTCAGAAAATTCTCTCACACCATCTCGACTGTTCGTGGTTCTTCCTCTCGGAGGACGAATCTGTCTCTCTTCTCTCTCGACTGCAGTTCTCTGAGGTACAATCGAGAACGATCCCGTTGGTGTGTGCTGACAAAGATCGTGTGCCGTCGTATCCTGGGAACGGATCGCCCGTACCCTAAACACCGGTATTGTTGGGGCGATATCCTCTCCAAGGACAGTCCATTTCATGGACGCTTCGGTGACTTCTAATCTAATCTCTCTTTTATTTTGTTTGTCGCAATATGTTTATTGCTTTACCCTTTCTGGATCACACCCTGTTTTATATTCCCGTTCATTTAATCGGTTCCTGTTTGCATGCTATAATCGAATAATGATTGGGAAGCATATGATTAATATGGTTTTAATCGGTATTATTTCTCTGTTAATTCATTTGGATCCGTTGATTTACTGTTTAATATATGCACTGCTAATCCTGTTAACAACAATCTTAGAGAGGATATCCGGAACCGGTCTTAGAATAATGTCGGAAACGATGTTTAAATCGAGGGTAGATATGACGGGTATGCCTGAAAAATTCGTTGGTCCTAATTTCAAGCGTTGGCAACAACATATGAAGATCTCGTTAACCATCATAGGGTTAATCTCTATGCTTGAAACTGACTGTCCTACGGTGGAAAAAGAAAACCCCACACTCGATAGCCAGAAGGCGCAATCCGCATGGAAAGAACGCGATCGTATATGTCATGGTTGCATCCTGTTGGCTCTGTCCAACACGTTGTTTGACGTATATTATTCATCCATGCAGACTGCAAATGGGCTATGGGAAAACTTGGATCAGAAGTATAACACCGAAGATCTCGGTATTGAGAAATACTTCGTGGCCAAATTCTTGAAGTTTTCCATGACCGAAGGGAAATCTGTTTATGAACAGGCACATAAGTTTTTACTCATGCTCCATGGTTTAGAAGATGTCGAAATGAAACTTCCAGAGAAGTTTCAAGTCATGTGCATCTTAGAGAAATTCCCCAAGTCGTGGGAAGACTACGGTATGACCCTGAAACACAGGAAGAGGAAGATTTCTATGGATGACTTGATGGTGGCAATTGCCATAGTGGAGGAACACAAGAAATAAAAACCTGTGCTTCCTGTTGATATTCAGGCTAAGGTCAATCTCATGACCTCGAAGGGCAAAGATAAGAAGAGAAAGGGTCCTAATAACAATAAAATGAAACCAAAGGGCAAGATCCAGAAAAAGGCAAAGAATAAACCCTGCTGGTGAAGGATATTATGAATCCTTAAGCGCATCACGGAAGCGTGTTGATTGCATCGTATGCAATCGGAGTAACTAGTCATACTAGATGCTAGATGCGGCGTAAATTAAAATTTTTAAAATCAAAGATGAAACCACATGATCACGAGAACACTTCTCTGATCGTTTCATCAAACTACAAAGTATAAGGAATACATCTTGAAGCGTGGTTGTGATCGCGAGATCCCAAACGAGATATCCTCTTGTCTCAAGTCCGACCCACGAAGAGCGCACTTGCGGGCACGATGATGATTCGCGTCCTTCCTGCAATTTTTGACAAAGAACCAAGCATCGAAGGCGAAGGCAAGATGCTCTCCTTCTCAATATGCAAAGTGGACGACCACTTGAAATTGAGAGAGAGCCTAGTCGAGAATGAGAGAGAGAGAGTAATAGTCTTCTACAACTCTAGATGATGTACCTTGGAAGGCTACCCTAGCCCTCCCTTTATATTAGTTTAGGATCCAATGGATCTCAATCCATGGGACACATGGATCCAACGGCCAGGCTTGGTCCATGTAAAATCAATGGCTATGATTGTTGTTGGTTAAAAACCAACAACATTAATTTAAATTAAAATATGTTGTAACATTATCAACATAATTTAATTTAACATAAATTAACTAATTAAGAGATAATGTGATAACAAAAATGGAGTCAACCAACTACCCTTGATTTTAGGGGGCGTCACCTATGAATAATTCATAGGTGACGCCACCTATGAATTAGGTGGTTGTTTTGCCTCCTTTTTTATTTTATTTTATTATTTCTTAATTAATGTTGTCATAAGAATTATCACAAAATTATTCACCAAATTAATTCCAAATTAAATTTTGAATATTTCAATCATGCCATTGAACATTATGTGAATCATATTCACAACCCAAACTCATTTGTAAATTGCATTTCTAATTAATTAATAAATACGAATCCAATCCACATTATTAATTAACAAATGCTATTTACATAAATTCTCTCTCTTATATATATTATAAATCATATTTATAATACAGATATATCATGGATAGTATTATCCACATTCTCTAATCCTTGATAATTAAATCCCTATTAAATTATCTTAGATAATAATTCTCACAATATGAATCTCATTCATATTATGCTTGATAATTAAATCTCATTTAATCATCAAGTCCTTCTTGCTTGGATATGCATTTCATCAAATGAATTATTCTTAAACCCTTTCAAGAATAATGTGCTTTCTCCGCAGATACTTGGAGATAAAGACAGGGCGATTATATTATTCCATGTATAGTGACTTGGATATTGAGATCTTATCTCAAATCCAGATCGAACGAACCTTCCACAGATGCTTGATTAAATCAAGACCGTAATCTGAATCTCATTCAGACCAATGTCCAACACTTGGACTAAGATCAGATTGCTTCTCTACTGGAAGGAGTCACTAAAATCCAGACCTATTTCATCACTCCCTCGGAATGGAAGCGTCATGGATATACAATCGTTTATGATCACATCCCTCAGGTATTCCCAATACCTGTACATCCTGCATACTGGAAGACCCATGATCAACCCGAAGATCAAGATCAATTTTACATTGTCTTCTTCAGGGTTTAATCATTAAGGTTCTCAATATTGGTCATTGGGAGTTGGTATCGATCATATGCTTTCCCAAAGCATATATCATACCTTCAAATTCATGTCATGCTTTCAAAGCACGATGACCATGCATGGAATTTGATTGGTCCCAATACCTCATGAGTGAGCTCATGTCTTCCGATTCACAAGTAAACCTGTATGATCCCTTTGAGAGATCATATTGCTCATATACCCTTATATGCACACCAGCTCGCCGGTGTATAGACCTTGGTTAGGTCATCAACCTATTGGTCTGCCAAATGTACATACTCAGACATATAGCAATACATATGTCTCTGGTCAGAGGATGCATGCCTATGATGTGACAGCATTCAACATAGGACTTAGGTTATCTTGATATCGTTAAGTCAACCCATTGACCTAACTAATCTGACACCTCCGAATCACTATTACCATGCAGAGGATCTGCGTCGAGAGGTCGGTCAGATATCAGCCTATGTGAGAAAGGATTGCCATCTGCTACTTAGGCTGGAGATCTTCACTTGATAATCATTTGACGATGCTTGATGAGTCCTCTATCTAACTCCTTATATATTCATCCAAACACCAACCTCTATGATTCATTTAATGAATCAACAGTTATATGATCATCAAGTTGGCCATGGTACATAAACCTAATTGTACAGAGGGACCTTATAGTGCATTCATTCATTTAATTTCAGAAAGGGAGTGAAACATCAATAACTTTTATTGATAAACATAAATATTACAATAACATTTATTGTAAGAATGGTTCGCCCAGGGCTCACATGTCTAACAATCTTCCACTAGCCCTCAGAACCATTCAAGTACAATCCGTAAACCCATACTCATTACACGCTGGTCAAAACCCTTCTGTGTCAGAGGTTTGGTAAGAGGATCAGCAATGTTGTCGGCAAAGGCCACCTTTGTGATGATGATATCACCATGCTTTTGAATCTCCCGAATGATGTGGTATTTCCTTTCCACGTGCTTACTCTTTTGATGGCACCTGGGTTCCTTTGCTTGGGCAATGGCTCCAGTGTTATCACAGAGTAACTGGATGGGAGTATCAGAGGAAACTACGCCAAGCTCCAAGATGAACTTGCGCAACCACACCGCCTCCTTTGCAGCATCCGATACGGCAATGTACTCGGCTTCTGTTGTTGAATCCGTCGTAGTGTCCTGCTTCTTGCTTCTCCAGCTCATAGCACCACCGTTCAACAGGAATACAAACCCTGATGTCGACTTTCGATCATCAATATCTGACTGGAAGTCAGAATCTGTATACCCCAAGACTTGGAGATCACCATCCCCATAGACCAAGATGTAATCTTGCGTCCGTCTTAGATATTTGAATATATTCTTTACTGCATTGCAGTATTTCTCTCCATAGCAGGATTGGTAACGACTTACCACTCCCACTGCATGCCAGATGTCTGGCCTACTACACATCATGGCATAATTAAGCTTCCTACAGCTGATGCGTAAGAGCATCCAGCCATGGCTTTCTTTTCCTCAACACTTTGAGAAGACATCCCTTTGGACAGATGGATACCATGTCCTAAGGGGAGGAATACTTTCTTGGAACTATCCATACGAAATCGTTCAAGAATCTTCTTGATGTATCCATGTTGTGATAATCCCAATATTCTCTTTCCTCGGTTTCTAAACAACTTCAGACCTAAGATGTAAGAGGCTTCTCCAAGATCTTTCATCTCGAAGGTATGGGATAGCCAAATCTTCACATTGGTCATCATTCTTGTATCATTCCCAATAATAAGGATATCATCTACGTAAAACACGATGAACACAATGGCGCTCCCACTAAGCTTCTTGTACACACAAGGTTCATCAGGGTTTTGCACAAAATCATAACTCTTTATGTTTTCGTCAAATCTGATGTTCCAGCTACGAGAAGCTTGTTTGAGCCCATAGATGGATTTTTTCAGCTTGCATACTTTACCATCCCCAGCTATGAAGCCCTGGGGCTGCTCCATATAGATATCCTCCTTGAGGTATCCATTGAGGAAAGCTGTCTTGACGTCCATCTGCCAGATGTCGTAGTCAAGAGATACAACTATAGCTAGCAGTGTCCTGATGAACTTAAGCATGGCCACAGGAGAGAATGTCTCATCGTAGTCAATGCCTTCTCTCTGTGTGTAGCCCTTGGCCACGAGCCGCGCCTTGAAAGTCTCTACTTTCCCGTCAGGTCCCCTCTTTCTCTTGAAGATCCATTTACATCCAATGGATTTTACCCCTTTAGGTGGATCCTCTAGGGTCCATACACCATTCTTATGCATGGAGTCAATCTCTGACTTCATTTCTAGCATCCATCTATCCATGTCATGATCCGCGAGAGCTTCATCAAATTAAGAAGGATCAATGTCAGTCTCACCTGACACATGGAATCCATACCTTTCAGGTGGTGCAACCACCCTCGAACTCCTTCAAAGAGGTATGGGTGTTTCATCTTCATCTATCTCTTCAGTTTCTGGTTCAGGAATCTCAGAATCTTCAGGGGATTCAATGAGTTCCTCTACGTTATTCTTGTCTTGACATTTAAGGAAATCATCCTCCAGAAATTTCACATCCCTAGATACAAAAACCTTTTGGGTCTCAGGGTCATAAAGCTGGTATCCAATACCATCTTTAATATACCCAATGAAGTAGTACTCATGAGTGTGTGATTCTAGCTTACTTGCGTCCACATTCTTTGCATGGACCAAGCATCCCCAAACCCTCAAGTGATTGACACTAGGCTTGGTACCATACCAGAGCTCATGAGGAGTCTTTGGTATAGACTTGCTAGGAATCTTATTCACGATATATATTACAGTCTCTATTGTATATCCCCAGAAACTAAGGGGTAAATGTGCTTTACTCATCGTTGAACGGATCGTATTCATGATGGTCCTGTTGCGTCTTTCAGCAACACCATTAAGTTGGGGAGTTCCAGGGGGAGTGAAATTGGAGACAATTCCATTCTCTTTAAGATATTCTTTGAATTCATCTAAGAGGTACTCACCACCTCAGTCAGATCGAATCCGTTTGATCTTCCTGTCGGCTTGGTTCTCAACCAAAACCTTAAACTCTTTGAACTTTTCAAAGGTTTCAGACTTACTACGTAGCAGGAAGATAAACCCGTATCGCGAATGGTCATCGATAAATGTAAAATAATATCGATATCCATTTCTAGTCGCGGTACTGAAAGGACGCATACATCAGTATGTATTAGGTCAAGAATGCCTTCACATCTCGTAACCTTGTTACGGAAAGGAATCCTGGTCATTTTACCTCGAATGTAATGTTCACAGGTAGGTAAAGATTGAACCTGTAGAAAAATTAAAGGTCATCCTTTATCAATCTATTGATCCTATCAACAGATAAATGACCGAGCCTTTGATGCCAAATCACATTCGAATGATTTCCATTCTCCCTGGATCTCTTAGGGTTTTTATTATCAGTGGTAGTGACATTTATGACACATTCATCAATGCACAATTCATAGAGTCCACCAGAAGTCAGAACACCTTCCGCAACAAATTTATTATATTGATTAATGGCTAATTTATTACAGAGCAGGAAGGAGTACCCATGTCTAACAAGCTTAGACACAGATATCAAATTCCTCCTGACCTCAGGTACATAAAGACACTCTTTAAGTACTAGGACTCGACCACTAGATAACAACAGTTTGCACGTCCTGATGGCGGCTGCTGCAACACTTGCATCAGATCCCATCTGGATAACTATCTCCCCTTGCTCCAGATTTCTAGTTTCCTGAAACAAATGCAACAAATTGCATACGTGAACAGAAGCTCCAGAATCTATAACCCAACTTCCTTCTCGTCCAACGGAAAGCTAGTTTCAATGATGAAGTAGATTTCATACATGCTGGGGCTTTACCTTTGTCAGCAGACTTCAGGTAATCTGGGCAATTACACCGCCAGTGGCCCGGCTTCTTGCAGTGGTGACAAACATCGGTCTTTTTCGATGTCATTAGTGTGGAAGCACTAGAAGACGAACCAACTCCCTGATTCTTCTTCTTTCTCTTCTGGGCTGGGCCCTTCCGAGAACCTTGCTTCCGCCCGCGCTTTCCTCTTACCTGTGTAACCATTGCACTAGCAGAGGGGCCGCCCTTTTTCATGACGTCATCTGCAGACTTCAATGCAGCCAACAACCCAGCGTTTGTGAAGTCAACTTTGTTCATGTGGTAAGACACAACAAAGTTGTTGAAAGAGTTAGGGAGCGACAGGAGAATGAAATCAGCTTGCATTTCAGAATCTAAGTAGGCCCCCAGGGTTTCCAGCTCAGAGAGGTACCCAAACATTTTGAGTACGTGTTCTCTGACAGAGGTCCCTTCCTACATCTTGCAGCGAATAAGCTCTTTCATCACATTGTAACGCTGTGTGCGGTTTATGTCACCGAACGTCTCCTTCAGATTCAGCATAATCTCTTGGCAATGGTTCATTTCCACATGTCGCTTCTGAAGCACATTGGACAATGACCCAAGGATGTAACACCTTGCCAGATTATGGTCTTCACCATATTTTTCATTATATGATTTATCTTCAGCAGTCAGAGGGTTTGCTATCTTATCCTTGCTAAGCACATAGGAAATGCGCTCTGCAGAGAGGACAAGATCCAAATTTTGGATCCAATCCGAATAATTTGGTTCGGTCAACTGGTTGACCTCCAGGAGCATGCTAAGTGGGTTCATGGACTTCATTTTCTGAAATTAAGAATGCACTATATTAGAATATATAGATAAATATATATTCATTTTTAAGAATTATTTAATTAAGGCATTTTAAATCAAATTTGTCCTGCCATGTCGACTTTGAAAGATTATTCCCTTATTTTTCTTTCAAAGCAGGAGATACACTTACCGCTATATCTCAAGCAAGATCTGGGATCTCCTCTCTATCCTTATCACATCCCAATAATATGAGAACCAGTGACTCGAATAAGAGAAGCGGGAACACATTCCACCTTGCAAGTCCAACATGCATTTCCCAATTCGGTCTTTAACACCCGGGCCCACCACCCCTAAGATGATGTTGACCCGTTGTTAATTGAACCAACCATCAACAGGCTTAATACTCGCTATGCGCAATCCAATATCGCCCTAATAATATGAGGATCCGATATTGGGGTCACTACGTATATGGCCTTACTCTTTCGAGAAGCAAAGAACCCGATCCAATTAAATCATGTACAGGATCTGTCACTTCGGACAAGCATCTCCTATACACAACAACTGGCGACGGAATCCTTTGCCTTGATGGGAGATCATTGATGTTACTTATGTGATCCTCCACCTCATATTCAAATTTTATAATTAATTATCGTGAATCATATTCACATAATTAATTCTTTCAAGGGAAATACACATCTATTCATAATAGAGTGTTTATTGGATATAATTAATTTAATCACATTAAATTAATCATTAGTCCAATCATCAATCAACAAACATGTCTTTTACTTGAATAGTAGGTATATTCTCAAAGTACGTATTATTCGAATTTTAATAATTAGAAAATTACACATTGATTTTCTCCGGCATTATACAGTCCCTACCGCTGTCATGGCCAGTACCGACGAGAGTGGGACGGACTACATACGTTGCAACCCGCGACCCCAATGCTCTCCGACTAGGCACCATATCCGCCTCGAGAAAGGATAATACCATATAGATCATCATGTACGCTGAGATGCTCATCGGTTTTTCAACCGAAATTATACCATATAATATACATCAAAACAATTTTGATTATATTATAAAAAGATTTGCTAGACAAATCCCCAATCCTATTCAAGCAAGAGGGTTTTTCATGTAAATATTGTCCTACAACTATTGTAGGATAAACTGTGGTTTTTCATGAAATCAATGTTTGTTGATGAGCCAATGATCAAGATCTAATATCTCATCATTGTGGTTTAGGCAAATGTCATTCAATGAAATAATTATCTCTTTAAATATTTCACAAATATTTATCCCTAATTATTCCGGAAAATTAACAATTAATTTTCATCATGATAATTGAATGACTTATCACAAGGTTCAACATCAAAAAATGTTAATTTCCAGCAGTGACCCCAATCACTAAAATTAACTTATCTTGATCAATTTAAATCCAAAAAATGCAAACTCAGTTTTCAAAGATTGCCTATTTGATTTATTAAAGAATCCAAGTGAGAATTCACGTATTTCGAGGCGGATTAAAACCGTAATTATCTCATTAATCACGTTTAAATTCGAACAGTGAATATACGCATATTCAAAAAGCCATATCTTGAGCAAATGAAGTCCAAATTCCACAAACTCAAATCTTGTGGTTTCCTTAATTAATGGGGAAAAAAAACAATTGAAAATTTCGTGTTTAAACATTTTAAACAGTACTGAAAAAAATCAATTAGACAGAGGTGCAAAAATTGAAATGCAGTAAAAATTTCACAACCCTTTCAAGAACCAAATCGTCTAAGGTCTATGGATCATATCCAAAACCTTTTTCGACCTATGTCTATAATACCAATTGAAGGATATTGTGAATCCTTAAGCGCATCACGGAAGCGTGTTGATTGCATCGTATGCAATCGGAGCAATTAGTCGTACTAGATGTTAGATGCGGCATAAACTAAAATTTTTAAAATTAAAGATGAAACCAGATGATCACGAGAACACTTCTCGGATCGTTTCATCAAACCACAAAGTATAAGGAATACCTCTTGAAGCGTGGTTGTGATCGTAAGATCCCAAACGAGAGATCCTCCTGTCTCAAGTCCGACCCACGAAGAGCGCACTTGCAGGCACGATGACGAGTCGCGTCCTTCTCGCAATCTTTGACGAAGAACCAAGCGTCGAAGGCGAAGGCAAGATGCTCTCCTTCTCAATATGCAAAGTGGACGGCCACTTGAGATTGAGAGAGAGCCTAGTCGAGAATGAGAGAGAGAGAAAGAGTAGTAGTCTTCTACAACTCTAGATGATGTACCTTGGAAGGCTACCCTAGCCCTCCTTTTATATTAGTTTAGGATATGATGGATCTCAATCCATGGGACACATAGATCCAACGACCAGGCTTGGTCCATGTAAAATCAATGGCTATGATTGTTGTTGGTTAAAAACTAACAACATTAATTTAAATTAAAATATGTTGCAACATTATCAACATAATTTAATTTAACATAAATTAACTAATTAAGAGATAATATGATAACAAAAATGAAGTCAACGAACCACCCTTGATTTTAGGGGGCGTCACCTATGAATAATTCATAGGTGACGCCACCTATGAATTAGGTGGTTGTTTTGCCTCCTTTTTTATTTTATCTTATTATTTCTTAATTAATTTTATCATAACAATTATCACAAAATTATTCACCAAATTAACTCCAAATTAATTTGTGAATATTTCAATCATGCCATTGAACATTATGTGAATCATATTCACAACCCAAATTAATTTGTAAATTGCATTTCCAATTAATTAATAAATATGAATCCAATCCACATTATTAATTAACAAATGCTATTTACATAAATTCTCTCTCTTATATATATTATAAAACATATTTATAATACACATATATCATGGATAGTATTATCCACATTCTCTAATCCTTGATAATTAAATCCCTATTTAATTATCTTAGATAATAATTCTCACAATATGAATCTCATTCATATTATGCTTGATAATTAAATCTCATTTAATCATCAAGTCCTTCTTGCTTGGATATGCATTTCATCAAATGAATTATTCTTGAACCCTTTCAAGAATAATGTGCTTTCTCCGCAGATACTTGGAGATAAAGACAGGGCAATTGTATTATTCCATGTATAGTGACTTGGATATTGAGATCTTATCTCAAATCCAGATCGAACGAACCTTCCACAGATGCTTGATTAAATCAAGACCGCAAATCTAATCTTCATTGAATCTGAATCTCATTCAGACCAATGTCCAACACTTGGACTAAGATCAGATTGCTTCTCTACTGGAAGGAGTCACTAAAATCCAGACCTGTTTCATCACTCCCTCGGAATGGAAGCGTCATGGATATGCAATTGTTTATGATCACATCCCTCAGGTATTCCCAAAACCTGTACATCCTGCATACTGGAAGACCCATGATCAACCCGAAGATCAAGATCAATTTTACACTGTCTTCTTCAGGGTTTAATCATTAAGTTTCTCAATCTTGGTCATTGGGAGTTGGTATCGATCATATGCTTTCCCAAAGCATGTATCATACCTTCAAATTTATGTCATGCTTCCAAAGCACGACGACTATGCATGGAATTTGATTGGTCCCAATACCTCATGAGTGAGCTGATGTCTTCCGGTTCACAAGTGAACCTGTATGATCCCTTTGAGAGATCATATTGCTCATATACCCTTATATGCACAGCAGCTCGTCGGTGTATAGACCTTGGTTAGGTCAACAACCTATACTCAGACATATAACAATACATCTGTCTCCGGTCAGAGGATGCATGCCTATGCTGTGATAGCATTCAACATAAGACTTAGGTTATCTCGATCTCGTTAAGTCAACCCATTGACCTAACTAATCTGACACCTCCGAATCACTATTCCCATGCAGAGGACCTGCATCGAGAGGTCGGTCAGATATCAGCCTATGTGAGAAAGGATTGCCATCTCCTACTCAGGCTGGAGATCTTCACTTGATAATCATTTGACGGTGCTTGATGAGTCCTCTATCTAACTCCTTAGATATTCATCCAAACACCAGCCTCTATGATTCATTTAATGAATCAACAGCTATATGATCATCAAGTTGGCCATGGTACATAACCCTAATTGTACAGAGGGACCTTATAATGCATTCATTCATTTAATTTCAGAAAGGGAGTGAAACATCAATAACTTTATTGATAAACATAAATATTACAATAACATTTATTGTAAAAATGGTTCCCCCAGGGCTCACATGTCTAACAACTGGCACCGTAATCAGGTTGGCCATTGGAAGAAGGATTGTCTGTCCTTAAAGGCTCAACCCAAGGCTGCAGACGGGAGTCCGCAAGTGAATATGATTACTATGGGACTCGGGGCTAACGGGGGGTATGTCTCTGTAAAACCTGAACTATAACATGTCCATGATCCAAATGAGTGGCTCGTGGATACAGGAGCCAATGTAAATATCAATTCTAACAGAACTTTATTTTTTTCTTATCAGACCTGCAGTGGTGGGACTGTGAAGATGGGGAACGATTCTTCAGCTAGGATGCTAGGGTCAGGACAAGTCAACTTGAGGTTCTCCTCTGGACGTGTCTGGACATTGCACATGGTGCTGCATGTTCCTGACATCTAGAAGAATGTTTTATCTAGCTCTATCTTAGTTAGAAATGGTTTTGAACTGAACTTTAAATGTAATAAAGTTGTCACTCTGAGACATGGCATTTTTTATGGAAAAGGCTATTTGGCAGATTTTGATTTTGAATTCTGAATGTTCTAGTTCTGTGTCTCATGTTGTGAATAATGTAGAATCTTGTGATCTGTGGCATGGTAGATCGGGACATGTAAACTTAAATTCAATTAAAAGAATGATGAATTTAGAGTTGATCCCTAACACACTATTGATAAAACTAAAAAATGTGAAATCTGTGTGCAAACGAAGACACCTAGGAAGTCTTTTCAGTCTGTCTCTAGAGATAGTGAGATCTTGGATCTAGTGCACACGGATATCTGTGAGTTTAGTGGTGTGTTGACGCGAGACAATAAGAAATACTTTATCACCTTTATAGATGATGGAAGTAGATACTGCTATGTATATCTAATGAAAACTAAGAATGAAGCCTTAGAGAAATTTCTTATATTTAAGAATGAGGCTAAGACATAAACGAGAAAAGTGCTTAAACGCCTTAGGTCAGATAGAGGAGGTGAATATACCTCTAGCTTATTTGATGAACAATGCAAATCGTTTGGCATAGTTCATGAAGTTACGGCCCCATATTCACCGCAATCAAATGGGATAGCAGAACGGAAAAATAGAACCTTAACTGACATGATCAATGCTCTCTTACAGAGTTCTGGACTTCCAACCTATATGTGGGGAGAAGCCTTGAATACAGCTTGCCATATTCTGAATAGGGTTCCTGTCATATGGAAAAATGTCCTTTTGAACTTTGGAGAAATAGGAAACCGAGCTTAAGATATCTTAAAGTGTGGGGCTGTCTCGCTAAGGTTTTAGTCCCAGAACACAAGAGAAAGAAGCTTGATCCTAAAACTGTTGATACAGTCTTCTTAGGTTATTTGGAAAATAGCTATGCATATAGGTTCTTGGTAATTCAGTCCGAGATACCGGGCATAGAAGTCAACATCATTGTTGAACTCCGTAATGCTACCTTCTTTGAGGATGTCTTCCCGTTGAAGACTGAGATTCCTCAGAATCTGACCATTGAGGGTGCCTCCACATCAGGATCTATTCCAAATCAAGTGGAAAGGATAACGAATGTGAGGGTTGAGACTCAACCTGAACCTAATGACCTTTCAGAAGAGACTGAGCCAAGGAGGAGTAAAAGACCTCGGATAGCCAAGGATCTGGGTATAGACTTTGTTGTCTACCAGATCAAGGGTGATCCACCAAATTACAAAGAAACCATGGCTTCATCTGAAGCAAAATAATGGAAGGAAGCCATCAAATCTGAGATGGATTCCATTGTGGCTAATGGAACTTGGGAGTTGGTTGATTTACCCAAAGGGTGCTCTACCATTGGGTGCAAGTGTGTGTTTAAGAGAAAGCTTAGACCTGACGGATCAATTGAAAAGTATAAAGCCGGATTAGTTGCCAAGGGCTTTAGGCAAAAGGAAGGTATCGATTATTTTGATACCTATTCCCCTGTGACTAGGATGACCACAATCCGGATGCTCATAGCATTGGCATCTGTATATGATCTCTCCATCCACCAGATGGATGTGAAGACCGCCTTCTTGCATGGCGATCTTGAGGAAGAGATCTATATGGATCAACCTGATGGGCTTGTGATCCTGGGAATGAAGGAAAGGTTTGCAAGCTTGTCAAATCCCTTTACGGATTGAAACAAACACCAAAGCAGTGGCTTGATAAATTTGACAAAACTATTTTGTCATGTGGCTTTAAGGTTCATGATTCCGATAAATGTGTCTATTTTAAGGTGAAAGGTGATGAATGTATTGTCTTGTGCCTGTATGTTGATGACATATTGTTACTCGGATCACATATGAGGATTATTAATGAGACTAAGACATTCTTAAGTAGCAAGTTTGAGATGAAGGACATGGGTATTGCTGATGTGATCTTGGATCTCAAACTGACACGGTCAGTTGATGGGATTGTAGTTTCCCAATCTCACTATGTTGAGAAGGTACTTGAGAAATTTGGATATCAAGATTGGAAAGCTGTAAGCACTCCTTTTGATTCATCCAAAATGCTATTTAAGAATAAAAGTGGAGTACTTGTAGCTCAGTTAAGGTATTCACAAGTGATAGGAAGTTTAATGTATCTTACAAAATGCACGAGACCTGATATTTCATTCTCAGTTGCAAAGCTGAGTAGATACACTAGATGTCCTGACCGTACTCACTAGGAGGCTCTGGATCGAGTACTGAAGTACTTGAAGGGAACTATTTCCCTTAGTTTGCATTATGGTAGACATCCATCTGTACTAGAAGGATACAATGATGCAAGTTGGATAGGGAAAATAGAGGAGTCTGGGAGTAATGGTGTTACAGGGTATGTA
Organism: Ottelia alismoides; assembly: GCA_037367405.1. Taxonomy (NCBI): domain Eukaryota; kingdom Viridiplantae; phylum Streptophyta; class Magnoliopsida; order Alismatales; family Hydrocharitaceae; genus Ottelia; species Ottelia alismoides. The sequence goes on from JAZKJV010011230.1 coordinate 373,854, forward strand.
TTTACCCTTGGAGGCGGTGCAGTCTCCTGGAGGTCTGTGAAGCAGACCATTCTAGCTCGATCAACTTTTGAGTTCGAGCTGTGTGTTTTGAACACCACAGGAATTGAGGCTGAATGGCTAAGGGAACTTCTGTCTGAAATTCCCATGGTAGATCAACCTGTTCCTGCGATCTCGGTACATTGTGATAATATGACCACAATTGCCAAGATAAAGAGTTCAAAGTTCAATCAGAAAACAAGGAGATACATACAAATTAGACTTAAGACGTTAAGGGATTTGGTGTCTCGAGGAGTGTTGGCTGTGGATTTTGTTGGATCCAAAGACAACACGACAGATCCGTTGACTAAGGGACTTGATAGATCTTTAGTCCTAAAGTCTAGGCTTGGGATGGGACTGAGACCCATTGGGAGTTCCTCTACAGTAGCAACCCAGCCTATCTGAGTGGAGATCCCACAAAGTAGGTTCAATGTGGTAATAACAAGCTGTCTGGAGAACTGGTTGGCACTCTAATCTTAATGTGTAAGCATGAGTGTCTTATCCTGGAAGCGTGAGTGATGTTTAAGCTGCAAGTTTAGGAAGAGCGTATGCTCTGAATAGGTTCAAGCCTTGGGCAGGATGTTAGCAGTGCATCCTTGGAGAAAGCCACCTATGTAAGTGTTACTGTGGGCCGCAGTTAAAGGAAGAGGGTCTTTCCTGAACATACTCATGAAACAGGATAAGGGTGCATGGCCTTTAAGAGCACCAACCTGAAGATTGTACCAAGAACAACTCTTTGTTGTTTCTACCGTATACTTTAACACTAAGGTCTGAAGTTCAAGATGTAATTCACTTCGTTCCTGTTAAAGTGAAAGTAGTAAACTCAAGTAGAGGTTCAAACTGGAAGGTACCTTTATTGAAAGCAAAGTGTGGCAGCCGAAAGTTGTGTTTTAACTCTTTTGAATCTCTTTTTCAAATTGGTGAATTCGTGGAGGATTGTTGTATTTAAGAATTGTAATTAGATTTTAATTGGAAAATCTATGTGATTACAATTGGAGCTAATTTGGTTTCAATTAGGAAACCAAATAGCATGGAGGGAAAGTTGGGAATTTCCAAATTTGAAACATGAAAAAGTTTGGGTGGAAGTTTAGTACCATACATTGGAGCTCTAAACTTTTGGTGGACTCATATATGAGTTCACATCCCAAGCTCTTGTAGAAATAGTAGAGAGAAGGAATGGATGACCACACGCGCACGCGCTCTGCTCCGCTCCGTCTCCGGCTCGGGCTCGGGCTTGGGCTCGGGAGAGTCAATTCGGATCTCGGATCTCGATACTTTTGCTGCGGGTTTCATTTGGTAAGTCGATTAAATTAATCACACGATTAATTTGGTAAGTCGACTAAAATGGGAATTCAGCTCGCCCTTATGGACGCGTTTATGACCGCGATTTTAGGATCCGAAATGGCGTCCGTTAAGGGGCGTTTTTGGAAACCGAAATGGTAACGCGTGCCCTACCGTCTTTATATATTCCTTCCCCCACGTCGTGTTTTACATACACACACTCAGAAAATTCTCTCACGCTATCTCGGCTGTTCGTGGTTCTTCCTCTCGGCGGACGAACCTGTCTCTCTTCTCTCTCGGCTGCAGTTCTCTGAGGTACAATCGAGGACGATCCCGTTGGTGTGCACCGACAAAGATCGTGTGCCATCGTATCCAGGGAGTGGATCGCTAGTACCCTACGCACAGGTATAGTGGGGGCGATATCCTCTCTAAGGACAGTCCATTTCATGGACGCTTCGGTGACTTCTAATCTAATCTCTCTTTTATTTTGTTTGCCGCAATATGTTTATTTCTTTACCCTTTCTGGATCACGCCCTTTTTTATATTTCCGTTCATTTAATCGGTTCTTGTTTGCATGCTATAATCGGATAATGATTGGGAAACATATGATTAATATGATCTTAATCGGTATTGTTTCTCTGTTAATTCATTTGGATCCGTTGATTTACTGTTTAATATATGCACTGGTAATCCTATTATCAACATTTACTACTTTCTTATTTTTTCCTAGATTAAAAGTTTGTGACGAGTAGAAGTTGTCTCTAGGCATTACAAGTCCAATTTGTGATCTTCCTCCCTGTTGTTTTGGTATGTCCCGATACAAGTTGCCTCTAGATATTTCAAGATCAATCTGTGCTTCTCTTTCTTTTTTGTGGTTGTGGTGTTCCTGTGCTAGTTATAGAGCAAAAGAAGGAAAACGTTATTAGGTTTCTACAGAACCTACGTAACGTTATTAGGTTTCTACAAAACCTATCTTATGATGAGGAAACATACTTCTGCTGCACTTCCACCTCTGATAATTCAATGATGGAAAACATGAGGGCATTAAAAATAGATGAATAAGCTCCAGCAAAATCTAGCAATCTTGATATACAGAAAAATGCAGTTAACCACATTTGCACTAGCAGAGGGAAGATGGGAGAGCCAACGCCCCATGGACTTCATCCCCACGATGCCGTAGATTTAAGCGAAAGATTGTCCTTAGTTGTACTCCCATTGAAACCTCTCCTAACAATGATGTTGTTTCCTCCCCTCCATTAGGAACTTCACAGATTTAGACACCGAGAAGGAAACTACTATTGACATATGAACCACAATTGGGATTTCAGTTACATTCAACACATCATCTTACCCTTCCAGACCCCTCTCCAGCCCAAGAAAGGATCGAGGAAAATAAAAATGCTTGCAAAGGACAATCTAGCTTGGAAGAAGCATTTGTTTCTACAAAGAAGAGACAGGTCACTAAGGATATTAATAAGCAACATAGCATGGTTGAAATCAATAGGTTGAGATTAAAGGAGTGTGGCAGTAACATAGACCTAATTCATGGGATTTTGGCAACTGACCCCCAACAGTTGCGGTCTACCCAATGAGTTGTTTGGCATGAAATTGCAGTGATTTGAGAAGCCCCACTGTAGTTCGACACCTCATAAAACTTCTCTGAACCACAGTTCCTTCGTGCTACTTTATATCATAAACTCGCTACAACAATATCTTCATGAGTGAGATCATGAAAAAAGTAAAAGGATACACTGCTGGATTTGTTGAGTTTCAAATGTACAAACAAAATCCCTCAATAGCCATATATAGTGCATTGGAGACTCGATTCAAGCAATCAAACCCCAATTTCCAACTTCAACACATCAACCCTAGCTTACTCACCACAAGGGAATACCTGGGAGTGAGTACACCGTGAATCAAACATGACTACACCGAGTACATTCTTATGACAAAGTACATATTTTCAATTGAGTGCACCACCCAAAAACCATAGGTATAGACCGGTCGGATAGGCCATCCCACTGTTCGGGCAACAGGAAAAATCACAGGATTCATCAGACAGAGACAACACTCATCTAGGATCCACCGGAACCACAAGAGTTAAACCCCACTTTTGGGTATGCTTGCTATCTTCTTTAGGCATAACACAAGAAAACCAATATTCATGTCATTAATTTCATTTAATTAATATTCTCGTCTCATGCATAGTAACTCTATATGGAAATATTTCAGCAGTCTTGCATTAAACTGATAACTTTCATATCCTCTCAATAGACTAACATAATAGGTGAGGCAAAGCAACAACACATGCGATCACCATCGTGGAACCACCCAAAATCCACTGGCTATTGGTAGAAACACTTGATGAAATAGGGTACCGGTCAAGGCATAAGATCATCCACATTACTCATATCCTTCAATCAATCCCAAGTGATGTAGAGTTCTTACGATTACCACTATTTTTTTGGAATAATGGGAACTTGTACCAATGTTGTATGATCATCATACATCTCATATTATATTATTATATAATCATATCTCACATACATTTCATATTATATCATCATACATCTCATATCACCACACCTTTTATCCATATGATTCATACTTACCTCTTAAAGTCAAACCATCCCTTATCAAGGTTCTGCACAATCCAATTAGTTGGTCATCTAGGACAATAATACTTATTCTCTCATGGTAGGTTCATTTAGTTATCACACTTTTATCTCATGGATAGTCTGCGGTCTTGGCCTGTGTTTGGGTGTTACGCTATGACTCCAAGGTACTTGGTACCTCAGGGTTGGAGGCCTCCATATGCATGCGTTGAAGTACGTGCATCCTAACTAAGTTCCCAACACTCCATGTGTTTCATCAGTCATTTAGTATTGCGGTAAGTCTTCGGTCTTGACCCATTATAGTCTCACACTATGACTCTAAAGTACTTGGTACTTTACGATTGCGGTGCCTCCGCAGGCATGCAATTAAAATATGTGCATCATAGCTAAGTTCCCAACCCTCCTACTTGCATCCACAAACTATATGCATACTTATACATATATACATAATTTAGTACATATGTTTTTAGACTCCTTAGTACTTATTGTGCATATTTGCATTTCCACTCCAGGACTCCTAAACTCATGAAATCATCACACTCAATTAGGTTATACTCCCATTAGTTATATTAACTATCCACTCTCAATCATGAGTACTAGGCTTACTCATGAAACCATTATGATGTACACTGTCAAAGTTAATCTCAATGTACAGGTGCATCCCAAATATTCATATGATATCTAAGGAAGGCCTTAGGCTAATTTGATTCAATGTAGGATTTCTCATATGCTAATCCTAAGGGCTCCTTTGGTAACCGGGTTACCCCGGGGTAACCCGGTTTACCCCTCTCTTTTCTTGGATTGGAAATCCATCACAAATCATAGTGACATCACATCACATTCCTTGTTGCAACCCTCTCCAACTCTCATAACCATCCCAAACAGCTACTATTCAAATCAAGCTACCCCAACCCACTTCAACCTAGCAACCAAACAGACCCTAAGAAGTTGTGATAATGACCAATATGTGGTGAATCCGCTCTAGCTATCCACAAAATATGGAAAAACTACATCTATAGAAACACATATTTATTATAGAATCTATATCCACAATATGTGTGTTGGAAAAGTTAGCGGTGACACAGCTCTGGCGAGCTTTGTGGTGGAGCTCTGGAAATGAGCTTCGATAGAATGACCCTAAGTAGCTCAAACACTTAGCTATTTATAGGCTTAAGTTTACAGATTAAAGGCCATATATGAATTTATTTTGCGTGTTACTTTCGCATACAATGTCCCTTTTCAATGTTATTGACTCGTTAGAAATGTCTCGAAGAGTACTACAACATAGGGTACTTATTTTTCAAATTTGGATATTGTATCGGTTCAGAAATTGAGTTTTGGTGTTTATGATAAGTCAGGGTTTCACAGTTACAAACCAATGGAGTGGGTTGCACATGATAAATTACAAGGTGGACTTGGCACGCTGTAAAGTGTAAGATATCATGACTTGAATCAAGGAAAGCTAGTAGATGTGTTGAGAACTTAGTTAGGATGTTGTACTCCATTGCAAGCCTATGGATGAACCTTAACCCTAAGGACACAAGGCCTTGAGTCACAATGTGAGGTTTCACATGAACTAAGATCACATACTATCTACGATGCTAGTGTTACAAGTATAATGATTTGGGATCTATATTTTTGGCCAGTTCAGTGTGGAGTGAGATTTATTCCATTACTTGCTTTTATACACTTCTAGCTTCCAATGTTTCTCTGGTTTAGTTGTTTATCACCATAATGGGAAACTTTGCACATGACGTACCTACTCGTGAATCTGATAGGTTCTTAGGAGCATCCATTGCGGTGAGCGGCTTGGTTCAGTTCTTTTGTTGTTCGTTTAGTTACTTTTATACACTTTTTGTGATATATTTCTGGTGTCTTTAATTGTACCATTTTGGGAGATATTGATGCATATGTGTATGGACATTTCAAGTGTACACTTTTGTTATATCTTGTGGACATGGTTGAATGATGTATGTTAAGTGAAAAACGTTATTGCACTTTCTACTATCTTTTATTCTATGTGTCTACCTCAGTTTTGTGCTTCTAATGTGGGATTGCATAGCTTGGATTGTCGAGTATCCAGGTCTCGAGAGGTGTCACAATACCGCCCCAAAGACATGCATGCTATAATTAGTTCAAATGACAAACAAGGCAGACATGTATGCTACGTAAAAGAATTTTCTCATCTTCAAAAATTTTGTAACAATATTTGTCTGCATGATCTAAAATTTTTGCAAGATTTGCGTTCACTTGGAATATCAAGCAAGAATATAATTAGAATATCAAGGAAATACTAGATCGAGTTTTCTGTACTAGAGACTGGGCATCCATATTTCCAAATGCAGGTGTTCTTCGCATGCATGCTATATACAATGATCACTCCTCAATTCTCCATGCAACAGAAGTATGTAACTAGAATAAAAGGAAATCCCAAATTGAAGGCATCATACAAAATAAAATAATTACATACTCAAACAACTTCCCCGATCAAGCTAAATAATAATTGGAAAAGGAGCATGCTTCCTCTCTCTAAATTAAGGAGATCTATTAGCACTAGTGATTCAGACACAATTGGATATAAATGGGTGATCATAGTATGCATTTCTACCCTTTTATGCACTTGTTTAAAGAGGAATGATACATGTGGATTAAGTTGGAAAATGACTCTTACACTGGTAATAGGAAGCTAAATGCACGTTGTTTTGTGTAACATCCCTAGGATCCGGGTTTCTCGTTTACACAACATTCACATTATATAATTTTTGATTGATCATACTAAGTTACGAAAATAAGAAAAAGTTTTCCGTGACTGCATGACATTCACAATTAATAAACCGACCACATAATAGCACGTGTCACTTCGGAACATTTTACATTTATATCCATGTAGTATAACATGTATAAAAAGAAAAATTCCACCATTTTCTATCTTAGAAATATGACAGAAGAGGAAAAAAATACAAAACAGATACATTTATCTATACAATGGTTATCATGTATACTCAAAGGCAAATGTGTGATTACCAAAAGCTAAGATCCCTGAGAAGTAACTACTATGTCGCAGGTACCTTTCCTACCATCCATGCTATGAACAAAGGGATGTCAACAAATGTTATGTACAACTAAAATTATAAAGATAATAAATATTTAAGTAATACGAAAAGAACACAAGTAGATAGGTAATGGCATTGTAGTTATTTAAGCTACTTGCATGGAAAGTTGGTTTTCTAGTTGTTCCACATATAATTCCCTTTTTCACTCACTATATTTAAATTATCAACAAAATTATTTCCTTGATTCATTATATGATCATGATGACAAAGGTGATCTAGATCTAATTTACATATATTTTTCATTATTTTCAATTGTAAGATGTGACGATAGATCTTATTGAATATAGAAGATTGATGAAGATTTTCTTGATATGATCTTTATCCCGGCCAAAACCTACAAGCGTAACAGTAACCAATCTCAAGCGGTGAAGAAGCCTCCTAAGAGACTCTTCCGTTTCACTTTCTCATTGGAAGTGCGGTCTAAGAGAAAGCGAGGCAAACTCCAAGTATGCCCCCTCGACGGGTGGGAGGGACTCTCAGATCTGAGTCACTGGTGTAGGTACGGGATAAACGAGCTCCAAGGGTCCTTCAGCCTAGACAGCCTAGACACCCTAACAGAATAAATGGTCAGCGGAACTAGTCAACAAGAAAACACATGGAGCCTAGAGAAGCATAAAAACTACGAGCTCACGATAAAACCATGGAAGAGATATGGATCCTAGACCCGCGTACTAAGCGGTCGCCGCCCAATCTAGGCATCCTAACTCCAGCCCAACTGAGGGTCACCGCACCCTTGTATAGTCAGGTCTAAGGGGCACCTTGATCAGCATAAATAGCTATCGTTACTGATTCTCCTCAATAATATATATTCATTTGATTACATCTTCATTTGACAATATCTTATGCGGTTAATTTTACAGATCTAAGTGTTGTATCAACAATTTATTAATTTTGGATACTGACACATAATCAATAGATTATACTAAGGGATCATTTGATGAAGATTATTAGTCATATAAATAACATGGAATTATCAAATCATAGAATGTCTTGTTTAATATGATGATACACCACAAACCAACTACAACACCCAATACGACCATATTAAACTACTCAACCGGTGCACTCGAATTTGGGTCATTTAAAATTGGAGCATGTACTATTTATGTGTATGTCAAAAATATTTTAGAAAATTAGGATTTGCTCAGATATCACTCAAGATGAAACAATTTTCAAATCATAATTTGAGCAGAGAACATATCCCAAATTATAATTTTTTCAAATCATAATTTGAATAAGAGAACAAATCTCAAATTCTATTTTTCTAATCATAATTTGAATAGAGAACAAATATCAAATTAAAATTTTCAAATAAAAATTTGAGCAAAGAACATATCTCATATTAAATTTTCAAATCAAAATTTGAGCAGAGAGCATATCTCAAAATTTTTCAAATCAAAATTTGAGTAGAGAATAGATCTCAAATTAAAATTTTCAAATCAAAATTTGACCAGAGAATTGAACTCAAACTAAAATTCTCAAATCAAAATTTGAGCAGAGAACAAATCTCAAATCAAAATTTTCAAATCAAAATTTTGAGCAGAGAACATATCTCAAATTAAAAATTTTAATCAGAATTTGAGCAAAGAAATATCTCAAATTAAAATTTTCAAATCAAAATTTGAGCAGAGAATATATCTCAAATTAAAATTTTCAATTAAGAAGAGAACGATCTCAAATTAAAATTTTCAAAGCAAAATTTAAGAAGAGAATAATCTCAAATTAACATTTTCAAATCAAAATTTGAGCAGATCTTGAATTAATTTTTTAAATCAAAATTTTAGCAATGAACATATATCAAATTAAAATTTTTGAAATCAAAATTTGAGCAGAAAACATATCTCCAATTAAAATTTTCAAATCAAAATTTGACCAGAGAACAGATTTTAAATTTTCATATCAAAATTTGAGGAGAGAACTGATAACTGAGTAATTCTACAAGGGTCACCATGAATGATATAAATATGTTGTCGCTGAGGCGACCACCCATAGAATACCCATGTTAATCAGCAATTAACCCACAAGAAAAGAATGAATGAATTAAGTCCAAAAATGTGAATTAATATTTATTACTCTACCACAAGATGTACAATGACTAAGTATGTAGAGGTCGAACCACAGAGAGCAATACAAAAATGCATAAGCCTATGATATACATGTATCACAGAGTCATCCATGTGTTAAGCCTATTTTTGTGGGTTTCTATCTTTTATATTTTTTATTTTTATTTTAATAAAATAATTAGGTAATATATATAAGTATATATAGATATATATTTTTTTTTCGAGGAATATGCATATACAAAGGGGAGAGGGGAATGATAAAATATTTACAAAAGTATATAAAAATACTCAAAAAAATATAGAAATAAACTCTTTTTGGGATTTTCAGAATTTTTTACTTTTTTTAGTGATTTTTGGGTGTTTTTTCAAATTATTTTTGGTATTTTTAAATGCTGAAATAGAGGAAAATAGTGAGATAGGTACTGGCTGTAAGTAAAATAGGGATCAAAAATAGCAAACAACCACAAAATTCTTCCACACTATTTTTCTAATAAAGATAATGAAATATAGAAGACATAGGAACTGAGTTTATATTTTTCTGAGTTTTCTTTGATTTTATATTTTTTTTTGAAGTTTTTGTGTATTTTTGAAATTTTAAGGTTTTCCTTTTGAGATTTTTAGGGATTTTTGGACTGACACTAAAATAGGCACACATTAGGATTTTTTTTAGAATTTTTCGAGGTCTTTTAATATTTTTTGGAATTTTATAATTTAGACAGTAAATAAAAGGCATGTTTTTGATTTTTAATAAATGCAAAAATACAACAAAATTGAAATCCAAAAATATGGCGTGCAAGAGCATGTTAACAGAAGCTTATATCCATTTTTGCAAAATTTTTCAAGTTAATCTCAAGCACAAAATAAATGGACAAAGTATACAAAAATATATGGCCTGGCAGGGGCATTCTTGCAATTAAAATATTTATCAGGGGCATCCATGCAAAAATTACAACAGAATTAAACATTTACTTTGATTTTCGGGGCCATTTTACAATTAACAAAACCCGGCGGGTTTTAAGTGCAAAAATCACGCTCCTCACGTGGGTGCTGCACGTGAGGCGCGGATGGATTAATATGCAAATACAGAAACTCCAGGGGGCGTAATGCAAATTATACAATTTATTTACAACATAACTTTTTATTTTTAGCATTAAACTACAAATACAAAAATGCGGGGGGTTAGGTGTAAAATTTACCCTCAAAGGCGCGATATCCCACGGCTCTGGGTGCGCCACTTGTCCACATGTTGAGCATCTGACGGTGGACACCGGTTCGCCGATGAAGGGTTCGGATTAGATGATCCTGGCGGATCTGACGGTTGGTGCGTGTCTTCATCGGAAGGCTCCTGTGCGATCTGGGCCGGGCCTCCTGATCTGACGGCGCAGGAGCTCCCTGGAAGAACAGGGAGGAAGCTCGCGCTTGGCGAGCTTCGATCGAGAAGCTTGGGCTCCTCCAGGGCTCTCCCGCCCGTCTGAGGGTGTCTGAACGTAGCTGGAGGCTTCCCGCGTCGGCCGGCGGTCTTCTCATGGCTCCTGGAGGTCCGAGGTGCTCGGACGAGGTCGATGAAGAACAGGACCTCCAGGAACCTCTTCCTGGTTCGATTTGAGCCAGATGGGCTCCTTCTATCGCTGGACCTGCATAAGAAGAACCGGGGGAACGAGGGCTACCTCCTCGACCCCGGGTTTTGAAGCTTCGCAGCAAGATGGAGTGAGGCGGAGGGGCTCCGGTGAACGACGGAGGTGGAGCCCCGATTCGTGAGGACCGGAGGTCCTCGGTTGGACAAAGGCGATAAATCGATGGAGAATACGATGAGGAACGAGATGGGGTGAACGAGGCGGTCGAACACAGTCAAGACCACAGTGGAGAAGTCACCGGAGCGGAGCTCCGGTGAACTTCGAATTTTTGATTTTAAGCTACGATGATTAACTAAAGGCTAAACTAACAACGGGAATAAAAATCTACGTTAAAACCTAACTAAAAAGCGATAAATGGACAGCTCTTATACCTGGTGGGCGACCAGGGAGCAGGACCTCCAGCGAGCGGCGGCCGTGGGCACTTCCTTCAACTCCTCCGAGCGTCTGAAGCTTCCAAGAGAACCCTCCTATCACGAGGATCCTCGAGAGACTGGAGAAGAGGGTGGAAAATGACCGAAGGGAGACCAAAATGGGGAAGGAGGTCGAAGGATTTATTTATAGGCATGGGTATGTACCCTTATTGACCGGGACGCCACGAAGGATCGACCGGTTAAATGATTGATCTGGTTTGGTGGCGGGGATGTACAATGATCATGGATCATTTTGTCATAAGACGTCGATGGCCAACGATGGACGAGTCGAGCAGGAAAAAAGGGAGAAGACGGGCGGAAAAGACCAGCCGCGTCACTTTAGCCGCCTGGGGGTCGAGTTGACCAGGCGGTCAACAAAATGCTGAACGCTGATTGGGCCATGTCAGCCCAGATTTAACCTATTATTTTATCCTAATAAATGAATTTATTTAATTTTACTTATAAAATAACATGTTTATTAATTAAGTAGTATTTATTTATGATTTTTATTTAATTTTTTGATGTATTTTATTATGGTTTTATTTTAATAATGTGTTTATATGTGTATTTACATGTATTTTGTGTATTTTATTTTTATTTTGTAAATTTTATTTTATTATTTTATTTTCTTATTTTATAAATTTATAACTTATTTTTGCGAGTATATATATATTTTTGTTTAATTTTTATGAGTTTATTTACATTTTTAAATAAATAGGTATATGGATATGTATGTATGCTCATATGTATTTTACCTATATATTATATACATTTTATTTATTTAATGAATTTTATTTGTTTTTATTTTGAATTTGTATTTTTAATAAGTTATATATAATATATAAATTATTATATAAAAATATTAAAGAATAAAGAATAAAATCCCTTTTTATTTATATACATATAGGTAGCATAGGTATTTTGTCTATGTATTTCATAGACTTATTTTATTTTTTCAAATTCTTTTTGGGTTTCTTTTAATCTCAATATGTACATGTATTATATACATTATTTACAAGATTCTAAAAATATAAATTTATAGAAATAATAAATATTGAATAAAATGAATATTTTAATCAGGTATTATGTACAAGGAGGGCCAAAAACCTAACTTCCACATATGAACTCCAAAAATTATGAAACCAATTTTATTAAATAGTTCTTGGGAAGCTATATACAATTAAAGGTGAGTTTGGATGATTTGGAGTTTTTATTTGCAAGATATGGGTATGTGAAGTTGAGATTTTGGCTTTTTATTCAGGGTATACAATATACACTGAGTATTCTTTTTTTTACACAAACTCAATTTTGTAATTTTATTTCAACATTATCTACAATTTTTATGAACAAAGTTTCTTTATTTGATGAATAACTAATTATGTACAAAATAGGTGTCAAAAATGCATAAATAAATGCATGAATAACTGAGGTGTTTATTGTACACTGGCCCTTATCTCCCCCTACTTTATTCCTTGTCAACCAATTCCATGCTGGCCTTGGTCTCGGGATTAGGGTCATAAAATATTTGCAATATTTTACTCCTTTTTCTTTTCTTCTCTTTATTCTATAATTTTGGCATTAAACACCTTATCTAATGTGTAATTAATACAACGAATCATGAATGCTATTGTGTTCAATTTGATGCTATTTACATGCATTTGCTGGGGTTTTTGAGGCCAAAATGATAGAATAAAGGTGATGAAATGGAGATTCATCACCTTCCTATACTTGCCTTTGCTAGTCCCTAGCAAACACTTATGCAATAAGTACAAAAAGAATGAAGAAAAGAAAAAGGAAAATTAAAGAAGGATAGAGTGAATAAGGGTGCTTTCAGTGCAATGCATGTCTTTACAAAATCAGAATTTGGAGCTCCTGCTAGACCTTGAGTGTAGACGTGTGTGGAACCTAGTCGGGAACCAGCTCTAAAACACAACAGCCTTCGAGAGTCACCGAACTTGGTTCAAATCATCTCAATAGCCAGGTCAGAACTAGCCTACGTCATACGCAAACCCTTATGACTATGAAGCTGACTTGTACAATGTCAGTGATAGTGGCTCTCCCCAACTGAAATGACAAAGGAACTGACTTCTCCAGAATGACAACCCAATGATTCCCCAATCCAGCCCTCTACCGTCAAGGAGCGGGGTATTCCCTTCTAAGTTCAAGTGGCATCCAACTCAAGAGGAGGGGGTGAAGAAGAGAATGGACGGTAGCCAGTGTAGCTACCTATCCTGGGATGCAAGACCAGTGTAGTCAAGTCATCCAGCTTCAGGCTCACATGGTGTAACTTTGATGCTCAAGCTTGCTCATTTTCTGTACAACATATATACATACTCCGGCAGGCATTTTTATTTTTATTTACAAGCCTGTCCACTTTTTTTGGAGTTTCTCTTTCTTTTCCTCCTTTTTTTCAACATACTATTTACAACAGCATTTACATAAGGACTTTTTCCTCTTGAGCCAGAAGACTGTCCCTCTTTTGAAGCTTTATTGCAACCCACACTCTCCTGTCATTCAACTTCATTGAAACTGGATCAGGTTGGGGTGCACTTCCCTCCCTAGACGGGGACGAATGTTTCCACCCGTGTGCGTCTCAGACTGGCAAATCCAACCCCCTCACCACTTCGACTGAGTTGAGCCAAGTGAAAGGTGCAAGTGTCCAAGTTAGGTCACGGCCGACAAGAGTCATACGTGTGTTTCGAAAAGTTCTAGTTAGTCCACTGAGGTGACTTGAACCCAGCCCTGCTTTCTCAAAGAATTAAGTCTGAATAGACCTGAAGTACCTTAAACCTAGTTCCCATAAGGTTCCAGTGCAGTTAGGTGCAGTAAGGTCTAACCAAGCTCCAATTTGAGACTTTATTAGACTGATTCAATCATCAAGCTCACTCAAAAAGAATATAAATGGTATGCTTATGCTATGCACAATGAATGATGCAATTTTTCACGAGTTTAAAAGAATCAAAGAATGTTTTTACACAAAGAAATTTTTTTGTTGCAAGTAAATAAATAAAAAATCTTGACACATACGAAAAGTACATACAATTATTTACACGGGCGGGCCGCTTTATTTACAAAATGTTTGGCTTTATACATGTTTTAATGAAGTAGTTTATTTAGGTTGTCCAGAAAGAATTTTATGTGTTTTATTTGCCAGTTACAAGTATTGTAATAATGCTTTTATTTCTTAGATCTAGTTTGAAAATAATTTTTGCAAACTATAGTACACGATAATTTTTGCAATCATTTACACGCATTTGGAAAACTATTTTTGCAAAGATTTTTCACACTGTATATACATTTTTCACAATAGTTTTGACAAACATTTTTCAAAATATTTGCACATAGGTTTTTCAAATCCTTTATTTCACACAAAGAAAAGTTTTGCACTCCAAACAATTTTACATAAGTTGAAAACATTTCACAGCAAATTTCTCAAAACATGTCACACTATTTTTCAAATCATACTGTATAGGTATCTAACCTGATTTATTAATCAGCATATACGAAAGAAGAAAGAAAAACTATGTTTGATGTACAACATGGTTTTGATTCTTGAAAGTTTTATTTGGGCTTATTCCTTATTTTCGAATGAGAGATTTTCGTGCAGACTCCTCAGACTTGTTCAAGAGTCATTTTCACAAGAGTTTTGAAAACTATAGTCCAATCTAATTTGACAAATATGCTCACACATTTGAAAATGATTTTTGCAATAGGTTTTACACAGCATAGATAGGTTTTTCAAAACAATTTGACAATCCATTTTACAATCATTTGCACACAATTTGACACATTTTGATTTCACTCAAAGAAAATAAATTTTTACACCCAAAACTGATTTTTCAAAGGTTGAATATTTGTACACACTATTTTTCAAACAATTTTCACAAGGTTTTTCAAAGAAGACTTTTTGCACAGAACACTTTTTCTGATTTAATAATCAGTACAAGTACAAAGAGTCTGAGGAGCTCACAATCATCTTTCATTATTATAGAACTACTTATTGCTTTTTAGATTAAGTTGATGTTTTATTTTTCAGTATGAGTTATGGCTTATAGTATATACATGGTATATACGACCCCCTATACTTAGCTTGAGCTATGTCCTCATAGATCAAAAGGAAAAGCAAAGACATAACTCGTACTGAGTATAGACAGATCGAAAGAATATAAATGAATGGAAAATGAATGAATGAGAAGTTGACCGTCCCCCCTATACTTAGGATCAAATAATCCTAAGTATAGCAGACTGTACACAAAGCAGGGAGGGTCAAGGGTGGGAATACACAGATCGTACTCAGATTGTCTCCCCCTATACTTAGGGTAAGATACTCCTAAGTATAGACAAGAAGAGGAGACAATGGAGAGGATCGGAATGAAATGAAAAACTCAGGGTTCACATCCCCCCTATACTTAGGACAAAGTACGTCCTAAGTATAGAGAACTGTCTACAAGGGCGACACCTTTTTGATACATAAGGAAGACAGAAAAGAAGAAAAGAAGAAAAGAAGAAAATCAGATAAACAGTGGTTGGAGTACATCGTCTGAATCTTTTGATGCTGCAGCTGTTGTGGAGATGTCATCATGGTGCACTAGCTGAATAGAGTCTACAACGACCAAGAATGCATCTGGTTCTAATTAAGGCTTCAGTAGTTGACCGTTGACGACGAAGGGCTGCGCGTCAGGAGACAATTCTGATATTGCAATACTTCCATTGTCACGCACTTTACAAACTCAAAATGGCCCTGTCCACTTACTCTTTAATTTATCCGGGAATATTCGTAACTTTGCATCAAATAACCACACTTTCTGTCCAACATCGAAGGTCTTTCGTCTGATGTGCCGGTCATGCCAGGGTTTCACCTTTTCTTTGTACATCAAGGTGTTATCGTATGCATAGTCCCGGAACTCCAAGAGTCTGTTCAGATCATCCTTTCTTTTCTGACCACTTTTGCATGAGTCCAAATTGCAGCTGTTGGTTGCCCATAAAGACTTGTGAATTAATTCAACTGGCAGGCTGCACGGCTTTCCATATACAGACGATAGGGTGACATGCCCAAGGGAGACTTGTAGGCCGTTCAATAAGCCCATATGACCGAGTCCAAGAGTTGGGACCAGTCTTTTCTGTTCGGCCTAACAAGTTTCTGCAGGATAGTCTTGATTTCTCTGTTTGATAACTCTGCCATGCCATTGGTCTGAGGATGATAAGGAGATGCGACACGATGGTCGATGCCGTACTCCTTCGTTAACTTCTTGACCTCTTTGTTAATGAAGTGGCTACCCCCGTCTGATATGAGAATTTTTGGTATCCCGAACCGCGAAATGATGTTCTTCTTCAGGAACTGACAGACTGTTCGGCTGTCGACGGCTCGAGCAGGGATAGCCTCAATCCAACGACTCACGTAATCGACGGCAAGAAGGATGTGCTCAAAACCATGACTGTTAGGGAAAGGTCACATGAAGTCAATGCCCCATGCATCGAAAACGTCTGCTATCTGAATAATTTTCAGGGGCATTGAATCCTTTGCAATGAATGTACCTTTCAGTCTCTGATAGTCAATACATCGTTTGACGAATTCTGCTGCATCCTTGAATACTGTAGGACACCAGGAGCCACACTGAAGAACTTTTGCTGCCGTACGATCTCCAGAGTGATGTCCACCAGATTCGAGCGAGTGACAGTGCTCGAGGATACTAGATTGCTCCGTCTGAGGGATGCACCTGCGCCAAATGCAATCCGCTCCTTCCCTGAATAAAAGAGGATCCTCCCACTGGTAGAATCGGATGGTCGACATGAATTTGTTCTTCTGATTTTTCGTCCAATCCACTGGTGTTACCCCAGAGGCGAGGTAGTTGACTATATCTGCATACCACGGAAGAGAATCCACTGCTAAGATGGCTTCGTCAGGAAAGGTTTCTGTGATAGGTGCATTGTTCAGAGGAGGCTCATGCTGCTCTATTCTGGAGAGATGGTCTGCTACCACATTCTGGACTCCAGGGCTTGTCCTTGATTTCCAAATCGAATTCCTGGAGGAGAAGGATCCAACGAATCAGTCTTGGCTTGGCATCCTTCTTCTGTTGTAGATACCAGATAGCAGAGTGGTCAGTGAAAATTGTGACTTTCGATCCCAACAAATAGGATCTGAACTTCTCGAGGGCGAAAACTACAGCCATCAACTCTTTCTCTGTCACCGTATAATTTCTTTGTGCTTCGTCTAATGTTCTGCTGGCATAGTGAATGGCGTAGGGCGCTTTGTCTTTCCTCTGCCCAAGAACAGCCCCGACTGCAAAATCTGACGCATCGGTCATTATCTCAAAGGGAAGAGACCAGTCCGGCGGCTGTAAGATTGGAGCCTGAGTGATAAGCTCCTTCAACTGATTGAAAGAAAGGAGAACCTGCTGATCAACAATGAACTCAGACTCATTGCACAAAAGTTCTGTCAGAGGTCGGGCAATGCGGCTGAAATCCTTGATGAATCGTCTGTAAAACCCCACATGCCCCAGGAATGACCTCACATTCTTTACTGTCTGAGGTGGCTGGAGATTTGAAATGACATCCACCTTTGCCGGGTCGACTTCCATGCCACGTTTGGAAACGACTTGACCCAGCACAATGCCTTCAGTAACCATAAAGTGGCTCTTTTCA